>CM019072.1:30616105-30973605 GCA_009667805.1 Leptobrachium leishanense | reverse complement strand
ATACTACTCCGACGACAGGCTGTAGCTCTAGTGCGCAGCGCATCCCAAGCTGCTTTAAAACAGATTTACAATGAGTAACCCTTACATTCTCGGATAACCTGTCCTTTCCTTTGCATCTGGTATCTGTCTTCATCAGGGGGAAGTAATGTCGTGCAGCGGATACTTGATGTCTTGCGGTTCTTATGGGTTCTTCTGCTTGCCATGCTGGATGGACTCATAGAGTGGATGGGCTCTCTTACAAAGCAACATGTGGACATGTCCACGGTGCTCTGGGTGGAGCGGTATATCCTGACCCAGAGGTTGTCCAAGGTATGTCATAAGAACGCTTGGGTGGGTTTTGATTGGACGTAGTAGCATGGCTACGTAAGTTGCCAAGATATCACATTTGTGTACTAAATACCCAAAAGCTCTTAACCCCTAAACCACAAAATTGTTTTCTATAGAACCACTGCCAGGGCCCAGTGGATGTTTGGGAAAACAATTTTCTATTGCACACAGCGTTAAAATTAATGTACCCGTCATACAATACTTTTTAGATAACTTTTAAAGACCGTAAGCTTATTTGCCAGGAACAGGACTACAAAGTGCTACATGTATAAGAATACAGTTGGAGCTCAATGTTTCTACAAATGGCTTCAGCACCTTGAATGACTTGTCCAAAGTGCTGAAAGTTTGGGGGCGCTTTCTGGAGCCCATTTGCAAACAAGGTTTCGTAGCTTAAAACAAAATTCCTTTGCTTTGCTCCAGAATATGATTGGATTGAGTTTACTCGATGTTGGGCTCCTGCAGGAGCTTCTGAACATAGACTTTACTCTAATCATGGTAGTGAAGGGGCTAAAGTGTTTTTGCATTTCTTCAGATGCTCTTTCTAGACCAATAAAGGCTCTTGGTGATGTTGTACAACCTTGCTTTCTTTTCGTCACAGGGAGAAGAGGTGACCCGCAGGGTGTTGGATTCCCTTTCGGAGACTGGACAGGATAGAAGGCCTCCTGCATCCTCGTCGTTGCTCACAGTACCTACTATGCACAAGGGGGTGGACTCTCAGAACAGCATGGCCTCCAGGCAGGTGCAGGGTAATAGGTTTAAAGAGGGGGTAGTAGAGCAAAAAGTTCACAAATCCAATTTTGATTATCCATTCAAAGGGAAACATTGTCCACTTTTTCCACCCGCAGTGGCTGTGAGGAAGGAGAGGTGCTCAGCATCGCAGATCTTACAACTTCACTTACTACTGGGTACAGCACCAATGGCAACAGCATGGAGCAAGTGTCTGGAGCGGAGGGCTGGGAGGAGGCCGCATCCGCAAAGGGGTCTCAGGAAATTGAACCAATGAAACGCTTCCGCACTGCCAGTGAATTGCTGATTTTTAGGTATGCGAGGTTTGCTACAAGCACTCCGGAGATGTTGAATCATTACACCATTTGTGCGCTGATATGCCTTTCCATCACACCATATTTTACAAGTCCAAGAATTCTGTTTTCTGGTGATCCCTAGCCTTGGTGTGAGTCAATCGTCAAATATTCATAGTGAATGTGATTAACTGGCTGGATACGTGATTAGTTCAATAAAAAGCATTATGGATGGCTGTGAACCAAACATCAATGGGTATCTTTCCTGTATTTCAGCGGGTTTGCCAAACCATCATTTGTAGCCCATCATATGTAAACTTGATTAGTGCACTGATAAACTTATCAAAGCTATTAACCCTTTCGTGACAAAGTGCTTCTTATTGAATAAGAATGGGATGCACAGTTACATAGACTGAAAAAGACATGCGTCCATCGGGTTCAGTCTCTCACATCACCTACTGCTGTTGATCCAATGTCGATTCTTAAGTGTATATTTTCCCTCCACATTTGAGATGATTGGGGGATTTAAAAAAGTATATTTGTCATTTGCCCTTTACATAAATATTGCTGGAGTGAAAGGCTCTAAACTTAGATGGCGACCCTTCTGCACAATGTCACATGGGGGTCTACATTCTCATCATACAGGCACAAATGGCCTTCATGATAAATCCAGTAAATGTGATGCAGACAGATAATTAAATGTTCAGATCTCCTTCTTATGGGGATTTGTAATGATCATAATGAGATATTAGCAATGCAGCTTCCAAAAAATACCAATACCTGTATGTGCTGCATAATGCCTGTGTATGGCAATTACAGCAACACCTTGTATCTGTATGTGCTGCATAATGCCTGTGTATGGCAATTACAGCAACACCTTGTATCTGTATGTGCTGCATAATGCCTGTGTATGGCAATTACAGCAACACTTTGTATCTGTATGTGCTGCATAATGCCTTTGTATGGCAATTACAGCAACACCTTGTATCTGTATGTGCTGCATAATGCCTGTGTATGGGAATTACAGTAACACCCTGTATCTGTATGTGCTGCATAATGCCTTTGTATGGCAATTACAGCAACACCTTGTATCTGTATGTGCTGCATAATGCCTGTGTATGGCAATTCCAGTAACACCTTGTATCTGTATGTGCTGCATAATGCCTGTGTATGGGAATTACAGTAACACCTTGTATCTGTATGTGCTGCATAATGCCGGTGTATGGCAATTACAGCAACACCTTGTATCTGTACTGTACAGGGATTTTCACATATTATAACCCCATCAATCTTGTCTCTATACAGCAGTGAGTTTCACAGGGATCACACTAATCCTGCATTAAAAATTAGGCAGGGGATGTCACAAAGAGATTTTGTGTTTTCCTCTAGTTAAGTAAACCAATATTTTAGTATCTCAGCACTTTGGTTTCCAGTCAAACCTTTTAAGCCGAATCAAGAAACCTTCATACTTCTACTCAATCGAAGCATGTCTCTCCACAGGCCCCTCAACTTCCAAGATTTGTCGGAGTCCCAGCAATTCTACAAGTCCCAGAACCGGCTGCTGAAGCTTCTCCTTGCTCTTTATCACTTTGTGGCTGCTCACTCGGAGTTGCTGTGTTATTTTATTATTATCCTAAACAATATGGTGAGCGCCTCATTCATCTCACTCTTCCTCCCCATCGTGGTCTTCTTGTGGGCCATGCTGTCTGTCCACCGGCCCAGCAAGCGCTTCTGGATGACAGCCATCATATTCACTGAGGTACGTCGACGACATATTTTGACCATTACGTCTGCTACGGACAAGAATCTGTAAAGTTTTACTCGCTATATTAACAGCAGACCCTGGGCCCTATGCCACAGTTGCCGTCAAGCAGAGCACTTGGGCCGCACACAGGGCCAGATTAACATAGGGGCAGATCGAGCAGCAGCTCCAGGCCCATGCCCCAGAATAGGCCCAGAGAAAGCATAACTAACAGGGTTGGTCAGAGAAAAGTGATACTCTGGAGAACTTTTGGAGAAGTGAAAATTCTAGGTCAAAATAGCCGATTTGGGAAGTGAGATAAATGGGAGAATTTTTCTTGTTTGGCTATTTTGACCTAGAATTTTCACTTCTCCAAAGGTTCTCCAGAGTTTGAACTTTCTCTGAATAATCCTGTATGTCTGCATTGATGGGCATTTGGGTCCATGTATCTCCAACTTGGTATGAGCTATAGGGTCATGTGAGGTATCACTGGAAAGGCCAGAGCATGGCCTTTCCAATGATACCAAACATGACCAGGTTTTCTGTAACGATAAAAATAAATTATTTCTTTATTTTTTTCTTACTAACACAGCAATATTTTTCACTTTTTAATTAGTGCAGCATCATTGTTGACTTTATAACTCACCATCACATTTATCCTGTCAATGTAAAAATACATTATTACGAATTGTTCCATCAAAAAACCTAAACTGCCACACTGCAGCGAAGAGCGGGAGGACTTTGGACCACTGCTCACTAATCTTTACACCTCACAAGGTCAAGTGAGGCGTCATTGGACAGGTCAGAGTCTGGCCTTTGCATTGATATCAAAAATGTGACCATGTAAAATCTAAAAGAAAATAAAAACCTTTTTTTAATTTACTTATTTTTAGTTCCAATGGCATTGTCCATTTGTCACATATAAAATGAACAATACCACTGCCATTACTCGCCTTTTAATTTCCGACGCTGGGAGAAAAATCTATGTTTTATACCTAGTCATATTATTCCTAAAACACCATCCATCAGACCACAAGGGAAATATTTCTTATTTATTTATTTTTTGCTCATTTTTTTTTGGTTAAAATGGTATATTTTTCAGAAAAATGCAGTAACCGTTTCACATTTGTTTAACAAAAATTCCTGATAGAATATGTAACCACAAAGGTTTGGATGATAAAATGGGAAAAAAATAATTTATACGCTTTAAATGATTGAAATCTGAATGGAAATTTCCTCACACAGTATCTGCCTGGTTAGATATACTCGTATCTGCACTACTAAATTACCTAAGATATGTTTTCATTTTGCTAAATTGCAAAAAAAAGCCACCAAAATATTCAGCTCAGGCCCATAGAGATCTTAATCCGGGCCTGGCCGCACAGCATAACAGCCCGAGAGCTCCACTTAAATTTTTTAGTGCTTTATTCCATCATAGACTCAAGGCTCAGTCAGAATACAGGTGTTAAAATCAGGCTGGCTGGCTGGCACGTGATTTTACCATTAGCATTTGACATTAAGTATTTTACCAGAAAGGATACACCGATTTAATGGTAACCATTGTATATGGCCCCTGTGTTCTAATGGCGAGCGCAGTCCCTCTTTACATTTCTATGAGAATGAATCTTTGTTTCCAAACAATTATGTACATCATCTTCTTCATAACTAAAGAATTCAATTCAATTGCACGGATTATAGAAAGCCTGAGGTTACAGTGCGCAAAACACTTTGTGCTCTATTCCCTAGTGAACGGTAGCGTTCGGGTGAGTAAGCGATAACGTCAGGATAAGTGACTTTAACGCATGCCCCCCCATATTACATTCCTGGCGCTAAACCTCACAAAAATCCGTTGGCGCATCGGTGATTGCATGAGCTTACTGTACTTTGCGCCCCCCATATTAAGTATAGGATGCACAATCAGTAATTAGTGTTAGGATAGGTAAGGTATTACAAAGTCCTAGATCAAATCTACCTCTCCACTCCCGATCTCTCTGCCTCCGTTCTCTCTCAGGTCAGTGACTCTCTGTCTGGGATCTCTGCCTGGATGGCCTCTCACTACCTGAAGATCAATATGTCCAAGACCGAGCTCCTTCTTATTCCCCCCTCTAACTCTACCCCATTTTCTGACTTCTCTATAATTGATGACGGTATCACTATCCTTCCTTCTGCACAAGTCCGTTGCCTCGGAGTGACACTTGACTCCAGTCTTTCCTTCAGCCCCTACATCCAATCACTCTCATCATCTTGCTACAATCACCTCCGTAACATTGCCAAAATTTGTCCATTTCTGACTGCTAACCCCACCAAACAACTTATCCACGCGCTTGTTATCTCCCGCCTGGACTACTGCAACAGCCTTCTGACTGGCCTTCCTATCTCCCGCTTCTCCCCCCTGCAGTCCATCCTAAACACAGCAGCCCGGCTTATCCATCTCACCCCTCACTCTGTCTCTGCCGCCCCTCTCTGTGAATCCTTACACTGGCTCCCCATCCACAGCAGAATCAAACTACTCACCCTGACCTACAAAACCCTTACTAACACCGCCCCCACTACCTGTCCTCACTAACACTGCCCCCACTACCTGTCCTCACTAACGCCGCCCCTCACTACCTGTCCTCACTACCGTCCTCACTAACACCGCCCCTCACTACCGCCCCTCACTACCTGTCCTCACTAACACGCCCCCCACTATCTGTCCTCACTAACGCCGCCCCTCACTACCTGTCCTCACTAACGCCGCCCCTCACTACCTGTCCTCACTAACACCGCCCCCACTACCTGTCCTCACTAACGCCGCCCCTCACTACCTGTCCTCACTACCTGTCCTCACTAACACCGCCCCTCACTACCTGTCCTCACTAACACCGCCCCTCACTACCTGTCCTCACTAACAACGCCCCCACTACCTGTCCTCACTAACGCCGCCCCTCACTACCTGTCCCAATAACGCCGCCCCTCACTACCTGTCCTCACTAACACCGCCCCCACTATCTGTCCTCCCTAACGCCGCCCCTCACTACCTGTCCTCAATAACGCCGCCCCTCACTACCTGTCCTCACTAACACCGCCCCTCACTACCTGTCCTCACTAACGCCGCCCCCACTACCTGTCCTCACTAACGCCGCCCCTCACTACCTGTCCTCACTAACACCGCCCCCACTACCTGTCCTCACTAACGCCGCCCCCACTACCTGTCCTCACTACGCCGCCCACTACCTGTCCTCACTAACGCGCCCCTCACTACCTGTCCTCACTAACGCCGCGCCTCACTACCTGTCCTCACTAACACCGCCCCTCACTACTGTCCTCCTAACACCGCCCCCACTATCTGTCCTCACTAACGCCGCCCCTCACTACCTGTCCTCACTAACGCCGCCCCTCACTACCTGTCCTCACTAACACACCGCCCCCTACCTGTCCTCACTAACGCCGCCCCCACTACCTGTCCTCACTAACCGCCCCTCACTACCTGTCCTCACTAACACCGCCCCCACTACCTGTCCTCACTAACGCGCCCCTCACTACCTATCCTCACTAACACCACCCCTCACTACCTGTCCTCACTAACACCGCCCCTCACTAACACGCCCCTCACTACCTGTCCTCACTAACACTGCCCCTCACTACCTGTCCTCACTAACCCTGCCCCTCACTACCTGTCCTCACTAACGCCGCCCCTCACTACCTGTCCTCACTAACACGCCCCTCACTACCTGTCCTCACTAACACCGCCCCTCACTACCAGTCCTCATTAACGCCGCCCCTCACTACCTGTCCTCACTAACACCGCCCCTCACTACCTGTCCTCACTAACGCCGCCCCTCACTACTGTCCTCACTAACGCCGCCCCTCACTACCTGTCCTCACTAACACCGCCCCTCACTACCATCCTCATTAACGCCGCCCCTCACTACCTGTCCTCACTAACACCGCCCTCACTACCAGTCCTCAATTAATGCCGCCCCTCACTACCTGTCCTCACTAACACTGCCCCTCACTACCTGTCCTCACTAATCACCAAATACACCCCAGCCCGTCCCCTACCATCCAACAATGACCTGCGCCTGGCATCCTCCATCATTACCTCTTCACATGCCAGACTTTTCTCGTGCGGCGCCGACCCTATGGAACGCACTTCCTCGCAATAACAGACTGTCCCCAAATCTGGCTTCATTTAAACGCTCCCTAAAGACCCTTCTGTTTAGGGAAGCGACCACCCGACTCCGTAACAAGACATCCGACTGACCCAAAAACAGTCCTCACCTCTCCCTGCATTAACTCATCACTGCAGCCCCCCTCCTGTTTCTAATCCCCCTCACCCATCTAGATTGTAAATTCCCGCGGGAATAGGGTCCTCATATCCTCCTGTATCTGCTGGCAGGAATACTGACCTGTCTCCCGTATGTATTGTAGAATTGTCCTGTCTTGACTCTTTACCCATTACACCTTGTACAGCGCTGCGGAATGTGTTGGTGCTTAATAAATAATAAAAATACTCCTGCTTCTTGTCGCTGAGAGCAGAGTGAGACTGGGAACTAATGGTACCCAGTCTCCCTCTGCAATCTCACGAGAACGTTCAGGGTTCGCAGCCTGGCAGTGCAACCCCCCATGGAGTCCTAGAGACTCCAGGAGGTGATACTCGCGGCAGCACAGAAGGTAACACATGGTTCCTGGTCAAGGTGCTAAAGTAGCGCCTGCCCCGGAATCGCATGCTAAAATGGGGGGGTGCTGCGGGGAAACTTGCAGGCGCAGGTTTTCCCCGTTGGCATCCCCATTTTGGTGTAACAGAATAGGGCCCTTTATGTATTATTTACCGGTCTATTTAAATCCGCAAGCTGCAGCGTGTTGGCAATCTGTGCCAACTGTGCCCCAGGACAGCGTTGAAAATAAGATTTAACCTATGCATATTTTATATTTTATGTTATGTTTACACCCTGTTCCATTCTCACAGATCATGGTGGTGATAAAATACCTCTTCCAGTTTGGTTTCTTCCCTTGGAACAGTTACACGGTGTTGGTGCGCAATGATGCAAAGCCGTTCTTCCCTCCCCGCATCCTGGGCCTGGAGAAGAGTGACTCGTATGTGAAATATGACCTCATACAGCTACTGACCCTCTTCTTTCACCGCTCTCTGCTCATGGTAACTTGGACGTTGGAATGTTTTGAGCCTCTTTATTGCATTTAATGGAAAGTTTAATTAAAGGGGAATTAAAACAGACGGGAGGTCGACTGCAATTTTATTCTTGCGAAAATCAAGGACTCGGGATTGTTAATTGTCGGACGCGCCGTCCAAGCATTGGCAGATCTGACAGGTTTAGCGGGCATCTCGGTCAATTAACAAGCCCAGAGTACTCAATTTTTGTGCAGTCGACATCGATGATATTGCCCAGCCTAGGAGCAGGTATTTGCTGCGTCACTCTTTGACCATTGTCTGACAAGAAACAGAAGTGTTGATCTGGTACCATGTGCATGGAATAAATAGAAATGTGTGTAGAACAACTACCGTACTATACTTAGTCGATTGCACTGCTACAGCCTCGTTTTCCCGGTCGGCCTTGGCTCGTGGTAATACTACAGGTGATGAGACCCCTTTGTGTGTTTACAGAGCTATGGCCTGTGGGATCGGAAGGACATGAATCCTTTGGCGAAAACTCTGAGTTCAAACAAGGAAAGCGAGACAGAAACCAAAGAATGTATGGATCAAGAGCCTCCAGGAAGCCAAAGCTCTACCCTGCGCCGGCGCAAGAGAGGAGGATCTCAGGGCAGTGAGACGGAGAGAGGTGAGGAACTACAATGGGATCCATCCTTCCGGGTCTACTCATAGCATCTTTCCCACATCATACCCTGGAGAAATCTGTTTGCTTTGTAATCCAATTTTTGTACATGAATATGCTTGGATAGCTGTGATGTCCATATAACCCGGCTGAAGACGGGGAGGGATTCTTTTTCTGCACTTCCATCTATAGAAGATCTACACTACCAGTTACTGCAACCACCTGGCATATTTATTTATTTATAAAGTATTTTACCAGGAAGGATACATTGAGATTTCTCTTGTTTTCAATTATGTCCTGGGTTCAAGAGCATTGAATTGTTACAGAAATAGAAAGTAATAAATGCAAGATATTACAAACAAAACATAAATATACAGATTAACACCAAAAATAAATATGTAGGAACTAGTCATTATGTTACATGTTTACAGGTGCATTCTGTATTGAGGTATGTTAATAGAGATCTCTTAAGGGACTTTAGACTGGGGGAAGATTTGATGGTGTCTGGGAGGTTATTCCATAACTGCAGTGCTCTGTAGGAAAATGAGGATCGAGCCACTTTCATTTTATATTGTGGTATTGCAAGTAAGGTGCTGATCCTGGATCTGAGGTTATAGGATGAAGGAACTGCCGGGGGAAGCAGCATATTCAGGTAGGGTGGTAGCTTCCCAGAAAAGCTCTTAAACACCAGGTTGGAAAGGTACAGGGTGCGTCTAGATTCCAGCGATGGCCAGTTTAGCTCTTTTAACATGCCACAATGGTGGGTCATGTAGTTACATTGTAGCACAAAGCGACAGAATGAGTTATACAATGTAGTAAGTTTCTGAAGGTGTGTTTGCGGGACGGCTGCATACACTACATCTCCGTATTCAATAGCTGGCATAAGCATTTGTTGTACAATCTGCTTTCTTACCGCGGGGCTCAGGCAGGAATTGTTTCTGTACAGGGCACCTAGTTTTGGGTAAAGTTTAGATGAAAGTTTTTCGATGTGGGGGCCAAAGGATAGATTTGGGTCTAACCACATACCTAGATATTTGCGAGAAGTGACTGTGGTCAGCGTGCCATTTGATTTTTGTCCCGACACGTAGATGGGGAGTTTGCAATTTATGTAGTTTAGGGGCTGTTCCAAAGAGCATCGTTACCGTTTTCTCAGTATTTAGAAAAAGTTTGATCTTTTTATCCACTTTTCTACCTCTGTGATTTGTTCTTGCAGCACGGCCTCCAGCTCCGGGAGATTTGATTTGCTGGTATAGATTATATATTATTCTATATTCATTACACATCTGTATCTGTGTCCGGTGTTGTATACGGTTTGGACTTCAGTTACAAGTATTGTGTGTATAAGGGACTCTCTCTAAAACAGACACACGTACTATGTGTGCGTGTGTGTATGATATACAAGTAACTACATATGATGTGCTTTAGAGACGGCTTCTGTGTATTGATAGAAAGAAAACTAGATAAACTAGAAGAGGTACAAGTCAGGTCTAGCTAATTATACAGCCCTGAATTCCAAATTCTGGTATCCCCAGGCCATAACATTTTAGGATCATGCCCATTCTCCCTCTGAGCAGACAAACGTATGCGATTGCCAAGATTCCGAACCGAAATAGTGAACAGAAATAATCTCTTAACAATAATCCAGCATTTCTGTCTATGATCACTATATAAAAAAAAAGATAAAACTAAAAATAAATCTGTTCTGGTGAATTTACCTGATGCCGCTTGGTATAGATTGACGTTTGGAAGATTTACGAGGAAAAGCTAACAAGCTTAACCTGTTTAGTTTTTAGAGAAACGGGGCCTTAGAGGGGATCTGATAACTTTAAGGCCCCGTATATATTTATATAAGGTTATCAGATCCCCTCTAAGGCCCCGTATATATTTATATAGAGGGGATCTGATAACCTTATATAAATATATAGGGGGCCTTAGAGGGGATCTGATAACTTTATATAAATATATACGGGGCCATTATAAACCATTGTCTGGAAACCTATTCATTAACAGGACTATACACAGGACACAAGTTCACCCATTTAGACTGGAAGAAAGAAAATTCAGCCTAAAGCATAGGAAGGGTTATTTTACGGTGAGAACAATAAAGCTGTGGAATTCTCTGCCTGTTGAGGTGGTTGGGTCAGAGACTGTACAGAATTTTAAACAACGACTGGATGACTTCCTGCATAAACATAATATTAAGGGTCATAATATTTAATATTTGGGTAAAAGCTTCTTGATCCAAGGAGAAATCTGACGCCATTCTGGGGTCAAGATGGAATTTTTTCCCAGTGTGTTGCATATTGGCTAAAAGAGCTCTCAAAGTTCAGATATGGTGCGTTCTGACCCCCAAGGAAATGTTTTTTTTTTGGGGGGGCGGTTCGGTTTGAGAAGCTGCACCTGAATCTCTCCTGGTGGTCGCTTCTTTTCCAGCTGTCGTTTTTTTTCTTTATTCTTCTCATGCTGGAATGAATCCGCCCGGCCCAGGTCTGTCCGGTTACCAGGGCTGGTGCTAGACTATTTTGCGCACTAGGCAAGACCAGCTACTTGCGACACACACACTGTGTGCGTGGGGGGGGAGACACACTGTGCATGGGCACATACACACACACTGCGGAGGGGGGGCCCACACGGTCATTCGCTGCCCATCTTACCCCTCCGCTGGTCTGTGCCTCTTTCTTTCCTCTACTCCTTTCTTTTGCCTTTTCTTTCCTCTGCCTTTTTCTTTATCTCTTCTGTGCCTTTTTTTCTTCTGCCTCTTTTTTATTTTCATCTGGCTCTGGTGGCGCCTGCACGTCACCTTGAGACACCTGGGCGTCACCACAAGATCTCCACCTTCTGCGCCGCTAGCGGGGGTCCACAAGCCGACAATATTGGCTTTGCGACCCGCCGCTGCTGGCTACACAAACAGCACAATGAGGGACGGGTACAATAATGGAACCCCGGTTGGGGCCAGCTGCGCCCCTAGGCGGCAGTGCGCTCTAGGCGGTTGCCTAGCTTGCCTAGTGGGAGCACTGGCCCTGCCGGTTACCTTGCTCGGGTTTTAATCCATTCACAGCTCAGTGCAGACTTTCTGATGAGTGTAGTGTTTGTTTTTTTTGTGTTGTTCTTCAGATTCGGGCAAAGAGAAACAACCGGAGAAGAAGAAAAAGAAACCAGCTGCTGTCAGAATGAAGATGATGGGGGTTAAGATGCAGAATGCCTTCATTCGCTCGTAAGTCCGGTGGAGATAACTTTTCTAAGAATGCCTGTAGAAGTTTGTCCAAAACCTGCACAAAGATGCCTGATATCTCAGAGTGGACGTCTCTGTTATGTATCCATGGACAGCTTTGTGTTTTCTGTAATTACTGGTTGATGTGTCCTCCATAGGAGTGGAGTAACTATATTCCAATCTTACAGGGCGCAAGGAGTGTATCGACCCATAAAAGCTTTTTTCCATGACATCCTGCACACGCCATACCGTGCCGCCACAGACGTGTACGCGCTCATGTTCCTGGCAGATGTGGTTGACTTTGTGATCATAGTGTTCGGTTTCTGGGCATTTGGGGTAGGTCCTTGGCTTACTTCTTCTTGTGTTATGCTTCTACGTTCTCCTCCACGTTACACGTTATTTTTTTATGACTTTCTTCCCACTCTAGAAATATTCTGCCGCAGCTGACATCACGTCTTCGCTCTCTGATGACCAAGTCCCTGAGGCGTTTCTGGTGATGCTCCTCATCCAGTTCTCTACCATGGTGATAGACCGTGCACTCTACCTGCGCAAGACCGTGCTCGGAAAGCTCATCTTCCAGGTCATCTTGGTGATTGGGATTCATGTCTGGATGTTCTTCATTCTGCCGGCTGTGACAGAAAGGTACAAAAGCATATCGAACAACATAAAATAAAACTAGAGTGAAGGGAGCAGTGGAGTCTTCTCAGAACAGAACCAGGTGTCTGAGGCTGTGCAGTAATCCAGTGTTTGTAGATGTGGTCACCTGATAAAGGTTGTCAGTCTAGTCATTTCTGTCGATGTGTGGTTGAGTTCATACCTTGGCTGACTTGTTGGTCCTCTTTCTGTACCATAGGATGTTCAGTCAGAATTCCGTGGCCCAGCTGTGGTATTTTGTAAAGTGCATCTACTTTACCCTGTCTGCTTACCAGATCCGATGTGGCTACCCAACGCGTATTCTGGGCAATTTCCTGACCAAGAAATACAACCACGTCAACCTCTTCCTGTTCCAGGGGTGAGTAGAGGAATAAAAGTCTGAGGAGCACACAGCCAGGACTCAGATTTGACATCTTCCCAAACTAAGGGAGGTGCTTTTTTTGTTTTGCTGGTTTGATGACTTACATATGTTGCGGCTGGAGTAATTTTGCATCACTGTTTAAAAGACCAGGAACATGCTCACTCCTGCCATGTTTTATGTCCATTTGAGTGCTGGAAGGAGAGCAATGAATCGGCTTGCACCCCTTGCTGTCTGACTTGCATATGGTTCAGTCTTCTCTGTAATGATGGAGCTAAAACCTTGTGAGACCACAGCGGGGACTCGCTGTAGGGCAGGATACTAGTGCTGCTGCTCGTTCTCAGGACTCTCACAAATTCTTATGCCCTAAAGGGGTTAAAAACATGGAGATGAGTTACTCTTACACCACTCTTCTCCAGCAGCTTACCTTGCTGCATCCATGATGAGCTTGATGCACCTCAACATATTATTTGTCTCTCAGTTTCCGTATGGTTCCGTTTTTGGTGGAGCTCAGAGCAGTTATGGATTGGGTATGGACTGACACCACCTTGTCTCTATCCAACTGGATGTGTGTGGAGGACATCTATGCGAACATCTTCATCATCAAGTGCAGCCGCGAAACTGAAAAGGTGAGACACACACCTCCTGTGCCCTGGTTCCCTGAACCGACAAAATTTAAGGCTTTCCAAATTGTATTTTCTGGTGTAACCTCACATTATAGTGCTGGCGGCCTCTGCCATTAGATCACATAGTGACCGAGGTGACCCAGTAAGACAGGTCGATTTCTATGCTGTTGAGAGCGTAGTCTGGACGTCGGTCATCGGGGGATTGTTTCCTGGACAATGATGGCCCATAGCATGGTATCATAGGGTCTCTGGGTCCTATGCCATTCGGAGCGGTAAGGATTGCATGAGGCTTGGTTACTACTGCATGTTCTGACACAATCATTACCACTGCGCTTTTTTTTTCAACTTGTGTATAGCGCTCTGCTTTCTTGTGCTGTTTACACGTCTTATAATTTGGTATAAAAAGGGAATATAACTAAAATAATAGAAAATTCCCGCACACCAAAGTTTTACATATAAAATAAACGCTCACGAAAGATAGCATCGTATGTCTCATAGAACTTAATGGTATATTCCACCTAAACCCACCATGTGGTGGTATTTGATTATAGAGAATGCCACAATGAAAAACAGCAGTGATAAAGTAAAAACAAACATTTATTCCTCACACTTGAAGTATAAAAACAAAGCAGCCAATATAGGTTCAGATTGGGAGGGTGTACAAGGCTCAACGCGTTTCGTCTCCTTTAGGGACTTCCTCAGGAGAGAATATAACATATTATTATATTCGCCCCTGAGGAAGTCCCTAAAGGGGACGAAACGCGGTGAGCCTTTGTACACCCTCCCAATCTGAACCTATATTGGCTGCTTTGTTTTTATACTTCAAGTGTGAGGAATAAATGTTTGTTTTTACTTTATCACTGCTGTTTTTCATTGTGGTATTCTCTATAATCAAATACCACCACATGGTGGGTTTAGGTGGTATATACCATCAAGTTCTATGGGACATATGATGCTTTGTTTCGTGAGCGTTTATTTTATATGTAAAACTTTGGTGTGTGGGAACGTCTTATTTGTTTGGGTTGCGCTGATGCTCAAATAAGAAGCAAATCCTTATCACTGGTCATTCTTTCTGTAAGTGCAAACTGTGGGGAAAGAAAGCACCACCATAAAACTGATCTTGCAAAATCACATTACAGATAGAAATTCCACCCCTGCATCTATAAGCAAGCATCTGCCAGACTCCACTGAAGTCTTTGTGCCATCTCTCTATGGCATAACCAGAAAGGAACTGGTTTACCTTGGTCTCAATGTCCTCCATGTTTCCCTCTACAACCTTTTTGTTTTTGCAAAAGGAAAACTAGTAATAAAAACTGATTTACCGCCAAAAAAAATTAAAAAATTTAATGGCACATAAATAGATACTAGTAGTAGTCGTGTCTAATTTTTTTTACCGGTTTAAAAAAAAACTTTGCTACTAGTCAGTAAAAATACCCCCCCCCCTTGTCCTTCAGATTAGTTTTAAGTCGAGCTCAGTAAGACTCCTCACAGAGGAGCACTGATAAGGTGCTTGCCTAAGTGGACGAGATCCTGATTTCTTCGAGTCATGTTGGATGTTTTCTTTGGCTCACACTTTTTTCTGTTTCCGTTTCCTAAAGAAATACCCCCAGCCGAAAGGTCAGAAGAAAAAGAAGATGGTGAAATATGGCATGGGTGGCCTGATTATCGTGTTCCTCATCTGCATCATCTGGTTTCCCTTGCTCTTTATGTCTTTGGTGCGCTCTGTGGTTGGCGTGGTCAATCAGCCCATTGATGTGACGGCCACGTTCAAACTAGGAGGCTATGAGGTAAGGACGGAGATGGAGAAAGGATTGTATGCCTTATGAGACACTTTAGAAAGAAGCCGTGATTATAGAGATGACCAATGAGATGACAGGTTTTCCACTTTAAACGGTCTAGTCAATACCACGTTCTGTTTTTTTTTTTTCTTTCTTCTCCTATCCTCAGCCGCTTTTCACCATGAGTGCCCAGCAGCAATCTATCCAGCAGTTTACCCAGCAAGAGTATGAGGCGCTGACGTACCAATATGAGAGGCAACCAGTGAGTATAACTTGCTCCAGAAAAACCATCATGACACCGGAAGCTCAGAATGAAAGCCCAAACCTTAAAGAAATCATTGCACGTGTCTATATCAAGATGTAGTGAAATGTGCAGAAACGGGAGAAAAATGGGTGATGAAAGAAGGATCTGTGGTTTGATCTGCGATTCTCAAACCGGCCTTTGATGGCCAACAGTGGTCAAGCTTCTGGGATTAAATTACCAAATTCTGCTCAATTGGGTCTGTTCGACTTGAAACGTTTAATTGTTGTTGATCCCTAGACCTTCATAAATATTGTGATTCTAGTGTTTGCCTGGACACATACTGATTCTCATGTACTGGTTCGCAGGTCGCCATGCAGTTCATCTCCTTGTACAGTTTTGATGACATTGTGACCGCTCGCATCGAAGGCAGCTCGGGGGCCGTGTGGGGAATCAGTCCACCAAGCCGTGAGCAGATGATACGAGAGCTGCAGAATGGGTCCGCTGATATCACTCTGCGTTTCACCTGGGATTTCCAAAGGTGAGACATGGAGAATGAAGCATCCCTTGACCCTGACTCATGTTCGCACCGGATTCATACTGAAGGGAAGCCAAGGCGAACTAAATTAGACAGACCAAAGGAAAATCTGGTTCTCCCAACACAGATTATGAAACATGCAGGACATGGAAGGACTATTACTACAAAGATAAACGTGTTCACCTGGTTCCTTTGTTTAAACATTTCTCTAACGAGTCCCAAATCACTTTTTTTTTTGACCAAGACCCTTTCACTGCCTACCATTTTACATTACATTGTAATCTCCCGACTTGACTATTGTAATAATCTCCTAGCTGGCCTCCCTCTCTCCAGCCCCCCCCCTTCAATCCATTCTGAATGCCTCTGCCAGGCTCATCCACCTCACCCGCCGCTCTGTCTCTGCCGCTCCCCTCTTCGAGTCTCTTCACTGGCTCCCCATCCACTGCATAATTGAATTCAAAATCCTTACCCTGACCTACAAAGTTCTCACTAACTCAGCTCCCCACTACCTGTCCTCACTAATCACCAAATACACCCCAGCCCGCTCCCTAAGGTCAAACCGTGACCTGCGCCTAGCTTCTTCCCACATCACCTCTTCCCATGATAGACTGCAGGACTTCTCATTCACAGCCCCCATCCTCTGGAACGCTCTCCCTCGTACGGTCAGACTTTCCCCTAGTTTCCCTTCCTTCAAACGCTCCCTTAAGACTTTCCTATTTGGGGAAGCCTACCACCCAACTCACGAATACACCTCCCTGCCCCAAACAGTCCATCGCTCTCACTTTGCAGTCCTTTCCTCCTGTTTCCACCCCCAAACCTTCTAGATGATAAATTCCCGCGGGAATAGGGCCCTCGTTTCCTCTTGTACTGGTTTATCAAAATGTTGTTCAATGTTTTGCAAACCTGTCTATATTGTGTCCATTGTTCAGCGCTGCGGAATATGCTGGCACTATATAAATAAAGAAGAATAAGAATAATTACTTACACTGTATGCCCTATTGGACATGCAGATTGCTTCTTCTGCTGGCCACATAGTTGTAGTGTAGCGGGCACTGTTGCATCTCCGATAGACTTCTGCATGTCCCAGCACTTCAAACAGTTCCTGTACATCATCTGCCATGACTGATGTGCTGGAGCTTTAGAGGCGCAATCTGGAGCCTGTTTGCAAGAACTGGAATTTGTTTACATTGATCCAGAATAAGACCGGACAGTTAACTCAATCATGGGCATCAGGAGGTTCTTTTGAGGATCAAGTTAACTTGATTGTGGGACTATAAGCCACAAAATGGGTTACCTTATCCCTTAAGCCATTAACCTACTGGGCTGCTCTTCCTACCTCTGTCCTGGAGCTTTCCCAGAAATATTTGATTGAAATAGATGGCTGAAGAATCATGAAAGATGTAGCTCAGCAACACGTGAGTTGGCAGGGTTTGACATCCCTGATGTAATGTGTGGTTCAACCCAGGTACCAAGAAGGTATTGCTCGCTCCAGTGAAACCTGATACCATGGAACCAGATTCCTTATTTGTTTCCCCCTATGCTTTTACTTAAAAATGGATTAGTCCACTCTCCCTGTCTAACTCGCATAGTTAGTTTGGCCCAGTCCCATTTCCTGTGCAGCAAAGCTTCACTTCCTTCATTCTATCCATGGAGGCTTGTGAGTAGCAGCATTCTGTTTATACAGGGCAGATGCATTCTGTGTTTCCTTACTCCTACTAGAAAGTGCACCAGAGAAGCTTTCTCTACCCACCTTCCTCCCATATCAAAGCATACACCAGAGAAGCGCTCTCTACCCACCTTCCTCCCATAACAAAGCATACACCATCTCTCTAAGCTCTCTATCCACAAGACACCTTTTATTTCCTGTTACTTTTCCAATAAAGTGAAGAAAACATAAAGGACTCTGTGTGCTTTTAAAGGAGGAAGAGTTAAGCTATCTGACTTCAATCCTATCCTGCATGTGACATTCAATTCTTGCAGAATACCTGACCTAGGGAACATTGGGAATTATTTGACAATAAAGGTTATTTTTGCTGCTCTCTCCTCCGTCAAACACTTCCCACGCATTGTGCTAAATTATCCTACTTATTTTACTTTTTATAATAAAAGTTTTAGGTGCTGGCAATACGACCATTATGTTTCTGCTTCCTGGATTGATCCGTTCATGTCATCGTCCACTCACCTTCTTTAATATGTGTATCCGTTCACGTGATCCCAGCACACTGCACAAACTGACATTTTGTGTGAAATAACTCTCTCGTTCCAGAGACCTGGCGAAGGGGGGCACGGTCGAGCACTCGTCTGAAAAACACACCAAAGACTTGGAGTCTGGGAGCGCTGTGCGGAAAGAACTGGCAGATCTTCTACGAGGTGATCGGAACGCTCCGGTGTAAGTGCCTGTGTGTGAGAACACTGACTTAATTTTTCCACATATCCCATCCCATGCTAATCTGTCATTTCCTGTTCAAATCCATTAAGGGTCTAACTTTGTGATTAATCGCGCTCATGGATTGGAGCATATAAACGCTACGTGCTGCACTTCCAATTCTTTTATGATCATTCGTGCTATCGACTTCTGACAAACTCGGGGTGACCCTGCATCCCGGTAAACTGCTACCCTTGGACAGGGTACATACTGAGTTAGGTGCCCGGCTGATGGTAGGAAGCCTGGACCATGTATATACTGCAGAATTAGAACTCTAGTGCCAGATCCACCATTTATTTTTCTGCACAGGTATCGCCGCTTCGTTCCCATGCAGAGGGTCTGTAGCATTCACACGCTGGAGGAGGGATTTCTTCCCTCTAATTAGCCTTTTTGGATTCCCTTCCTTATGATCCCCTTCCTTATGATCCCCCTTAATACCTATACATGCTAAAACCTCGCCTCCGCTCCTCCGTTCCCATATTCCACGCTAAGCAAACAGAGGGGTTTCTACTTTACCTAAATGACCATAAATGTTTAAGCTGACTTGCCAACGTCAAGTCAAACCTCGCAAGGGGAGCGAACCTAATGCCAGCGCGCAGCCTCCATCCGCTTCCTGTTCAGACACAATGCCGGGTTTATTTATGCCCTACGCCAAACATCCCCCATTTTAGGGCAAAGAGAAAATGTGGAGAGTGCAGCATATCTGACCATTTTCAGATACTGCAGGATCCCTCTATCGTGAAGTGGCATGTCCTGGATAACCGTGTGGATTTGGCATTCCTGGGAATAGTGAACTGGTGCTGGGTACACACCGGTGCCAGCTATTACATCAGTCAGGTCTCTTGAAGGATCTGGCTTTTACAACTGGGAATCCCAAAACGTATCCCTAAAGCCCGCGTGAAGGACCGTGGAGGTAAGAGAATAGAGGCCGGCACTAGAGGAAGATAAATAATGCCAAATCAACCAGGCCCTCAATAAA
Source organism: Leptobrachium leishanense (assembly GCA_009667805.1). Lineage (NCBI taxonomy): Eukaryota > Metazoa > Chordata > Amphibia > Anura > Megophryidae > Leptobrachium > Leptobrachium leishanense. The sequence continues at coordinate 30,953,934 of CM019072.1, read as the reverse complement.
ACCAGAGATCCACATTATATACAGGTATTTTTTTCATTGGAGGTGCAGATTAACATCCTTTCTTTCTTAAATGTCGAGCAGCCAAAGACCTCAGCTATGGACAAAACCATTGGTTTTATTACGACTCTAGCCTTCATTTAGGTCTGTGGAAAGACCACTGGATGTGGTTTCCTACAGAAAGTGAACACAGGAGCAGTAATGTCAAGGGACAACCAATACGACCTCCTGATCTCCTATGCTATAAATGTGGGCCTCTGTGCGCTCAGGCAGCTTGGATTCTGGGTAATTAATCATAGGCCCAGCTGGAGACTGGCTTCATTTGCGTTCGATTTAAATGAGACCTGAAATCAAACATAAAGGGTCAACCTCCACGTTGTGCGACCTTTGAAATCCTGCGCCACCTCGATCACTATGGGGGGCATATAATTGGAAAAGATGTAGAATTAATTTTCCTTTTACACATTAATTTAGTCTGCCATGTCATGTGGAATATTGTATTTAGGCTTTGATGGTATATCTGAAACTAATCTATTCGCATAATTCCCGTATTATATCTTACACCCCTATGTCTGTTGATCAGGCGGCGGCTGCCATAGTGTCTTATGTCTCCATGAATGAGGAGATCTCAGGCTGCAGAGGATTCCTGAAATGCTCAGTCACACCATTCTATGCACTTTGTATTTACAGCACCGTGCCGAACTTGTTTCCGAAATACATCCGCGCCCCCAACGGTCCAGATGCCCATCCTGTGAAACAGCTGCAGCCCAGTAAGTGATGTGTGCGATCTGTCACTGTAAGTAAAGACAGAGCTGCTCGATGATCTGTTCATGGTCTCTTTCTAATCCGGGGAGCCACCCCATCGCGACGAACACTCTTCGTATGGCTGAGGATGATTGTACCCAGAGAGCCTTTTGGTTACATTATTGAACTGTTACAAATCGAAAAGCGGATCTGTGTGTGTTTTGTATCGTGTGCTAGTGTTGGTAAACCTTTGGCTCGCCAACTGTTTACATAACATCATGGGGCAATGACTCATGACCGCTGTATTGGGAAGCTTAACCCTCGCTATGGAGCGTTGCATGATTGTGTGTTCTGGTTCTATACATTGTCCGCATATGCCATCATTACATAGAAGCCGCATCAAGTTTGTAGACCTGAGATCTTGGGGTGAAGAAGATGAATGTTCTGTAGAAGTTGTTCTAGGGATGAAGCGAAAGGGAGTGGGTGAGGGGACAACCCTTCCTTGTTCCATCATATATGGAAAATCTGGAAGAGGCGACATTGGGCAAGAAGAGGGCAGCTTGGATTGTAGTACAAGGGAGTACTCTAGGGGAAGAAGGTTTCAGGAATGATGCAGAGTATGGAATAAGTATGGCCAGAGGAGTCAGTCAAATGCTTTTTCAACATCAAGTGAAAGTTGTATGCTCGGAGACCGGGGATGACAAGCCAACCAGATATCGGTTCGTAGCATTGATTTGTGTTGTCACTAGCCTGTTTATTTGGGATGAAGCCCACCTGGTCTGGGTGGACCAAGCAGGGAAGAAATGGACTGTTTGTTTCCTAGGACTTTAGCGATGATTTTGATGTCTGTCTGTGGGGTCTTCCAAGGATTTCCCGGCTTGGGAAGTAAGCATATGGTGGCTTGCCATGTATCCTGAGGTACTTTACCTTCATCCATGAGGTAGTTAGGGAGGTGAGATGGGGAGGGAGAATACCTTGTAGCCCCTTTTAATAAAGATCTATGAAGCCATCCAGGCGCAGACTTTTTTTCCGGTTGGAAGGCATGGATAACCTCTAGGGTTTCATGGTGGTAATTTTGGGATTTTAAAGAGGCTTGCTCGGAAGGGGAGCGGTAGGTAGGTGGGCTTGAGACAGATGTCAATGGCAGGATGTAAGCCATGAGGTTGAACGGAGGCAAGTGATTGAAATAAAATGTATGAACTGCTTGTACATTAATGTGAGGGTCAGAGCTTATCTGTGACCCGGTGGGGGTTATGTTCAGTCTGGGTGTCGCTTTGAGATAGTTGGCCAGTAGGGATTATGCTTCGTTGTTTTTCTTGCAATACTTGCTCTATTGGAGCGATTTGTGGGGTCCGGAGGAGGGATCTAAGGTCTTTTGACTTTTCCCAGTAAATTTTACTCCTGTTTCACATTCCCCCACTGATGTGAACAGTTTCTTCTTGGATTTTAGTGAGTTGTCAGGTGTCGGCCATCTTGTCTCAAAAGGTCCTTGTGCGCTTGAATAAGTTGACAGTCTCCTTGAAGAGGTGATGGGGGGGAGAGATGTCTGCCCATTTCCATGGCAATTTGAGCCCTCATTTCCTTGAAGAGGTTCTGGGAACAAATTTTTTTAACCTGGGTCACGGAGCTAGAATGCGGTGACCCACATGCGATTCGGAGTCGGAGTCTGCCACCTGAGAAGATGAGCATCGCTGGATCCAGATCACCATGTGGAAGATGGGTTCAACTAAAGTAGTGGAGAGTGTACCTTTTTTGAGTTATGTAGGAGTTGTTCGGGAGTAGGTAGAAGCAGGACTCAAAGGATGGGTCGCTATTGTAGCAGGTGATTGAGCAAATCACAATCGACTCAGAAACTCGGAAGGGCGGCCATCACAGTTGGCACCCAAGCTCCACCTCCAGCCATCACTGATTAATGAATAAAATGATATGCTTGTGGGATTGTTCAGTTATTAAACACAAACCTGTAACACAATGGCAAATGTTTAAAAATAAAATACTATTTGTCAAATAGAAATGTATAAAAACGTTTTAATTTCGAGATTTAATGACAGAATAACTTGTGGTTTGTCTTTTTTCTAACACCGTTTATTCACGTGACAGAGGAGGAAGATGATTACCTGGATGTAGAAGTTGAGCTGAACAGGAAACTGATCGGTGAGGGGAACGGCACCAGCGGTTTCGTAGAGTGGTGGGTGATCAAGCTGGCGGGCTGCAGCCGCGAAGAATGCAACATCCTTCCAATGGTGATTTTCAATGATAAGGTCAGCCCTCCCAGCCTGGGCTTCCTAGCAAGATACGGGTGAGTGTGACATGTCAGAGGAATCTCTTTCCAACTTGCAGTGTCTTACCCGATGGGTTTTGCCAGCGATTAGTCCAGCCCTAGAAATCCTGACTGCTGTTGGAGTTCAACTTTTTGCAGTAGTGTGCCCTCCAGGCATTTATCCTCCTCCTGTGTACCCCCTCACTTACACGTGCACACTGTCCTAATACTTTGTGGCTGTACTGGAATACACTTAACTTTACAAAACGGCTTTTTGGCCCACACCGTCCTTTGTATACAACCTGAACCAACCATATCATTTTTAATTAACTCTCCAATTAACCCGTTCACTTCCAAGTGATCTCTCCAAAAAACCAGTGTTTTTTCGAAAAATTATTTTTAATTAATTATACAGTAACACATATTTGGGAATATTTCCAATGTATTTCTTACTGTAATAACCTGTTTGGCAGGCAGATGTCACCATCTACTGGCAAACTGGAGTTACTGCAGTTACAGCTGCAGCTCGTGGCTCCGTGTATCGTTTGTTGAAAACATAAGGACATCGAATTAGCCGATTTATAGACCGTTTTATCACCTTTGACATTATGCCCACAAGGCTAAAACTTTGGGGGCATCTTCTGCAGACCAAAAACAAACACTTTCATTTGCTTTTGTTCCGCAGTTTCAGATCGAGATAACTCTACATCGGATAGCTGACAAAGCCTTTATAAACCCGAGTGATCTCGATCTCTGTAGTGAAGCGGTTAATGTGATGTGTGTGCTCGATATGACTCGCATAACTCTGTCATGTTTGTATCAGAGTACTAAATCGTTTTCTATGCACAGTATGTGTCGGTCTTCGTATTCTATTCAGAAGCCACTTTCACAAAGTCATGTTGTTGCGATTTGCCAAGGCAGAATACTCGGCTGGGTTTCTGGATCGCTTTGCGTGCACGTGCAGTGACTTGTGTGAAGTCTGTTTTCAAAGATCCACTTTGCTGCTGCAAGTAAAGACTCCAGGTACTCCAAATCCTTCCACAAGCAGCCCCTTTATTACGGTATCGGCACAACGAGCCTGAGAAAGGCTGTATTTACAGCTGATACATTGTGTAGTTGTCGTAATAAAGGTGCTTCTTTTGGAATGACTGAGCACCCGGAATCTTCATCTTGTATTGCTGTAATAGAGTCTCTGGGCTTCATACGCCCCCTCCTCCTCCTCAATATGGAGCTTCATCAAAACGGTTGTGCATTGTGGGGGTTTTTTCTAGAGCTGCTGGAAGCGGACCTTCTCTCTCTGGGTGCGGGCTGAGCGCCTTGTAGCCGCTTATCCATTTTAATCTTACTGGCTGTGTTTTGGCAATAAACGACCTGCGGGAAGATGTGCACTCACCGCGAAGCTTGTTTGCTGGTTCAACCACAAAACATAGGGTAATTTTATTGGATGCCTTGTATTAGACCAGTGGTGTCCAACCTTGGCCTGCCAGATGTTTCGGAGCTACGTCTCCTGTTATGCTCAGCCACTCATTAGGTCAACAGAGCACTATGGTAAATGTAGAAACATAGAAAATGTCGGCAGATAAGAACCTTTCGGCCCATCTAGTCTGCCCAATTACATGGATACTTTACCTGGATTTATCTTTTGTTTAGGATAGCCTTATGCCTATCCCATGCTTGCTTAAATTCAATCACTGTTTTGGCCTCTACCACTTCTACTGGAAGACTGTTCCATGTATCCACCACCCTCTCAGTAAAATAATGCTTCCTGATGTTACTTTTAAACCTTTGCCCCTCTAATCTAAGACTATGTCCTCTTGTTTTGCTACTTTGTTTCCGTTTAAATATACTCCCTTCCTCTACCTTGTGGATTCCCTTTACGTATTTAAATGTTTCTATCATATCTCCTCTGTCTCGTCTTTTTTTCCAAGCTGTACATGTTAAGATCATTAAGCCTTTCCTGGTAACTTTTCTCCTTCAAGCCGTACACCATTTTGGTAGCCTTTCTCTGAACTCTCTCCAAGATGTCTATATCCTTCTGGAGATACGGTCTCCAGTACTGCACACAGTACTCCAAGTGAGGTCTCACCAGTGCTCTGTACAGTGGCATGAGCACTTCCCTTTTCCTACTGCTAATACCTCTCCCTACACAACCAAGCATTCTGCCAGCATTTCCTGCTGCTCTATTACATTGACTACTTACCCTTAGATCCTGCAATAATAACCCCTAAATCCCAACCCTCAGATGTTGAGGTTAGGACTGTATCAAATATTCTATATTCAGTCCTTGGGTTTTTACGTCCCAGGTGCATTATCTTGCGCTTATCCACATTAAAACTCAATTGCCACAACTCCGACCATTTTTTTAGTTTACCTAAATCATTTGTCATTTGGCTGATCCCTCCAGGAACGTCAACCCTGTTGCAAATCTTTGTGTCATCAGCAAAAAGACATACTTTAACATTAATAACTTCTGCAATATCACTAATAAAAATATTAAAGAGAATGGGTCCAAATGTAGTTCCGAATCATCTTGGCCCTCAAGGTTGGACACCACATGGCGCTACCATTACGCTGTTTGTACACTAGAAAAGCACATGTTTTATATTTTACCTTCAAGAAATACATGTTCAGTTTGAATAAAATATATTCTACCCCTTTTGGAGGGAGTGTTGGTCCAGATGACAGGTGGTTCCACACTATTAAAATCAGGTAGGGAACTTTAAGAAAGGTGTCGGCAACCTTGGCCCTCCAGATGTTTTGGATCAACATTTCCCATGAGCCGTAGACCATTGAAGAGTAGCTGAGTATCATGGGAGATGGAGGTGTAAAACGTCTGGAGGACCAAAGTTGCTCTTCCTCCGTTTTAAGCATGTCAAACTTCAGGTTTGTAGTAGAGTCCAAGGTTTGCAATTAAACTTGTGTTCAGCACAAGCATTCGATCTGTGTTCTTGTTTCTGTTTTAGGATCATGGGCCTGTATGTCTCCATTGTGCTGGTCATCGGAAAGTTTGTCCGCGGTTTCTTCAGCGAGATCTCGCACTCCATCATGTTTGAGGAGCTGCCGTGTGTGGATCGGATCCTCAAGCTGTGCCAAGATATCTACGTGGTGAGAGAACGGGGCGAGCTGGCCTTGGAGGAAGAACTCTACGCCAAGCTGATCTTCCTGTACCGCTCACCAGAAACCATGATCAAGTGGACGATAGAGAAAGACTAACTCTAAGGGAAACTTGATGTGGAAGCCCTTTAAATGCTGGATCTACTGGTTCTGACAGTGAAGTAAGTTACGGACCAGGTTTTTAATGTTACAGTTTGGGACAGTATGAATTCTAGAAGGATGACGAGACACTACTGATCAGACGGAGGACAAGGAGCACATCTGTGTTGTGAACGTGCAATGCTGACCTCTCCTTTTAATGCACCAGCAGATTGCAATGGGCCTTTCTTCTCATGCCGTCGTATATACATGTGCTGCTCAGTGTGGGACGGTGCAGCCTCTGGCCAAATAAAGACATCTGGATAAAACCCACCTCATCCTGGACTGTAAACGGTGGATCTTTAAATATACGCTTGTCCAGAAACTCGTTATCTGTTACATCAGCAACTTTACTGATTGATCAGGCTGTGTGAGGGGCCGACCAATCCAATGGCAATAATCCGCGCCTCCCCTGCGTATTCCTATTACTGTACCAAAGGACTACAATTCCCAAAGTGCAATACTGCAGGGCAGGGCTCCGTGGATCTGACGCACCTCATACCTATTTCCTGAACAATACGAAGAAATAAATGACATTTTACTATTTGTTTTTATTATTAAAATGGCTTCTATGGAAACAAACGTGAGGTTTTGTTTTGTTGTCTTTGAAAGGCTCCTCTTCAGCCCATCAATACTTACCATGCGTTACCCCTTTCCCACAACACGGACCATTATTTAAAGAGACAGCGTATCAATTTAATTCAACATGACGCTTTAAAAATTTACCAAAGGTTGCCCTGATAGCAGGCGCAAAACTTTGTGTGAAGGAATTCAAGAAATCCTTAAAAGCAAGAAACCCTAAATAAAGCAAACAGGTCTGTAACACGGTGATGTGCACAACGTATTCAATGTCCCTCGCCTGCTCATGGATAGAGAAGCCCTCCTGGGGGTGAGGTGAGCTGTTTATACTTTGCATTAAAAACTATTATGCCATGTTAAAGGGTGTGCATGGACAGAGGGGTAAGCGTGCACTTGCTCTCAGGCGCCTGGATCCTCTACTCGAGTAACAGGGCTTTTCTTGCAGTGACGGACAGGTTTTTCACCAAATCTGTGTGTTATTGGTCACCAATAAAAATGTCATTGTAGCGTTTGTCCATTGTTGCCGGTAGCTGAGTGACCTGAGTGTAGGTGACTCTCCAGTATGAAGGCGCTGTCTGACGGGTAATGAGTCTTCTTCTGTTCGTGTTGGCCAATCATCAGAGCTGTCATGAAGCAGGAATTCCTGGATTTCCTCCCTCACCTCGCTCCTCTCTGGGGAAAAAACATAACCATTGGTCTGGACCCAAAAGGAGGTTTGAATCCGGGCCGAATTAAGATCTTTAATCGCCTGGAGCTGAAGATTTTGGTGGGCCTATTTTTGGAATTGTGTGAAATTTAAAACCTATTTTATGTCACGAAGCAGATGCATATATACAGCAGGGCAGATAGTGTATATAAATGGCTGTGTAGCTATATAGGTGGGCAGATCTATATGCCTGTGTAGATATCCGGGGTAGACCAATTACTGGTGTTGCTGATAATCAGATTTGATATTTGCTATTGGCCTTTTATGTGCCGATATTCCCAGTAATATACAGAGGTGGCTACCTACAGCCACGGTATGCGAAGTCCAGCCGCTCAGTGCTGATCTGCGGCTTTTCCCCCAGACCCACAGCAGACTGACGTCTTTGTCAGCCATTGCTGTGGGATGTCCTCCTCCACCCACTGACATCATTGCTCATGGGTGGGGTGACATCAGAACCGCCCCCCCCCCCCAGCAGAGAATTCCCTGTACAGGAGATGCAGGAGTCTTTCGGGTCCTACAGGACCATGGAGCAGAGTCTGCCCTTTCCATCCAATAATACCAAACATGACCAGGTTATGGGTTTAGAAAAGAGAAAAAAAATAGGATTAAATCTCTCTATAATTAAAAAGTTGACACTACACTACATCACTACTGATATACGGCTGTGTGTGCGTGTATAATATACAGATCAGAGACCATTGTTGCCCTCCGAGCAGCCACTCTGTACTTAAGCATTACATCTGTCTGCTGGAGACGCAGGGAGTGATTTAAAGAGGGAGAAAGCAACACGTTACCATGATTTTGGGTCATTTGCAAAATACTGGATTGCAACCGAGAGTACATCTCCCATGTTTAGTCTTTAAGACCTGCACATCTCCATTTTTCACCAAAAAATTATATTTAACTGTCAGTTCACATTTTATGTTTATTGACTCTTTCAGCTATAGAAATAACGTCAGGAGAAATATAATGGGCGTAAAGTGAGAATTACTGTATAGAAAATATAGCATGGAGGATCAGGAATATTTAATTTAAGCGGCAGAGAGAGATTAACAGACATTGAGGATGGGGAGAGATAACACTCGTCTGGAAATAACGTAGCATAAAGCTCCACATGCCGTCTCAGGGAAACAGAAGGCAAAGAATTTAAGAAAGTGATGTTTAATTTTGTACTGGGAGTGTGTTTAGTGATAGTGTAGATGCTACTTGTACATCTGTCCTCTTTTACATTGTTAAAATTGTTTTTCTCCAATCCCCTGCTCAAACAACGCTCCTTTGTTGTGGATACAACGACACAGCATTCTATGACATCATACAGGCAGCTCCTGTGCTGTCGTAACGGTTGCTGTAACTGCCTGAACATTCCATTGTCTCTCAGACACATCTGAGGCTCTGACAGAGCTCCACCTGTATCCCCGGTACATGGTGTAGAGATCTCGCCTCACTTGGATGTGTCTGAAGACTTGGAGCTTGACTACTTTAGATAAGACCTTGGTGCTTTGGAGGTTCTAGCTGCGAGCGATCTAGTTTGCGGTGCTACTCGTATACCCGTTAACACAGATTAGTCTGTGTTGATATCCCCCTACGTTTTATGTGCGCTGCGTTAGGAGGCTTGGGTGGAGGAGGGCGGGGTAGGCTGTATTTGCGTATTGCTCAGCAGGTTATGTCCATACTAATTTGTTTGTTTTATGTCTGTCTATGCCTGTCTGTCCTTCCATCCCGTCTGTGTATGTCTGTTATTCCATCCCTCCTGTGTACGTCTGTCCTTCCATTCCCTCCAGTGTACGTCTGTCCTTCCATTCCCTCCAGTGTACGTCTGTCCTTCCATTCCCTCCAGTGTACGTCTGTCCTTCCATTCCCTCCAGTGTACGTCTGTCCTTCCATTCCCTCCAGTGTACGTCTGTCCTTCCATTCCCTCCAGTATACGTCTGTCCTTCCATTCCCTCCAGTGTACGTCTGTCCTTCCATTCCCTCCAGTGTACGTCCGTCCATTACCTCCAGTGTACGTCCGTCCATTACCTCCAGTGTACGTCCATCCATTCCCTCCAGTGTACGTTTGTCCCTCCATCCCGTCTTGTGTACGTTTGTCCCTCCATCCCGTCTTGTGTATGTTTGTCCCTCCATCCCGTCTTGTGTACGTCTGTCCCTCCATCCCGTCTTGTGTACGTCTGTCCCTCCATCCCGTCTTGTGTACGTCTGTCCCCCATCCCGTCTTGTGTACGTCTGTCCTTCCATCCCGTCTTGTGTACGTCTGTCCTTCCATCCCGTCTTGTGTACGTCTGTCCTTCCATCCCGTCTTGTGTACGTCTGTCCTTCCATCCCGTCTTGTGTAAGTCTGTCCTTCCATCCCGTCTTGTGTACGTCTGTCCTTCCACCCGTCTTGTGTACGCTGTCCTCCATCCCGTCTTGTGTACGTCTGTCCTTCCATCCCGTCTTGTGTACGTCTGTCCTTCCATCCCTCTTGTGTACGTCTGTCCTTCCATCCCGTCTTGTGTACGTCTGTCCTTCCATCCCGTCTGTGTACGTCTGTCCTCCATCCCGTCTTGTGTACGTCTGTCCCTCCATCCCGTCTTGTGTACGTCTGTCCCCCATCCCGTCTTGTGTACGTCTGTCCTTCATCCCGTCTTGTGTACGTCTGTCCTTCCATCCCGTCTTGTGTACGTCTGTCCTTCCATCCCGTCTTGTGTACGTCTGTCCTTCCATCCCGTCTTGTGTAAGTCTGTCCTCATCCCGTCTTGTGTACGTCTGTCCTTCCATCCCGTCTTGTGTACGTCTGTCTTCCATCCCGTCTTGTGTACGTCTGTCCTTCCATCCCGTCTTGTGTACGTCTGTCCTTCCATCCCGTCTTGTGTACGTCTGTCCCTCCATCCCGTCTTGTGTACGTCTGTCCTTCCATCCCGTCTTGTGTACGTCTGTCCTTCCATCCCGTCTTGTGTACGTCTGTCCTTCCATCCCGTCTTGTGTACGTCTGTCCTTCCATCCCGTCTTGTGTACGTCCGTCTGTCTATACCCGAGTCTTTCTAAACCAGCCCTTCTTTCATAAAATTGTTACATTGACCTCTTAATGCCCAGAGGGAAGGGCAGTCCTTCATTCCATGGTTCCCCAGAGATTTCCCCACAGGGGTTTTTTCTCTCCTGCGAGGTGAAGGACGACTCTCCGTGAGTCCAGAGGTTGCCCACTTTATGGCTATTTTAAAGCCTAATCTGTAAATCCCCTAGCAATCTGTTATATGCTACAAAATGACTTTCATTGACCTGAATTTAATTAATAAATGTAGCATTAATTTAAATATGTCTCATTGTGCTTTTTTAAAAAAATAAATAAAAATAAATAAATAAATAAACAAATTAAAATGAGTTGATTGACGATGGTTTATAAGTACAATGTATTTTTTCTCAATTATGGTGGGAGAGGGCACTCCAAGTAAAGATGATGCTGCACACATATTACAGGGAGCATGACATTCCCAATAGAAGAAAATATTTTGGTGTTACATGGATTGCTAGAGGAATGCCAACAACTGAGACAATCGATCAGAAGTTTTTTCCAACATGAGACAACACCGCTGCAATGGCTTTGTGGCAACCGACTGATTAAATGCACCCAAACCTGCATGAACAGGGCTGTCTTGGTATATGCAGAACTCCTTTAAAGGAATACACTAGAAAGTCTAGTTTCTACAAACATACATTTTTCGATATAAACATATGTCACGTGACAAGGGGTTGAATACTAACCGTATACCCTACTGCCCAGGAGTAGTGTGGCTAGAGCGCTGGGCTGAATGTGTTTTTATACAGACCTATTGGTCACAGAGAACAGAACTTGCTGATAACAGAGTTGAATAGGTCAGCTGTTTTACATCTTTTTTTATAAGGTTTGTTGGGATTGCAGGGCGTCAATCAAGTGTATTTGATACAGTCCTAACCTCAACATCTGAGGAAAGGGATTTAGGGGTTATTATTTCAGAGGATCTAAGGGTAAGTAGTCAATGTAATAGAGCAGCAGGAAATGCTGGCAGAATGCTTGGTTGTGTAGGGAGAGGTATTAGCAGTAGGAAAAGGGAAGTGATCATGCCACTGTACAGAGCACTGGTGAGACCTCACTTGGAGTACTGTGTGCAGTACTGGAGACCGTATCTCCAGAAGGATATAGACATCTTAGAGAGAGTTCAGAGAAGGGCTACTAAAATGGTGTACGGCTTGAAGGAGAAAAGTTACCAGGAAAGGCTTAATGATCTTAACATGTACAGCTTGGAAAAAAGACGAGACAGAGGAGATATGATAGAAACATTTAAATACGTAAAGGGAATCCACAAGGTAGAGGAAGGGAGTATATTTAAAAGGAAACCGTCGCAGAACAAGAGGACATAGTCTTAGATTAAAGGGGCAAAGGTTTAAAAGTAACATCAGAAAGCATTATTTTACTGAGAGGGTGGTGGATACATGGAACAGTCTTCCAGTTGAAGTGGTAGAGGCCAAAACAGTAATTGAATTTAAGCAGGCATGGGATAGGCATAAGGCTATCCTAAACAAAAGATAAATCCAGGTAAAGTATCCATGTAATTGGGCAGACTAGATGGGCCGAAAGGTTCTTATCTGCCGACATTTTTCTATGTTTCTCTGGGCCAGTTTTATGCTGTGGGCCTGGAGCTACAGCTCCACTAGCCCCTCTGTTAATCCGGCCCTGGTTTGTATCGCCAGCAAATATCGTGCCATAGAGAAAGGCACCTGCTTCGAGGTCAAAGAAAAATAATTTGTTAAAGTCGTATTCTAGCTTCCATCTGTTCCTTGGGATGTACCAGCACACACTGCTGAACAGAAGCCCCGGGTATTCCTGGGAAGAGTCTGGAACTCCATATAAAACAGTTTATTTTAATGTTTCTTCACAAAAATGGCCTTCTCAAAAATTCTAAGGGCTCTATTCATTAAGGTCTGTGTTTGCTCGGGGAACCCTGTACGCAAAAGGGCTTGTCCACTACAATTGGATCTACACGAATGAAGTTGCATAAACCTTTTCTGTAACCGCATTAATGCTCATCATTAACTATAGCCCTGGACATCGACCAGATTTTCCATTCTGGATCCTGACCTCCATAGTTTACCATTGTTGCAATGTTCATTATCTTTAAACTTCCTTTTCCATAATCATAATGACCGTACACTATTCCAATAAGGTAGTATCAATACTGCCAACTTAAATGATAGTGTTAACGTGGCCTGAAAAGTTTTATCTGCTCCGAGTACGGTGCAAAAGTCTCCGTTCTTATGTCTGCTCGTTTTCAGGTTAGTCTGCGTCTGCTTAATTTATCTTTCCAATCCTCCATCCGGCTCGATACATTTATTAGGCAGCAGATTCTGCTCGTTAGGTTATTAGGCCACCTGAATATGTTGCCTAAAAATGAAGCGAGCATGATGCAATAGTAGTAAAGATTGCATAGAAAAACTGTTCTGAATTTGATGTATAGAGTTAACCCTACAGTTCTTTTAACTCTGTACTCGTTTCATAGAAGTATCCTGAGTATCGTGTTAATTGCTTAGAAAAATTGACCCAAGTGCAACGATTTTTAGGATGAAAAATGACTTTTAAGATTCAGAATTGACATTTTTGATGCGGCTTGTTCTATTCATGGCCACAAGAGGGCAACATGATAGTAAGCCATTCTGCTGCTTTTACTACAGAAAAGGAAACGTAGAGATAATTGTAGAGACACATCACATTCAGGTCTTTCATGGTTAATTAATTGTAGGACCGTAAGTGCATGACCCCCCCCCCCCCCCCCGTGAGACAGGAAAAATATCAAAATAAAGCTTCGTAGAAGATGAACATATGCAGGAAGCAAGATCCATATTCAAGGAGCCGTCCTTTTATTTCTGGATACTGTGTTAGAGGTGAGGGCAGGCATTCGCTCAGCCTGATAACATACCCATCTCCGAGGATATTTTGATGCCTAAAGCACAATACGTAAATGAAAAATTAGGTATAAAATGTTCTTTCATGACAAATATTTTGTTTTTAGTATTCCAAGGCTGGTCAACAAGTCTCTATCCTGCTGTTTCAGGATCATGGGACTTGCAGTCCAGTCCTGGTCTGATGGCCCTGGGAGTAGTATTCGAACATCTGGAGATCCAGCACATACATATCAGTAGAAACCAAAAGGAGAAAAAAAAAAGGACATTGCAGGTGTTATCAGAAAGGTGCAGTCTACATATATATATACAGCGTGGGCGTAAAGAGCAAATGTCAAGAACCTTTCATTAGTGCAATGCTCATTATTAGCAGTATTATTAGCTCTGCACTAGGGCTGTGCAATATGGACAAAATAATCATATTGCGATTTTTTTTTTTTATTTTTTTATTTTTTTTGAAGGAATATTGCGTTTGCGATTTAGGCAATTGGTTTTGCTTTTTCAAACATGCTACATACATTCTAAATGTATTCAGTATTCCGCTCATGGATACTGCCCCAGCTCCCCTCTTTGCGCCGCGTGTTCGGCTCCCTGTGAGCTTCCGGCGGCATGGAGCTTGCCTGGGGGAACCACATGACGAGCCGCGATAACGCGGCTGTACACGGGGTTCCCCCTGCGAGCGCCCAAAGCTCCATGCCGCCGGAAGCTTACAGGGAGCCGAACACGTTCATTTCCGCAGCCCTAAAATGAATAGATAAAATTGCAGCCAGCTGCGGTTTAGAAATCGCATGTGCTTAAATCACGATTTTTTTTTTTGCGATTGTGATTAATGGCACAGCCCTAGCTTAAATCGCAATTTTATTTTTTTTGCAATTAATTGCACAGCCCTATTCTGCACTGATTAAAGGTTCTTGACCTGAAACGTTGCTCTGTATCCTCATGCTGTAAAAACCAGCGCCGTCTCCTTTCCTCCTTTTAGCCTATATACCCTTGGCATCATGTGTACCAAAGGTGAGAAGCTGCAGCTGTGTTCAAGTAACCCCATACACTTCCAGTGGGACCAGGACAGACTGGGGACTCAGTCTGACTCTCTCCGCTACCTGCCCTACGTACTAGGGTTACCAACTGTACGGGTTTAACCCAGACAGTTTGGGTCTTGAATTTTCTGTCCGGGTTTGTGATCAGCACAGACATGCCTACCAGCAGTAGCGACACAGTATGCACATAATGGGGAAGAAAAGGTGCTAATCTGATGAACTAAACAAAGCCAGAATAATTAAGAGGAGGTGTCTGCATGCAGTGAGGTCTCCGGTGACCCGCTTACCTCATTATAAAGGTAGCCTTGGCCTTGCTTACAGCACGTTTTCCTGCATTCTCTGCATGGGTCACACTGTTTAGCTTGTTTTGCTGATACAGATTCTGATACCTGCGTGGCCTGGAATGCAGAGGCTTTACCTATAATAGGAGGTAACAAAAATGGTATTTTGGGTAAGAGTTAGACGTACAACATTCAATAATCCTCCTGGGAGAGGACAGTCATCCCAAAAGACCTACCAACATTTGAAAAGAGACGTGGAGAACCTGAAATGTGAGAGATTCCCAGGCAATGTAACCATAGAAAACACATTGATTAAGCGAATAGTGTCTCGGTGTCAGGCTCCCCGCAATGACTGCATCACGCCTGCATTATGTATCCAGGAAGTGCATGTAAAGTGCTGCCCTCACCCCAAACCAGCACTGAAAGGGGTTAACAGTGAATGACCGTGCACACACACACACACACCACACCCCTGCTGGAAATAAAGTACCTTCCTCCCTTCCATCAGGGCCTTTGCATTAAGTGTCTTTACCTGTTGAAGTTCAGCATTCAGCATCTGCATTGCTCCAGACATTCATGTGTAACAGACCCGGCTTACACATATGACCATGGCTTTCTGGATATCCCTTCTGTACTGCATAAGGATCCCTCCTGTGTACAGCACCCTTGTGTTCTCAAGGTACCTCCAAAGTTCCCAGTGTCTCCAAAGTCCTCCAAGTGTCTTGGTACCTGGTGTCTCATCGTGTCCCCCGTCAAGCATTCTCAAGACCCCTGCTGTATACAGATTCCTGGTATCCCTTCATCCACCCTGGTCATCCCTCTGCAACCCCAGCACCACACCAGTGCTTGCTCTCCTGCTTCTGCCTCCATCCCTGCACCCTCAAGTGTGAATCCAGTTATTGATCACTGCATACCAGGCTCGTACCTGCAAGGCCAATACCCCTCCGGTGCTGATCCTGACACTCGGGTAATACCTCACCTCTATATCGTGTTCATGGTGGATGAGAAATCCGCCTGCAGCTTGGTGATGTCTCTGTCAGGCGTTGGATGCTACAGTACTCCGGAACCTGGTAAGAAGGGAAAAAAAAGAAAATACTATCAGTAAAATAAGAGAGGAATGAGAAGTCCTCAGACGGGAGAGGAACGAGAAGTATTGTTCCTGTCTATCCTCGGGTCACGTTCACGCTTGATATATGAACGTCTGATCTCTGTACGCAGCACAGCTATCCTACACTTCCGATCCTTCAAATGGTCAGAACGTCTACCTAAATACTAGAAAGCCAAACCCAAAGGAGAACGGGAACAGAGAAAAGGACACCAGAGGTACAAATACAAACTCGGAAATGCCAAGGGTCTTATGCCAGAGAGGGTAGTCAGGAATGCCAGGGGTCGTATGCCAGAGAGGGTAGTCAGAACAGGAGCCGAGGGGTTAACAGCCAGGAGAGACGATAAACAAGCCAAGTCGGGACACAAAATATCAATCCGAATATATGTAAGCACTGAGAGGAGTGAGAACCACGTCAGGGCAAGGAACAATTCTCAGACTTCTGTTTTAAACCTGGCAGGCGTTGCGTCATCTTGCCCCGCCCGCGACCTCAAAACGTGATAGCGTGCCGTCCAATACTTCATTCGGCGGCCAGCCAGCGAGCAGCATGGAAGGCTCTGTGGGCTGCTAGGGGCACCAGGACAGCGCAGGACGTGACACCTCGCCAGTAACATGCTGTCAGGAATTATTGTGAGTTACAGCCGCCTTCTGTACAATCTCCCCTCAGAATTTGCATTCTGTTTCCCACCTTTATGTCTGTCTCACCGATATTGCATATTCTGCTCAACGTTTGCTTAAAAAATATAAAGCACCCCAAACATTTAAATTTGTGGAAAAACAGCAAGTTTGCATAAAGACTGTTATTCTGAGAGTTAAATAATAGCAAATTTACATTTGAATCTTTTCATGTATTTGCTTATCCTTTACAGACCTATGGCTGGGATGAAAGATTCTGCACGCTAGATGGTGTCATTTAACTCACACAATGTCACACGGGGTCTGCATTAACAGAATACAGGCAGAAATGGCCCTTGTGTCAAATCCAGCTAATGTAATAAAGATTAATAGCATGAACCTGCACACAAACAGTGAATTGTTACAGCAGGATTTTGTCGTCTCTGTTTCCAGCGGCAGGTAGGCTCACCAAATGGGGAAAATGAGCCCTGCATTAAAGTGTCACACATAACTCTGCGATAATTAAAGGGGTTAAATCCATTTAATATTCTGGCTAGATAGTATTTTATAATATCGCTGTGGCCTGTTTGATGTCACAGCCTTACTTTTACATCTGGAAAACCTAAACATGTGGGAGAAAAATTTGGGAAAACACTTTCAGGGTTATTCAGAGAGTGGTGAAAACCAGGAGAAGTGAACAATCTAGACCAAATAGCCGATTTGGAAAGTAAGATAAATGAGAGAATTGTTTCTGGTTTTGGCTATTTTGACCTAGAATTTTCACTTCTGCAGTCATTCTCCTGGTTTTCCCCTCTCTCTAAATAACCCTGATTGATAATGAAATGAAAGCTGCAAAACGCGTTGAGACGCTCTGTGACCTCTATGTGTAAAGCTGCGCAGAAACACACAGTCCCTGCATGGCGCGTTTTCATAGAGCAGGAGGCGGTTTATCATTTCCTTTAGCTGCATTAATTGTGGGAAAATTATTAAATCAAGTTAATGGAAACATTGTTTTATCAATTCTATGTAAATATGATATAAAATGATAGAGGTTTGTCCTTAAAAACATAAACCAATAGATGGGAGCGTTTAAACATATAGAGGAAATCTGACCTTAAACTGAAGCACAAAACGTGTGTTTCAACAGGGACCCCCCAAAACAAGCACCCGATCCAAGAGGTGGGAACTGCAGGAAGAAGCACCCGCTCCGACAGAGGGGTCCTCCTGAAAGACGCTCCCGCTTCGACAGAGGGGGGGCCCTAAAAGCGAAGCTCCCGCTCCAACTGCATGTGGCCCCCAGAAGAAGCTGACAAATGGGGGAGCCCCCAAATGACACTCCAGATCCAACAGACGGCCCCCAAAACAAGCTCCACTTCAGCAGAGGGGGCCTTGATAGAAGCTCCCACTCTAACAGAGGGGGCCCCTAATAGAAACACCGGCTCCGAAAGAAGGGGGCCCCCGAAAGATGCTCTGACACAGGGAGGGGGCAGAAATAATTAGCTGTCACTCTTGACAGAGGGGGGCCCCCGAAAGGGTATTCTTTAACAGAGGGGTGCCTCCAGCAGAAGCTCCCACTCCTACAGAGTGGGGCCCACCAAAAGAAGCTCCTGCTCAGACAGTGTGCCCCCCTCCCGGAAGAAGCTTCCATTCTGACCGAGTCTGGCCTTTCTAATGATACCAAACATGACCATGTAAAATATGATGTAAAAAACAAAACACACTAACAAACATGAAATAATTTTGTTATATATTTATCTTTTGTTCCAAAGCGATGGTATTGTCCATTTGTCATGTATAAAATGAGCAATACCACTGCCGATACCTTCTAATTTCCCACGCTGCAAGCAAGTTCAGTGTTTTATACAGTCATATTATTCATAAAACACAATGCACCAAAACACAAGAAACAAAAACTGTTTTTATATATAGAGCTGTCTCTGTTGATATGTAACGTGTATATATATATATATGTATGTATTAGTATGATGTTGACTTTAGAAAAAGAAGGAATCTGGGATGTGTAGGTCATGCTTACTATTTTAATTAGGTGGGGATCTACTAAAATCGGCATTTTGCCGTCTCTGGTTGTATTTATGTGTATAATATATATCGCATATACGTCTCTATATTGCAATGAGTGACTATAACGCTGTATTGCCCTCACTAAAAATGGCGGCTTCCACTTCACTGCTGTTACAATTGGCCATAGGCTCTCCCCTCTGTTATATTCTTGTTTCAGCTCCCGCGTTCCCTCCAGACATCACCCCCTCAGTCAGCCCTCTCTCTCCTCATTCAATTTGCGTCGTTTAAAAATAAGGGTATCAGGGGCTGGGCGGGACTCAAAGGTGACAGTTCGTCGCAGCTGCCGTGACGTAGCGTCCAGTCGCTGCGGTGATGACGTGCTATGTTTATGTCCTGCGGCCGTTGAGGTGACGGTGTTGTCGCGGTCATGGCCATGTTTCGGAATCTGGTGTCGTCCTCTCAGCATAGACAGCATCACCCCCACCAACCCCCCGCCGCCCCGGCCTCCGCGGATAGCCTGGAGGCCCAGTACGGTTGCCCCATCTGCCTGGAGGTGTACCACAAGCCCGTGGCCATCGGCAGCTGCGGACACACGTGAGTTGCCGGGTGAGGGAGGGCAAAGGAGGCCTGATGGTGAGGCCACTGCCTAATGATCTTCATTCAGGTGGGGCTCGGCTCTCTGTAGGGCCTTCCAGAGCCCCGGATCTGTCACTCCCCCCGCAGGGTCTGAGGTCCCACTGGCCCCATTCAGTGATCAACACTGCTCTCTCAGACTACAACTCCCATGGCTCCAGGCCCATAGCAATGGTATTTCACTTTGAAACGCCAGCCTTTATATGCCCTGGATGGCCTATATGCTGATCATATCCATCACCTGTCAGAAGCTGCAGCACCGTGCTAACGTGGTTAAAGCGCAGCTGTAAACCAGATTGCAGGGCGCCAACATATCGGCGGCGCAGCCTCGCCTGATTGTGATTTGGAGGTGCCACCAGGCGTCAGCAAATGCGCCCCTCCAGATGTTTGGGGACTAAATTTCCCATGCGGTTCAAGCAATCTAATGCGCAGCAGAGGATCATGGAAGACGTAGTTCCAAAACAGCTCTTTGGGGGCAAGGTGCTGACTAGGGTTGCCAGACCGGCCATGTTTTCCTAGACACAGATTGCCTGGTCACGCTGATGGGCACTGCATTAAAATGCCACCTTTTGTTATGCATAAACCATATGATGCAGGTAAGGAATCCCGGGTGACCTGCCTCGATTTCCTTCCTGCCGCATATGAATTGTGCATGTTGCAGGGCAGCACTTTTCCCTGTGCTCCCCTCTGCATGAAATAGTAGAAGGTGTCCATGAAAACATGGCGGATCTAGCAACTCTATTGCTGACCCTTGGTCTATACTGATGTGAGAGCGGTGCAACTGGGCCTACAGGTCGTCCTCCTGCTCTCCAATCAATCCAGTCTATGGCTGTCAGATTTTTTGGCGTTGAAGCTAGCGCACCACTCAGTCGTGGAGTGCGCCCTGCTCGGAGGAGTGAAGTTTTGCATGTAACATCTCGTTATGTGGCACAACCATGTAACCCGTAGAGTTTGCTAGCCATGGCCTGCGACTTTAGGTCATAAGGTTCTGCCTTCTAGATCTTGAAGATAAAATGAAATCGGTCTGAGCGTTAACATTGGACAACCAAGCGCTTTTCCTAATCCCCTCCACTTTTGCACCCGGGCATCTTCATCAGCGTTTATACACAGAGACATAGGACCCTCTACACCAGTGGTTTCCAACCCTGGTCATTAAGTCCCCGTAACAGGCCAGGTTTGCAGATATCTGAAGCACAGCACAGGAGATATGATTTGCTGCTCAGTGATTACAGGATTCAGTTTATTTCCCCAAGGTGATCTGCAAAATCTGGCCTGTTAGGGGGACCTGAGGACCAGGGTTGGGGACCACTACTCTACACAATTGTGGGCCAGGTCTATGTTTCTCAAACTCCGTCCCACTTAATTCCGGTTTTCCTACATTCACAAAAAGGCAAATTCTGTCACGTCTGGTGGTACGGAATGCAACTCTCACAATGCCGAGCGTCACAAGGGTTTCGGCTTTTCTTTGTTACACAGGCCTTCGAGTCGGAAGGGGAAGGTCCATTATTATCGGCCTCGCGGGTCTACGAACGTCAGATTTCACATAGAAAGCAAAAGTCCAGTTGCTCTAATGACCTCAAAAGTGCTACAGCATCCTGGTACCACGGCTGGATTTCACCTGTAATACTTTATTTTTTGCGATTCAAAATGTGACTCCAGTGGATGGAACAAACACCTCCGTATGGTCAGGACGCAGGAGCCCACCTGGCGAAGATGGTGCACTGGAACGCCGAAATCCACAGCAGAACGCCTGCCCCAACAGGACTGGGACAGGGAAATAAATTGTACCTTTTTCTGTTATTCTAGACTTTATTTCATTTAGTTTATGGATCATCAAGAGAACAGATTGGGGGGTTATTAAAAAAAAAAAAAAAACATTTCTTTAGGGTGTTTTGTTTTCATTATCGCCCATGTTTGCTGAAGTTGAAGCAGTGACTAACTTTGTTGTTTCACTAAGGCTAGGGTCAGACGAACGCATTTTCTGCGTCGTCCGTGAAAAAGTGCGTTCGAACGAATGGATGTATTTTTTCACGGAATACGCGATAGCGGTCATACGATGTGCATTTTTGTCCGTGATTTTGTACGGATCATCAATAAAACACTTTTTGCGTCTGGACCTTATGTTGTCCGGACATTAGCAGCGTCTGACGTCTCCCAATCACGCACACACGCCGCTAGCGGACGCAGCGCACTCTGTACGTCAGTACTAGCGGTATCATGTTCTCGAAAAAATGCGTTTGTTTGCCGCTTGTGTTGCGCGGCCGCACTTTCGTGCACCCGTACTTCGTACATTGCCTGTCATTTGCTGCTACTACATCCGTGATAAAGTGCGGCTGCACGCGTGTTCACACTGCGTTCATCTGACCCCAGCCTAAAGGGAAATTCAAACACGGGCAGAATATTCATCTGTTGAGTTTCTCTTCTAAACAGCCCAAAGGTTTGTCACGGTCACAACTCTGGCAAACACCGGTTCTTTCCGAATAACCCATTTAGTCTCTTCTTTCACACCAGTCATCGTATCCTCTTCTTTGGTCAAGGCTTAATTATATATTGAACTTGGAAGCCGGCCGGCGTTTGGATACTTGGATTTGAGTAATTTAGAAGACAGAAGCCCATGATCACTGGACCTTGGATTTTTCAAGCTTACTATTAGGTTGTCTCCCAAGGCTGCTGGTTTCTTCAGTCTTTCCTGGACAGGGAGGAGGAGGAGGAGAATGGCTTCCTTGACGTACATGTCTGGATCCTGCAGCTAATGGGACTATTTACTATTGTGTATATAGTATGAAGATGGCGCTCAATGTCTTCCTGGTGAGACGGTCTGGCGGCCATGACTCTTGCTTCCCATTGGAGAGCCGACGTGGTCCAATTTGGAATCTGAGCCAGTTCTTTCAGTGTGTTGTAAGATAATGGGAAACTTCACGGGGACTGGAGGTAAAATGACTAGGGGAACCTTCATGCAGATCAAGGGTCGGCAAACTTGGCCCTCCAGATGTTTTGGAACCATGAGGCTAAGCCAATCGAATGAGTACCTGGGCATTATGTGAGGTGTAGATTGAAAACATCTAGGGCCAGTATTACAATGTTGGTGCTAACTTAACCAGAGCTGTTGTAAACTTAAAACCTCCATAGGCTATAATAGCTCTGGGAAGTTTACAACAGCTCTGGTTGTTAGCACCAACATTGTAATACTGCCCTAGAGGGCCTAGGTTGCTGACCAGTGGTGCAGGTGGTCCTCACTTCATCTACTACATTCCACAAGCAATCTAATTTCTTTAGAATTCTAGGTAAAGAGTTGGCCTGATTCATGTTCTTCAAGATGTGTTTCTTGAAACGATTTGGGTCAAAGTGGTCCTCGTGGGAAGCCATAGAGCAGTGATTTGGACCTCTGCAGCTGAATGCTGTCAGCAGTGATATCTCCACATGGGTGCGTTCATTATCATGACTCTTGGATGGTGACAGAGACCCCCCCCCCCCCCCTGCCAAAGCTGTAACTGTCCTGTGGCATGAGGACCTCCAGACATAGTGTTTCCAAGTGTACCATCTATCTGTACTCAACAGGACACGAGACTGACTGGTGTGAAGGTAAAGGGTAAAAATAAATATATATATATATATATATATATATATATATATATATTTTAAATGGTAGGCAAATACATCAAAACCCCGAGGACATTCTTGAAACCAGATTATCACAGAAACCAACACACGTATAAATCCATATAAATTCATCAATTAACGCATCAACCTGAAACATCACAGTATTCTCACATCTGACAATCAAGAGTGTTACACATATTAGGGAACATCGCCGTAGTTCCTTAATCACAATTAATTAAACCATTAAGCTTCAAATGTAAATGCTGAGTCTGGCTGAGAGTAATGAGACACACATGACATTAAAGCATTGTCTGAAAATAACCTTGATACAAATAGTTCATTAGTTGTGATAGTCAATTAACCCTTTTAGCTGCAGATGTAAATGTTGCCTCTGGCTGAGAGTGATGAGACACACACATGAACGACATTAAAGCATGACGAATGACAAAGAATCCTGCTACCAATTGGTTAGTAGATATAACACAAGTCACTAGTATTATTAGGATAAGCAATAAACACGTGTAACTAACTGATAGCAATTTAGTAAATGAATTATTAGTACTGGATAATCTAGAAAAACTAGATGGTTAGAGAGATTAGACATTAATACAAAAAGCTACATCATTTATACGTTACCAAGGAGAGCTCTATCATTCTGCATATAAGGTTGGTTTGAGATCGCATTGTCCAGAGAGCTCGGGCAAACTCTGAAGCTTCCTTCTGTCCCCTTTTCCTGCTCTTTCACCAAACATCCCTGAACTTTTTATACAATCCAAACACACCGTAGAATTCATACTTCACCGGCTGAGACAGGGAGGCCAATCCTGTTCTCCGCCTGTCAATGAAGATTAATTAAACAGAATTCTCTTGCATATTTGTTTTTGTATCTGTCCTTCTAGATATATTACCCATTCATAGAATTGGGAAATTAAGAATAGTCTTGGGCTCGGATAAGCACACCCAGTCTGGCTTCCTTCCATTTATTTATTTATAAAGGATTTTACCAGGAAGGATACATTGAGATTTCTCTCGTTTTCAAGTATGTCCTGGGTTCAAGGACATTGAAGTGTTACAGTTACAGAAATACAAAGTAATACAATGCAAGATATTAAAAAAACAACACAAATATACAGATTAACAGAAAATATGTAGGAAATCTAGTCACTAGGTTACATGTTTACAGGTGCATTCTGTATTGAGGTATGTTAGTAAGGAGCTTTTGAGTGACTTTAGACTGGGGGAAGATTTGATGGTGTCTGGGAGGTTATTCCATATTTGCGGTGCTCTGTAGGAAAATGAGGACCGAGCCACTGTCTTTTTGTATTGTGGTATTGTAAGTAAGGTGCTGGTCCTGGATCTGAGGTTATAGGATGAGGGAGCTGCTGGGGGAAGCAGCCTATTCAGGTAGGGTGGCAGCTTCCCAGAGATGCTCTTAAACACCAGGTTGGAAAGGTGAAGGGTGCGTCTAGATTCCAGCGATGGCCAGTTTAGCTCTTTTAATATGTCACAATGGTGGGTCATGTAGTTATATTGTAGCACAAAGCGACAGAATGAGTTATACAATGTAGTAAGCCATTGTTAGCTATACATAGTGCTATGGCATCCTGGAATCAGTTTCTTCTCACAGACACAGACCCTAAACTAATGTAACCCTTCCCATGAGAATCAAACAGTCAGTAAAATCTGATCAATTATTTCTATATATTGGGCTTCTAAAATGCATTGTAACACAGATACAGATGTTTATCATTTACGTGGCAACTTTTTTTTTTTTTTTTAACCCTTTTGCTACCAAGAGCTTTCTGGAGTGTGTGTGTGTGTATATATATATATATATATATATCTCCTGATTATCTTAACCCCTTAAGGACGGGAGTAATTTTACAAGTTCGGCGCTGTTTCGAAGTAGAAGTTTCCTGAGCTCATTTTGACGGTTTTAAGTCACGTATGATTGTACCACCAAGACGAATTATATATCGTTCTTTCCGGCAGACTTGACAGATTAATAATATATCATTATTCTATGTATACGTCATGCCCTGCGAAAATGCTATAACAAAATTGTTAAAAAAAAATGTTAATTTTCAATAAAATTTCAATCATCCACAGTGTGTAAAGTGTTTTTTTTTTTTGCATTTTATTACCCGATACTTTGCGGATATATTCTATGGGGTAAACTTGTTTAAAAAAAATTGAACTTTTTTTTTTTTTGGGGAGAAATTACGTGATTTTAGCCCCCCCCCCCCAAAAAAATAATCATTAGTGAAGCATCATTGTTCACATTATAATTGAAATGTGAACAATAGTGCTGCATTAAAAAAAACTTAAAGCACGTTTTTTATTTTTAATTAATTATTATTTTTATTCTTCTCTTTTGTCACTTTTATTTTACAAGTAATATGGTCATGTTTGATATCATTCGAAAGGCCATGATCAGGCCTTTCAAATGATACCCTACATGACCCCCTAGCTGTCACCGATCATGAGATAGGGTGGTTCTTTGAACCCCTTTATCTCCACCATGGGATTTCCTTAGGAAATCCCTTGGCAGCTAGGGGTTCCCTGGTTAACTGACGTAATCAGGCCACACCCGATGACGTCAGTGGACGTGGGGAGTCCCGGAGGTGGGGCTGCCATCCAAGATGGCGGCCCCCACCGGAAAAAGGCTGTGACCTGGCACTGATTGGTGCTGGGTCACAGCCTTGCCATCAAGGGGTTAATGCCATACATCCCTGGAAAGGCCAGGCTGTGCCCTTTCCAGGGATGCCTGGCATTAGCTGGTAGCCCCCGGCGATGGGGAGATAGAGGGATCCAAAGTATCCCCCCCCTCCCCTCCAGGCGCTTCCCCTGCTCCGGCTGGGAGGGGACGCCTGAAACTGACGTCATCGCGTCCGGCGCGATGACGTCAGTGCGCCGGGAGGCACCAAAAGTGCCGGTCTGACTCCGTGGGAGTCAGAGCATGCCAGGAGCCGCCGGAGCAGGTGAGTATCTGCCGCTGGGGGGCTGCAGACGCCGGGGACGTACAGTTACGTCCTGCGGCGTTAAAGCCCGCCTAATGCAGGACGTAACTGTACATCCCGCGGCGTTAAGTGGTTAATAAATAACTGACATGTTACACTACATTTTTAATTACATATCCATGTTTAAAATAAATGTTTTCTATAAAATATATAATTTAATTAATTAATATGGAGTTTTGCATGAACTGGTCATAAAATGTGCTCCGATGTTCATCTAAGTCACAACAATTTGAAAAAACACAGTCTGCTTAAAATAATACAACACAAACATTATATGTTTTCATGTGTTTATTGAACAGAACATGAAAACATTCACAGTGCAGGGTGGAAAAAGTATGTGAACCTTTGGACTTAATAAGTGGGTGACCCTCCTTTGGCAGCAATAACCTCAACCAAACGTTTCCTGTAGTTGCAGATCAGACCTGCACAACGATCTGGAGCAATTTTGGACCACTCCTCTTCACAAAACTGTTTCAGTGTAGCAATATTCTTGGAATGTCTGGTGTGAATTGCTCTCTTAAAGGAACACTCTACTCAAAAAATCACCCCCCGTTTTTTTATCCTAACCTATCCCTTTTCCCTTAATAAAACTTTAGATTTTATTTTTTTATTTTTTTTTGTAACTGTAATACTTACCCTAAAATCCTCTTGTTTCCAGCGGCGTTTTTTTTTTTATTTTTATACTCCCCTCCCTCCTCTTCCGCTCCCGTCCTTCTTGCTGCGTCTTGGCTTCTGATTTACGTGAGAAGCGCGCATGCGCGCCTCTCACATAAGCCAGCCAATCGGCAGGCTTCCTCCCTCTGAGGATTAGTGTTGCGCGCAAGAGGATGCGCGCAACACTAACCCTCAGAGGGAGCCGCCAGCTTCTGCGGTGAGTAGGAGACGTCATCGCGCTGAAAGCGCGATGACGTCTCCTACTCGGCAAAAGTCGGCAGAAGCGGGAAATATGATTCCCGCTCTGCTGACTGACAGCTGGGAGGGCGGAGTAAACTCCTCCGCCTCTCTCAGCTGTTTTCAGCTGAACCGCTGAGCGGAGGGAGGGGGGACAGGGGGCAGGATACTCCGGGCATCATGACCACCTAAAATAGCTTAGGTGGTCATGTTGCCTAGAGTGTCCCTTTAAGGTCATGCCACAGCATTTCAATCGGGTTGAGGTCAGGACTCTGACTGGGCCGCTCCAGAAGGCGTATTTTGTTTTGTTGAAGCCATTCTTTTGTTGAATTACTTGTATGCTTTGGGTCATTGTCCTGTTGCATCACCCATCCTCTGCGGAGCTTCAGTTGGCGGACAGATGGTCTTACGTTTTCCTGCAAAATGTCTTGATAAACTCTGGAATTCATTTTTCCATCAAAGACAACAATCCGTGCAGGCCCTGAGGCAGCAAAGCAGCCCCAAACCATGATGCTCCCTCCGCCATGTTTTACAGTGGGGATGAGCTTTTGATGTTGGTGTGCTGTGCCTTTTTTTTCTCCACACATAGTGTTGTGTCTTTTTTCCAAACAACTTAATTTTGGTTTCATCTGTCCACAGAATATTTTGCCAGTAGTGCTGTGGAACATCCAGGTGCTCTTTTGCAAACTTCAAACGTGCTGCAATATTCTTTTTGGACAGCAATGGCTTCCTCCGTGGTGTCCTCCCATGTATTCCATTCTTGTTTAATGTTTTCCTTATTGTAGATGTGTCAACAAAAATGTTAGTATGTGCCAGAGATTTCTGAAAGTCTTTAGCTGACACTCTAGGATTTTTCTTTACCTCATTAAGCATTCTGCGCTCTGCTCTTGCAGTCATCTTTACAGGACGACCACGCCTAGGGAGAGTAGCAACAGTGCTGAACTTTCTCCATTTGTAGACAGTCTGTCTTACCGTGGACACATGAACATCAAGGCTTTTGGAGATACTTTTGTAACCCTTTCCAGCTTCATGCAATTCAACAATTCTTGATCGTAGGTCTTCTGAGAGCTCTTTCCTGCTAGGCATGGTTCACA
Source organism: Leptobrachium leishanense (assembly GCA_009667805.1). Lineage (NCBI taxonomy): Eukaryota > Metazoa > Chordata > Amphibia > Anura > Megophryidae > Leptobrachium > Leptobrachium leishanense. The sequence goes on along the minus strand of CM019072.1, from coordinate 30,926,188 downwards.
TCAGGCAGTGCTTCTTGAAACCAGTAAACCCAAAACTGGTGTGTGTTTTTAAAGGGCAGTACAGCTTTCAGCAACACATCCAATAATATCACACTGATTGGACTCAAGGTTGGCTCACTCCTGGCTCCAATTAGCTCTTGGAGAAGTCATTAGGCTAGGGGTTCACATACTTTTTCCACCCTGCACTGTGAATGTTTACATGTTCTGTTCAATAAACACATGAAAACATATAATGTTTGTGTTGTATTATTTTAAGCAGACTGTGTTTTTCAAATTGTTGTGACTTAAATGAAGATCAGAGCACATTTTATGACCAATTCATGCAAAACTCCATGTAATCCCAAAGGGTTCACATACTTTTTCTTGCCACTGTGTATATGTGTTTAATATTGCAGAAGCCACTTGCACATCACAGCAACTCGATTAATTGCATCCCAGAGCTCCTGTGCTACATTCCCCATATGCAGCAAGGAATTCTGGGTAGGATATGCAATTTACATCTGTCTCACTTTTATGCATCCTCGGTCTGTTATTACACAGAGCCCTAAAATCATTGCTATGCCACACTGTGGCTTTCTTGCAGAGATAAGGTTATGCAACTGGCCAAAGCCACTCCTAGGACAGCGCTGTTTCGGGATTGTTGGACCCTCATCAGGTAGGAGCTAGGCATGATGATCAGTTGCAGTGGATATATCTATATATATATCCCCATACAAAAATCTAGCTAGGATGAAAGGTTCTAAACTGTAGATGGCGTTCCTTGTATCACACAATGTCTCCATTATCAGCATACAGGCAGAGGTGTCCGTTGTGTCAGATCCAGTAACTGTGATTAAAGCTAGATAATAAGAATGTTCAGATCTCCTGCTTATGGCAGTTTATAATGATCATAATGAGATTATCAGTATGCAGCTTCCAAAAAATACCAATATCTGTATGTGCTGCATAATGCCGGTGTATGGCAATTACAGCAACACCTTGTATCTGTATGTGCTGCATAATGCCTGTGTATGGCAATTACAGTAACACCTTGTATCTGTATGTGCTGCATAATGCCGGTGTATGGCAATTACAGCAACACCGTGTATCAGTATGTGCTGCATAATGCCTGTGTATGGCAATTACAGCAACACCTTGTATCAGTACTGTACAGGGATTTTATTTCATTATAGCTCACTCAATCCTATTCTTGTACAGCACCGAGTGACTCCGCAGCTCTCCCTGTATTCTGCCCTCTCCCTGGCTGTAGTAATGCAGCAGTAAAGTTTGTTGTGCCTTTTATTACTGTGATAGCAGGGGCTGCTCCTTGTAGCTTCTTTTAATGTAATACAGGCTGATGGACTGTTCAGCGAGATCTCACTCCTATTTCTCCCCAGCAGCCACTAATCTCGCATCAATAAGGTATGCAGAATGGGTATTGGTTGCTTCTTTTCATTGTATTAGAATGGAAAATAATCAGTTTGTTAGCTTTGCTTCAACTTAACCCATTTACTATCAATTATTCTTGGTTTGCTCATAGATTGTAAACGCCTATCTTGGGTGTTAACCTAACCTCTTAATGACAGGCAGGCGTAATGCCGGCAAGGCGTACCGGTACACCATGCCGCCAGGTGCCTTTTGCGTTCCACTAATTTGGCCAGCCGGCACGCATCATTAGCTGCAGGGGGATGGCCTGTACAGACCGTCTCTCCATACAAAGCAGGTTTCAGGTATTCTGCTTTTATAATGGTGAATTTAGCGGGTGCATGGACTACAAGAGGATTGATGTGGGTTTCTTCAAGAACCGGAGGGGTTCCTTTTTCCTCCTCGTATTTTATGCATATTTTACTAGTGCTGGGATTTAATCCAGAGAGCCACGAGCCACACGCGCTGTCTTGCCGTGTCCTATTACTTACAATTCATTATAAAGCACCAACAAACTCTGCGGCGCTGTACAAATAGTGGGACAAAACCAGCATATAAATAACAAATAAGTTCACCCTACAGAGAACAATGGGAAAAGGGGGACACTGCTCATGAATTTACAGTCTAAGCAGGAGTGGGGAAATTATAAAAACCATTTACTTGTCCAGCGGACTAAAGAGGCGTCTGATCTACTTGTCCTAATTTTAAAAAATCTCTTTACCGTTTCTGCTTTTAGGGTCACTGCTTGTATTTTTATTGTACTGCGCTGCAGAATATGTTGGCGCTTTTATAAATGCATGTCATTTCATTAGGATTGCAACTCCTGCTTGTATCTTTTATTGTACAGCACTACAGAATAAGTTGGCATAGTATTTTAACATGCCAGCATATTCTGCAGTGCTGTACATTGAAAATACAGGCAGAAGCTTAATTTTTCCGTTCCCTCTTCTCTAATATGTATTTGCCCCCTCTTACCCGGGGACGTTATTATGTACGACTAAATGGGGTTTATTTATTTATTTTTTTGGTTCTTGCCGGGCTGTATAACTCCCAGTGACAGGCCGCACTTTTAAATCTCCTGTTCAACCAACAGAGGGTGTTCCTGTGCCCGACTGTCAGCCTGCTTTTCATTGGCTCACCACATTGACCAATCGGCAGCTGGGGGTGTGGACAAGCGGCTCCCTCCGGCGCAGCGTGAAGGATATGGAGGTCTGTGAAACACTGGTGAGCTACGCCAGAACATATACTGGCCCCGATCGCTGCAACGATCAGCTATTAGCCCGCTGGGCTGTCAGCTGGTTACCACATACTTGCCCGGTGCCAGGATCAAATTGTCCGTGGCGTCGGGCTATACAAATTGCCCATCCCTGCCAAGGAGTGGGGTGACACACAGAGGGTGAGGGTATATAGCTGAGTATGAGAAGTAATGGGGCTGTGTGGGGGATTGGGAGTGAGCTGATGGGCTTCTCTGATGTAATGTGCTTTTAGCGATTTCTTGAAAGACTGCAGACACGGGGAGAGTCGAGTGCTACGAGGGAGAGCGTTCCATAGACAGGACAGCTTGAGAAAGGTCTTGAAGACGAGAGTGAGGAGTAGGGGTCTGAGGAGAGGATATGAGGTCGTTGACTGAACAGTTTCCTTGATGGAACATACCTGCTAACAAGGGATGAGTTGCACGCAGAGGCACAGTCACGGAGAGCTTTGTACGTGAGGACCAGTATTTGGAAATGAATCGGGGAGCTGTACGGGGGGGGGGTTATGGGACAGGAGATTGCGAGACGTGAGGTCGGTAAGTCTGGCAGAGGTGTATAATGAATATATTTTGTGTATCTATAGAATTTGTCTGCGTATGTTGCACCTAGAAATGACATACAGCGCAGCTGCTTTGTGTGTCCCCCATAGACAGGTGAGTTGCGGGCTTTGCAGTGTACTTGTTCCTCTATCTTGCGTTTTCTTTTCACGTGATTGGTGTTTGGAGCTTTTTGGTACTTTGCTTTATTCCAGAGCTGTTCCAAACGCTCCCCGAGTCGCATCTTACACAATATACCATTCACCATATGATTGACTTGCTATGAGGTGCCACGTGGTGACATTCATCTGTTAGACTGTTCTCTGTCCTTCATAACCGGGCATGGTGGCTTCCGTCTGCTGGATCAGCACTTTTCTTTTCACATGATTTTTTTTTTTTTTTTTTTTTTGGGGTGGCGTTTATGTGCTGCATGCTGATACGCATATTTCTTCTCTTCCAGGTTCTGCGGGGAGTGCTTGCAGCCCTGTCTCCAGGTCACGTCCCCTCTGTGTCCTCTGTGCCGCATGCCATTTGACCCGAAGAAGGTAGACAAAGCGACAAATGTAGACAAGCAGCTGTCCTCATACAAGGCTCCCTGCAGGGGCTGCAGTAAGAAGGTGAGTCTTCTACTCATATTGCCTTCAGGGATGTCCCGATCCATTCCCTGGTATCTGGATCTGATCGAGCCTTTTTTAAGCTGATCTAAACCTGGAGTCTTAGGCTAGGGTCAGACGAACGCATTTTTATGTTGTCTGTGAAAAAGTGCGTTCGAACGAATGGACGCATTTTTTCACAGAATACGTGATAGTGGTCATACGATGCGCATTTTCGTCCGTGATTTTGTACGGATCATCAATAAAACACTTCTTGCATCTGGACGTTATGTTGGCCGGACATTAGCAGCGTCTGATGTCTCCAATTCACGCACACACGCCTCTAGCGGGCGCAGCGCACTCTGTACATCAGTACTAGCGGTTTCACGTTCTCGAAAAAATGCGTTCATTTTCCACTTGCGTTGCGCAGCCGGACTTTTGTGCGACCGTACTTCGTATATTGGCTGTCAATGCCCGGCATCTGCTGCTAGTGCGGCCGTGATTAAGTGCGCCAGAACGCGCGTTCGCACTGCCTCAGTCTGACCCTAGCCTTAGAGCTGCAGGGCAGCGAGACGCACAGGTAGAGTCCCGCAGCCACGGCAATGACTCAGCCTGATTGTGCATTGAAGTGCTTGCCCGATTGCGAGTTATGGAGGCAAGGTAGATGCTGTAAGTCTCCCTGCTGGAGTCCCGGGGCCTCTGCCTTCATTCGCAGCGTCTTCCTTGCCTGCTCCATAACCTGTGAGCAGGCAGGGAAGATACAGCGCGCAAGTGCTGAGGCCCCAGGACACTCTTTTGGAACAGAGCTGCCATCTGGCGTTGGAGATCCCGAATTGTCCCAGTAGGGATATACTCGGCACTGGGAAATAGGTTCATCCATGTAACCTTAATGCATTAGAGTTTTGCGTTCATACTGCAATATATTTTGTGTTTTTGTTGAGGGCAAGGGATGTTCTCTGCTGGTGTGGTGAGGCTTGGGTTAAAAGGGAGTGAGGATACTCAAGGTCCTGGGAGGTACAGCGAGAAGAAAGCAGCTCCTACCCTAAGATCTTCATCATCTTTTCTTGCTGTCGCTCATATCCATACATGAAGGTGCTAGTAGTTTGGGCCTTCCTGCTGAACAGTTCCCTGCGATTGTGACCTTTTGACCTCCAGCCATGGTCTTAATACCTCCTCTCCTGTAGTATGACCATAAAGGAGCTGGTACTAGACATCCAAGCCTCTTGTTAAGTCGTGTATTGTGTAAGACAGGCCTCAAAATTTTCACTCTCCTGCTCGCATTTGGCGAGTGGAAATTACATGAGCCCGAGTAGGAATGCAGGATAAGGGGTTAAGTGGGGCAACTAGTGGCGAGTAACTCTTAAGGCCTGGCTAGTAGCTTGGGACGTGAAAATATGAGCCCTGGTGTAAGATACTTAGTGCAGGGAGGCTGTGGTTCATGTATAAAGGCTTGGAGATCTCTTATGGTCAGTGAATGATTGCTGCTTGATGACAGCTCTTTATGATGAATTTATAACTTGCAGGGGAAACGTTGCTCGTGTTTTCTGACCATGTCCACAAGTGGTGTTCTACGAATATTTATGACCTGATCAGGCCAATTCTGCAAAGGGTCAATCCTAGGACAATCGGTTTAATGCTCTTACCAATTTGGCAAGAAGGTCAGACTAATTAGAGCTAAAAATGATAGGGGGACAAGAGGAAGGACGATTGGTAGCGTAGTTGTAGCTTCTTGGAGTGCTGGAGCCAAGGGGGAGATCAGAGGCATAGAATATGTAGCACGTAGAAGAGAAACTCTGGTCCCGTGACTGCCCCGCCACCACACAAGTATACCTCCTGCCTTCTTCCACAGGTTCAGTCCAAATGGTATCTGAATCCATGCTCTTCTAGTTGAAGGTAATGGATGTAGGACTCGGGTGAAATTCATTGGTTTTGCTCTTTGACTTTTGCAAGGGAATAATAAGCAAATGTCTAAATCCTGAAGGAATCAAAAGATGTGAGGGGTGGAACACTGCATTGTAAAGACCAGATAAAAAGGGAAAAGGCTTAAAGGGACATGCATGCTTTGCTAGTGTGCTTTTAAAAACCTGCTATGCCTTTTGAACGGGTCAGTAATGTCATTCAGCAGACATAAAAAGCCGATCAATGGGATATTTTTTCAAATTTACCTGCCTGTCTTTCTTTGCGTTTTCCACACCCACCTCAGGGGACCTTTTTTAAGCTGGTGTGTGTGCACGCCTAGGTGTACATTAAAAAAAAAAACACACTGAGCATGTGCAGCTGAGTTGGTCCTCCTGCACTGTGAGCTGAGGGTGGGAAATATCAATAAACACAGGGAGAGAGGGACAGCAATAAACAAAATACAGAGACAGCCAGACAAAGCACAGCAAGAGACGGCACAAGAAAGAGTGATTGTGTGAGGGGAGTATGTAAACCGTGGGTGAGTGAGTGTTTTGAGCGAGTCAGTGAGTGAATGAGCGAGCGGGAGTATGTTTTGCTTTCACAGTTGCAGAGAGGCTAATATCTCACTTTCCCCAGTCTGAGGTCCTGAGATGCACAAGATTTTGCGTGCACAGCTTTTGCTGGTTCATGTGAAGCTTTGATGGGTGGAGTAGTGGACGGGGAGGAGGCAGGAAATATACAGGAAGTATGAGCTGAAGAAACACCCCTAGCTGAGGGGTGGGGCCAGAGACAATTAAATTACAGTTTAAAGCCAGAAAATAAAACATTTTTTACACTTTTTTTTTTGATTTATTCTAGTTTGTCTATAGGTATAAAAGTGTTTAACCTCCCTGGTGGTATTCCCGAGTGTGACTCGGGGTTAAATTTCACTACCGTGAACGGTAACCCCTGGCTGTCCCCCGCAGTGCAGTGTGATCGCGGTGAGCTGCATCCTGGAAGGCTCCCTGCGAGTCACACGATGCAGGGTGGGCGGGACCAGCAGAGCACTTAGAAAAATATAGTTTTACACTGTAGAATACAAAGTGCAAAGTTTATGAACGGCCACTAGGTGGCAGTACAGGATAAGAAATAGACCATACATCCTCTTACCCTTGTTTTCAGACAGATTTCAGTGTTTTTTGTTGTATTTTATTGAATATCATTTATTTGCATTATTTTGGATAATTCTTTTTGGTATAATAAATTATTATGTCGTGTTTCAAACTTTATAGGACTCAGTGTATTTACTATTTTTTATTTATTTGTTTAGAAAGGATTTTACCAGTAAGGACTCTTGATTGCACGGATTTCAGTGCGTGATTCCTAATTATTACAGGCTAACTATGTACAAAAACACGTTTCCTTTAAAGAAAAAATTGAGACGCTTTTAGACACAAAATTTTGAAAGAATTAGACAGCCAGGGAGGTTAAGGCTAGGGTCAGACGAACGCATTTTTCACGTTGCCTGTGAAAAAGTGCGTTCGAATGAACGTACGTATTTTTTCCCGGAATACGCGATAGCGGTCATACGATGCGCCGTTTCGTCCGTGATTTTGTACGGATCATCAATAAAACCCTTATGCGTCTGGACGTTATGTTGGCCGGACGTGTGCAGCGTCTGACTTCTCCTAATCACACACACACGCTGCTATGCGGCCGCAGCGCACTCTGTACGTCAGTAGTAGCGGTTTGACGTTCTCGAAAAAATGCGTTCGTTGGCCACTTGCGTTGCACGGACGAACTTTCGTGCGGCCGTTCGTCGTATGTTCCCCGGCATTGGACGTCATTTGCTGCTAGCACGGCCGTGATTTCGTGCGGCTAAACGCACCTGAAAAATGCGTTCATCTGACCCTAGCCTAGATGTCAATTTAAAAAAAAAAATCAAGACCTGCACATCCCTGCCTCGTGCTCATGCAAAGTATGCCACCATGGATGCAAGATTCCCGCATTGTCTATGGAAGTGTCAGGGTATACGTCACGTATGGGGAAAATACATAAATTCATCAAAGTGGTTTAAACCTCATTCTTACTCACTCTGCAATGGGCTAATTTTAACTTTGGGAGAGTAAAGCATATTACATGCACTAAACCTTCATGACTTGGGATGACGACAGCGGGCCAGAAATCCGATAGAACACACCTCCAAAACCTGCCTGTTTATTCTGACGTTTATTCTCCTTTTTTAGTCCTTCTACAAAGAGATTTTACAATTTATACACTTGTCGGGAACCAGTGTTTTTTGGAAAATCATGTTTAACTAGTCATACAGTAATAAATATTTGGGAATATTTCCTATTTGGCAGGAGGATGTTGCCATCTGCTGGCCAAATGGAGTTACTGCAGTTTAGGTTCTGTGTAGAATCAGCTGGGAAGATGTCTTTTAGGCACATCCTCAACTGGTTTTAAAAAATGTTATGTCTTCAGGCATCGTGCCCGTAATGCTGACACTTTAGAGGCAAGTTCTGGAGCTCAAACTCAAAATGAATTTCATTTGCAATAAACTTTATTTGCATTGCTCTATGGAACACCATATCGACTATACTTTATATTGGGGCTCCAGGAGGTGCCTTGCAGATTGAGTATAGTCAATTGTGGTGTGAAGGGGTTACGTTAGGACTCTAGCAAGCTGTAAAAGCTGATAATCCTTCCTCCTTCAAGGAAACGTAGGAGTGGGGGAAGCCAATGGTTCATGTTTGGGTACACAATAACCCGGGGATCCCTGAATGTTTTGCGATCCGGATTTGCGTTGCGCTTTTAACCTGTTATGTCCACAGCAGTGGTCCCCAACCCTGGTCCTCAGGTCCCCCCTAACAGACCAGACTTTAAGGATTACCTTGGGGAAATGCAGACTGAATCCTGCAATCACTGAGCAGCAAATCCTATCACCTTGCTGTGCTTCAGATATCTGCAAACCTGACCTTTTAGGGAGACCTGAGGACCAGGGTTGGGGACCATTGGTCTACAGTATTACACAGCGTCTCTGCTTTCCCTAGTCTACAACTAAAAGGTCATATTATCTGTTCCTGTCTTTTATAGGTGACGCTTGCAAAGATGAGATCTCACATTTCCTCGTGTGCAAAGGTCCAAGAACAGATGGCCAACTGTCCAAAATTTGTTCCTGTGGTTCCTACATCACAACCCATTCCTAGGTATCGAGGGTGATTGCTTGTTTTTTTATGGTAGCTACAGTGCACTGAGAAAGTATTCAGACCCCCTCCATTATTATTTCCATTTCAGCCTCATACTAAAGTTTTTTTTTTTTCGTTCTTTCCATCTACACCAGGGATCGGAAACCTTGGCCTTCCAGATGTTTTTGGAACTACATCTGCCATGATGCTCAGCCACTCATTAGTTTGGATGGGCTGCGTGGGAAATGTAGTTCCAAAACATCTGGAGGACCAAGGTTGCTGATTTTACCACTGTTCTACACTCAATACCCCAGATGCTCAATCATAGAAACCCAAATGGATCAATCCATGGAGACGTAGAGCTCTCTTGTGGTTACCATATAAATTGGTAAAAAGAAAAAACACATTACATAGCGTAATTCAAAAATTATTTTGGCGTGCTGAAGTAATTTATTCAATAGTGAACCAATCACATATCTGCTCCGATTCATGCGCCTCTGGGTATTTTTGAGATTATACCCGTCACCGAAAACCACCAAATCTCAGAAACAGAAGCAATGGATTTTGCAGATACTACAAAAAAGTTATTAATATATTATCTGCGAAATCCATTGCTTCTGTTTTTTTCTGAGATTTGGTGGTTTTCGGTGACAGGCAGGGGTCAAGTCCTGGGGGAAAATAAAGTGAGGGAACTCACCCACGAATTCCACAACCCCTATTATCCGAAGAAAAGATAGATATCTATCTATCTTTCACGAGTATAGCAGTACGTGGTGATACCATTCTTATTGGGTTAACCTTACATTTAAAAGACAAGCTTTCAAGAGTGTAACCTCTCCTCTTCAGGTCTGGAAACTATACTGATCAGTGAAAGCTATCGCTACATACAGGTATACTCGTGATTTTGGCAACTGGACTAACACGTTATATATAATATATATCACGTGTGTGTGTGTATATATATATATATATATATATATATTACAGTTGCAAGAAAAAGTATGTGTACCCTTTGGGATTACGTGGAGTTTTGCATGAATTGGTCGTAAAATGTGCTCTGATCTTCATCTAAGTCACAACAATTTGAAAAACACAGTCTGCATAAAATAATACAACACAAACCTATGTTTTCATGTGTTTATTGAACAGAACATGTAAACATGCACAGTGCAGGGTGGAAAAAGTATGTGACCCTTTGGACTTAATAACTGGTTGACCCTCCTTTGGCAGCAATAACCTCAACCAAACGTTTCCTGTAGTTGCAGATCAGACCTGCACAACGATCTGGAGTAATTTTGGACCACTCCTCTTCACAAAACTGTTTCAGTGTAGCAATATTCTTGGGATGTCTGGTGTGAATCGCTCTCTTAAGGTCATGCCACAGCATTTCAATAGGGATGAGGTCAGGACTCTGACTGGGCCACTCCAGAAGGCGTATTTTGTTTTGTTGAAGCCATTCTTTTGTTGAATTACTTGTATGCTTTGGGTCATTGTCCTGTTGCATCACCCATCCTCTGCGGAGCTACAGATGGTCTTACGTTTTCCTGCAAAATGTCTTTATAAACTCTGGAATTCATTTTTCCATCAATGACAACAATCCGTCCAGGCCCTGAGGCAGCAAAGCAGCCCCAAACCATGATGCTCCGTCCGCCATGTTACACAGTGGGGATGAGTTTTTGATGTTGGTGTGGTGTGCCTTTTTTCTCCACACATAGTGTTGTGTCTTTTTTCCAAACAACTCAATTTTGGTTTCATCTGTCCACAGAATATTTTGCCAGTAGTGCTGTGGAACATCCAGGTGCTCTTTTGCAAACTTCAAACGTGCTGCAATATTCTTTTTGGACAGCAATGGCTTCCTCCGTGTTGTCCTCCCATGTACTCCATTCTTGTTTAATGTTTTCCTTATTATAGGTGTGTCAACAAAAATGTTAGCATGTGCCAGAGATTTCTGTAAGTCTTTAGCTGACACTCTAGGATTCTGCTCTACCTCATTAAGCATTCTGCGCTGTGCTCTTGCAGTCATCTTTACAGGACGACCACGCCTAGGGAGAGTAGCAACAGTGCTGAACTTTCTCCATTTGTAGACAGTCTGTCTTACCGTGGACACATGAACATCAAGGCTTTTGGAGATACTTTTGTAACCCTTTCCAGCTTCATGCAATTCAACAATTCTTGATCGTAGGTCTTCTGAGAGCTCTTTTCTGCGAGGCATGGTTCACATCAGGCAGTGCTTCTTGAAACCAGTAAACCCAAAACTGGTGTGTGTTTTTAAAGGGCAGGACAGCTTTCAGCAACACATCCAATAATATCACACTGATTTGACTCAAGGCTGGCTCACTCCTGGCTCCAATTAGCTCTTGGAGAAGTCATTAGGCTAGGGGTTCACATACTTTTTCCACCCTGCACTGTGAATGTTTACATGTTCTGTTCAACAAACCCATGAAAACATATACAGAGTTATTCAAAGAGATTCGAAAGGCACCATGTTCGGTGACTTTTCGTTCTCTTCAATTCGGTTCCTTTTGCCGATCCCATTTTGGTGACCCTGCGGTGTATTCAGCAAACACCACAGGGTCCCGAATTGCAGGGAAAAGCTACCGCAAACCCGACGAAAACTAACCGCAAAACCCGGCGAATGCACGCCGAAAACCTGCAAAAACATCTGTATTAACCTGCCGAAAACCACGGAAAAACCCGAGCAGGAGCCGATCACCCGCAGCGAAGCCGCCGGAAAAAGCCGACACCGCAGACAGAGTGAAGTGAGTAAATTAGGAAAACCGTTTGTATGAATGTTTGAAAAGTGAAACACTGTTTGCAAAGAAACTACGGAGCGAAAAATGACTGAAATTTACATATGATCCAATGAATGATAATAAAGAGGGCTGTTAAAGAAAAAATAAGTAAACTTAACTTTTAAAAAAAAATCAGAAAAATGTTTAAAATATCCTAAAATCTATAAAGAGACTCTTTACTGCAGAATTTTATAATGAACGGTTTATTAGATATTGAATTAAAACGGGAATATTTTTAACATTGAAGCCTATGGGATTCGCCTGAATAAACTTGCCGAATGAAACCACTGAATGGCAGGGCATTTCGGGAACCTTTCACTGCTGGTTTGTGTTCTCTGAATAGCCGAAGCAGTGCTTTTTTATGGGGATTTCACTGCCCTCGAACGGGCACCGTATGTGCAGGCAATTCGCCAGGATTTGGCGAATTGCCTGCTCTCTGGATAGCCGAATGGCCAAGAAAGGTGACCGAACGCTGATTTTCAGCGTTCGGTTACCTTTCTCAAGCAATTCGGATCTCTTTGAATAACCCTGATAATGTTTGTGTTGTATTATTTTAAGCAGACTGTGTTTTTCAAATTGTTGTGACTTAAAATGTTCTCTGATCTTCATCTATGACCAATTCATGCAAAACTCCACGTAATCCCAAAGGGTTCACATACTTTCTTGCAACTGTATATAGTGCCCCAGCTCACACATGTATATAGTGCCCCAGCTCACACATGTATATAGTGCCCCAGCTCTCTCATGGGTATATTGCACTGGCCCCCAGCTCAACTCTGCCAGGCCCGAAACAAGCTGGCCGCACATTGCCGGCGCTGCGGCCGCGTGGTTTCCTCCTACGACTAGCGCTTGCTGGCAGGAAGTGCACCGCTCGACTGTGCACCAGGCGAGTGGCGCACTTCCTGCCAGCGGCCGCTAGTCGTAGGAGGAAACCACGCGGCGCCGGCAATGTGCGGCCAGCTTGTTTTGGGCTTGGGCCACAGCGGGAAGCTGCGTTCCCGCTGTGGGAGAAGTGCGGGAACGCCGTTCCCGCGCGACTCGAGCCCTGGTGACTGGTATGACCTCAAATACCCAGAGGCGCATGAATCGGAGCGTATATGTGATTGGTTCACTACTGAATAATTACTTCAGTACTCCACAATAATTTCAGAATTACGCTATGTATTGTGGGTTTTTTTCCCCATTTTTATATGTAACCACAAGAGAGCACTACGTCTCCATGGATTGATCCGTTTGGGTTTCTATGATTGAGCATCTGGAAGGTTTTGTATTACAAGCCATTCATGTAAGCTACCTATACGTAATCGTATGCACAATTGTGGTGTACTGACACGGGAGCGCTACACTGTTGTTATATAATGATTAGAGTACAGCCTCAGGTCTTTTTGGGTATGCTATGACAAGCTTTGCACACCTGGATTTAGGTAATTCCTGCCCTTAATCACTGCCAATTCCCTCAATTACTGTCGTGTTGCTTGTGGGCACTTGGTGGACAGGATTTTCAGGTCTCTCCTGTTAGATGTTCGATTGGGTTCAAGTCCAGACTCTGGTTGGGCCACTGAAGAAAATTCAGAGTTGTCCCTAAGCCACTCATGCGTTGTCTTTGCTGTGTGCTTTGGCTCATTGGGCCAAAGGTTCACCTTCTGATTCAACAGTCTGAGGTCCTGAATGGTCTGGACCAGGTTTTTTGTCAAGGATGTCTCTGTATTCTAACACGTTTAGCTTTCCCTTTACGCTGACCAGTCTCATGACCTCTGCCGCTGAAGAACAATCCCAAGGCCTGATTTTGCCACCTCCTATGCTTAACGTCCGGATGGTATTCTGAAGGTGGTAAGCGGTGCCTCGTTTACTCCATACATGACGTCTTGATTTGAGGCCAGACATATCAATCCTCATTATATCAGACCAGGGAATCTTGTTTCTCAGTCAGAATCCTTTTAGGTGCTTTTAATGTGGACTTTCATGTGTCTGGAAGGGAGGTGAGGCTTCAGTCTGGCCAGTCTGATGCAAAAGCCAGTTCTGTGATAGCCTTATGCCTATCCCATGCTTGCTTAAATTCAATTACTGTTTTGACCTCTACCACTTCAACTGGAAGGCTGTTCCATGTATCCACCACCCTCTCAGTAAAATAATGCTTCCTGATGTTACTTTTAAACCTTTGCCCCTCTAAGACTATGTCCTCTTGTTTTGCTCACATGTCTCTGAGCTCTGCAGGCAAGTCCTTTGGACCTCTTGGCTTGGTTTATGCTCTGGTAGGAGTTAACATTTGTGAGCTGATCTTGAATACACTGGCGCGTGCCTTTCCAAATCACGTCCAATCCGATGCATTTACAACTGGTGGACTCCAGTGTAGCAGCCTCTCAAAAAAACGATTAAGAGACATGAGATGCTATATTTATTTAAAGTCTCTGCTCAAAGGGTCTGAATACTTATGTCATATGTGCGTTGTCATTTTTGGGTATCGATGTGAAAAAATGTTTTAACCAAAAAATGAAGGTCTGAATACTTTCTAAAGGCACTTTACTTGAAGATGGGAGTTGATCATAGCAACAAACACACCCTAGCCATCCAAAGTACCTCCTTACGTGTTACCCTTTCACCTTGGCTAACTTGGGCTCTTAATTCTACTCTCCTTTTCTCGCAGTAATATCCCAAATCGTTCTACATTCATATGTCCATACTGCGGATCCCGGAACCTGGACCAGCAGGAGCTAGTGAAACACTGCATGGAAAATCACAGGAGTGACCCCAACAAAGTGGTAAGATCCTCTAAACGCCCACTTATACAGGTCTTGCTGGTTGGAGTTAATACCAGGTTGCTGGGTGAGACTGTATCAGAATCCTCCTTTTTAGCAGAGCCAGCTTCCACATTAATATCCAGTTGCCGAAGACTGGAGACGTGGGAGAGCTTTCGTGTTGGTCATTGGTAAGCTGTATGCAGGACCTGATGTGACTTACTCCTGTCATCTTTGAAAAAGAGCTGCCGTTTTTGTCTACATTCAGTAAATTGCCACTTACTGGAATGTAGCTGCCACCGCTATGCCCAAAACCTGTTGGGATCATTTGACATTGTATCGCTCTCTTTTATATACAGTTGTGTTCAAAATTATTCAACCCCCACTGAAATTGAGTGTTTTGGCCAGTTTGACATTGATTTTGATCATTCAGTCATCTTGCTTACAATTAAATCAAAGAGGCACGTGTAGGTCAGACAAATATAACATAACATTTATAATGAAATAACCACAAATGTCTTTTCTGTGCTCACATCATTATCAGTTTTATTCAACCCCCAAGTGACATTCAATCTTAGTACTTAGTACAACATCCTTTTACAGTTATAACAGCTTTTAAACGTGAAGCATAGCTTGACACAAGTGTCTTGCAGCGATCTACGGGTATCTTCGCCCATTCGTCATGGGCAAAAGCCTAGAAGTTCAGTCACATTCTTAGGCTTGCGCACTGCAACTGCTTTCTTTAAGTCCCACCAGAGGTTCTCAATCGGATTTAACTCAGGTGACTGCGATGGCCACTCCAAAATGTTCCAGCCTTTAATCTGCAACCATGCTCTAGTGGACTTGGAGGTATGCTTGGGATCATTGTCCTGTTGAAAGGTCCAACGTCTCCCAAGCCTCAGGTTTGTGACGGACTGCATCACATTGTCATCCGATGTCTCCTGGTACTGAAGAGAATTCATGGTACCTTGCACACGCTGAAGCTTCCCTGTACCTGCAGAAGCAAAACAGCCCCAAAGCATGATTGACCCCCCGCCATGCTTCACAGTAGGCAAGGTGTTCTTTTCTTCATAGGCCTTGTTCTTCCTCCTCCAAACATAGCGTTGATCCATGGGCCCAAACAGTTCTAATTTTGTTTCAACAGTCCACAGAACACTATCCCAAAACTTCTGTGGTTTGTCCACATGACTTTTGGCATACTGCAGTCAACTCTTCTTATTCTTTGGAGACAGCAAGCGGGTGCGCCTGGGAGTTCTGGCATGGAGGCCTTCATTACGCAGTGTGCGCCGTATTGTCTGAGCTGAAACTTCAGTACCCACAAATCTTTTCTCAGTTCCTCAGCAGTCACACGGGGACTTTTCTCCACTCTACGCTTCAGGTAGCGCACAACAGTCGAAGTCAGCATCTTCTTTCTGCCACGACCAGGTAGCGTTTCAACAGTGCCCTTTGCCTTGAATTTGCGAATGATGCTTCCTATGGTCTCTCTTGGTATGTTTAACATCTTTGCAATCTTCTTATAGCCATTGCCCTTCCTGTGAAGAGTAATCACCTCTTCTCTTGTCTTCCTGGACCATTCTCTTGACTTCACCATGTTTGTAACCACACCAGTAAATGTCTAGAAGGAGCGGAGTATCAGTCATTTTAAAGCTGCCTAATTGGTGCTTATTATTATGCTTTATTGCTGCTCCGTGACATCCACAGGTGTTTTCAATACCTGATTGAAAACATTTGAATGAACCTCTGTTCTTCAGAGTGGTAGTCTTTAAGGGGTTGAATAATTGTGTCAATGAAGAATTCACAATATAAACATTTACTACTGTATTACAAAACCAATTGATGTCATTTTAGTTGCATATGGTTCTTTAAAAAGTCCTTGTAGGATTTCATTCTGAATACAATTACAAATGTACACTAAATTCCCAAAAACCCTTTACAGCATTGGGGGTTGAATAATTTTGAACACAACTGTAGGTGCTTAGCGAAGGATCTGCTATATATCCTCCTGATGAGGCCTTACAAGGCTGAAGCAGTCCTCAGGGTTTGCTGCATCTCTCATGCAGAGCGGACGTCCTTGACATTCTAGCAGTCTGATTTGCATGTGGAATAGTCTTCTCTGTATCTTTATAGTGCCAATACAACCTTAAGAGACCTGAGTGGGGACTCTTTGTAGGTGTATTGCTCGGTACTTTGGATGCCAAGAATAAATCACACAGCTGAAAGGTATATAACATATATTTATGGCGAAATAGAATAACTCAAGCTATTGCGGCATAGAGTAAATCAAGCAACTTATTGTGAGTAAAATGGATACAAAGCCTCACCCTTTGAGTTGCAAATAACCTCTCGCCAGCACGACTGAGCGTTCCTGTTTCAGTCATGTAGATGGTCTCAGACGGGCTTCAATAGACCCTGGGCAACTCATCCGTTCCACAGGAGAGACCTCTTGTCTGAATGATGTGAGCTCCCACCTTCTATCTCTTGAGCGGACAAGGTCCCACCATTAATGTATTTCTTGAATCTGGCCAGGTCTCACAAAATACAGGATGACAGAAGACGTTTCCTGCCTCTGTCTAATTTTGACATTGAGCTAGGGAAACTGACATTTAAAGTAAGGAAGCTGCAACAAACGGACAGTTTTGTAAGAGAAACTGACATGTAAAACAGAAGCTGTAACCTCTGGTCTCCTACATAATGATTTGCAATTTCATTAGGAAGTAAACAAATTACAGTCAGGTCCAGAAATATTGGGACATCGACACAATTCTAACATCTTTGGCTCTATACACTACCACAATGGAGTTGGAATGAAACAAACACAATGTGCTTTAACTGCAGACTGTCAGCTTTAATTTGAGGGTATGTACATCCAACTGAGGTGAACGGTGTGTAGGATTTACAGCAGTTTGCAGATGTGCCTCCCACTTGTTAAGGGACCAAAGGTAATGGGACAATTGGCTTCTCAGCTGTTCCATGGCCAGGTGTGTGATATTCCCTCCTTGCCCCAATTACAATGTGCAGATAAAAGGCCCAGAGTTCATTTCAAGTGTGCTATTTGCATTTGGATTCTGTTGCTGTCAACTCTCAAGATGAGATCCAAAGAGCCTTCACTATCAGTGAAGCAAGCCATCATTAGGCTAAAGAAACAAAACAAACCCATCAGAGAGATAGCAAGAACATTAGGTGTGGCCAAAACAACTGTTTGGAAAATTCTCAAAAAGAAAGAACGCACCTGTGAGCTCCGCAACACCAAAAGACCCGGGAGACCACGGAAAACAACTGTGGTAGATGACCAAAGAATTCTTTCCCTGGTGAAGAAAACACCCTTCACAACAGTTGGCCAGATCAAGAACACTCTCCAGGAGGTAGGTGTATGTGTGTCAACAATCAAGAGAAGACTTCACCAGAGTGAATACAGAGGGTTCACCACAAGATGTAAACCATTGGTGAGCCTCAAAAACAGGAAGGCCGGATTAGAGTTTGCCAAACAACACCTAACAAAGCCTTCACAGTTCTGGAACAAGATCATATGGACAGATGAGACCAAGATCAACTTGTACCAGAGTGATGGGAAGAGAAGAGTATGGAGAAGGAAAGGAACTGCTCATAATCCTAAGCATACCACCTCATCAGTGAAGCATGGTGGTGGTAGTGTCCTGGCGTGGGCATGTATGGCTGCCAATGGAACTGGTTCTCTTGTATTTATTGATGATGTGACTGCTGACAAAAGCAGCAGGATGAATTCTGAAGGGTTTCGGGCAATATTATCTGCTAACATTCAGCCAAATGCTGCAGAACTCATTGGACGGCGCTTCACAGTGCTGATGGACAATGACCCAAAGCTTACTGCAAAAGCAACCAAAGAGTTTTTGAAGGGACAGAAGTGGAATGTTATGCAATGGCCAAGTCAATCACCTGACCTGAATCCCATTGAGCATGCATTTCACTTGCTGAAGACAAAACTGAAGGGAAAATGCCCCAAGAACAAGCAGGAACTGAAGACAGTTGCAGTAGAGGCCTGGCAGAGCATCACCAGGGATGAAACCCAGCATCTGGTGAGGTCTATACGTTCCAGACTTCAGGCTGTGATTGACTGCAAAGGATTTGCAACCAAGTATTAAGAAGGGAAAGTTTGATTTATGATTATTATTCTGTCCCATTACTTTTGGTCCCTTAACCACTTCAATGCGGAGGACGCGCTCAGCGCGTCCTCCGCATTACCGCTGCTGTGCGGAGGACGCGCTGAGCGCGTCCTCCCATTGGGGTCAGCGTTCGGCCGGGTTCCGGCCGATCGCTGGCCCCCCGGTGCGGGCTGACATCCTCGATGTCAGCCCGGCATCCGGAACCGCAGTTTCATCGCGGCAGCGCGATGACACCTAATTCAGGCGCCCCCCCCCCGCATGTGCGGAGGAGGCGCCTGAAAGGGAGGGGGGGAGGTCCTTCGGACCTCTCTCCCTCCCGATCGGCAGCGTTGCGGGGGTTAACCCAGGCACCATTTGGAAGGGCACAGCCTGCCCTTCCAAATGGTGCCTGGCATTAACCCCTGGGGAGCTGGATCGCGAATCGGCGCTGAAAAGCGCCGGTTCGCGATCCTTTCCCGGAGCTGGCCGACATCTTGGATGTCGGCCAAGCCTCCGGGAACTCCCCCTGAGGACTGGCGTCATCGTGCGTAGCACGATGACGCCAGTCCTAGAGTTAACCCCTAACTGCCACCAACGGTGGAGATAGGGAGTTCATTGGAACTCCCTATCTCCCGATCCGTGGCAGTTAGGGGTTAATGTTTGGTATGGTTGGATCGGCCAGAGCATGGCCGTTCCAACGATGCCAAACATGAAAGTGAAAAAAGCTTTTAAAAAAAAAATTTTAATTAAAATTAAAAATAAAAATATATTTAAAAAAAAAATTATAAAAAAAAACCATTTTTTTTTCTTTTTTTTTGGTTCGTTAATGCAGCAATTTTGTTCCCATTTCAATTATAATGTGAACAATGATGCTGCACTAACGATTTTTGTATGTGGTGCGTTTGTTAAAAATCGCGTAATTTTCCCCAAAAAAAAATGTAACGAGATCCCATCTCTAATTTTTTTAACAAGCGCACCCCATACAAAATATAACCGCAATTGCTCGCATGTTAAAATGTGAAAAAAAAACATTTTACACATTGTAAATTATTGAAAATACATATTTTATTGCATTTTTTGTTATAATATACAGACAGGTCATGACGTATACATATAATAATGACATATTATGAATCTACCGAGTCTGACGGAAAGAACGATATATAATATGTCTTGGTCATATACTAAAATAAGTCTTCAAAACACGTTTAAACATGATGAGCAAAACCGGTAAAAATGACCTCAGCACAGAGGTGTGAAAAGCCTCAGCAGCGAAAGGGTTAACAAGTGGGAGGCACATCTGCAAACTACTGTAAGTCCTACACCGTTCACCTAAGTTGGATGTACATACCCTCAAATTAAAGCTGACAGTCTGCAGTTAAAGCACATTGTGTTTGTTTCATTCCAACTCCATTGTGGTGGTGTATAGAGCCAAAGATGTTAGAATTGTGTTGATGTCCCAGTATTTCTGGACCTGACTGTATATACTCGGTGACAGCGCTTAAAAAAAAAAAAGACTTCCTCCCTTCTCACGTTTCGCACATGATCAACAACCAACAGAGCACACTGCCTGTGCGGAGGGTGGTCCTGTAGTATAGCTGTCTGCTCACAGCGGTCCCCTTCCCATGCGGCATGCCACGGTCACATGCAGGATTGGTAAAATTTGGAAGGGAATAAATGCCCTTTTTCAATTACATATGTGAGCAAAAATGCTGACAAAGGGCGCGATTCTCTGAGAATGAGCCCAACAGAATTTGCGCATAACTGTGTCACATCGTCCGACCAAGCAAAATAATGCGTTTCTTTTGTGTTGCTGGCGAATCCCCCTGAAAACAAAAAATGGCCGCAGCCATACCCTCTGCATCATCTTTAACAATAAGCTGTGAATGCTGTTCTCCTGCGATGCAGAGGCCGGATTTGGGTTCAGGTCCTAATGCCGTCTGTTAACGAGAGGCGCTTTGGTTTCTAGGTATGCCCCATCTGCTCAGCAATGCCCTGGGGAGACCCCAGCTACAAGAGTGCCAACTTCCTGCAACACCTGCTCCACAGGCATAAATTCTCCTATGACACGTTTGTGGTATGTACCTTCCTGCTGCCTGTCCGATCAATTTCCTCCTGTGTCGATGTTTGGTTCCTGTTGCATTTCTTAACCCCTTCTCTACCATGATCGAGTTAACTTTATTCTTTGACCGCACCTGCAAGCACCCGAGAGCGAGTTAACTCGATCTGACATTATTCTGGAGATGTTCGTTTATTGCAAATTAATTTGGTTTGCAGATGTGCTCCTCTGCCCAGTTCCAAGCTCACCTGCACAGGGAGTGCTGCTCCAGCTGTGCGTAGGCTCTTCGCTGTATGTGCTTAGAGCATTGTGCAGGGGTTATGGCCAGCCTGTGTCTGCTGCGTGAGCTCTACAGGGACACAGGCTGCAAGACAGAAGTAACATCTGCTGGTGTGTGTGTGTGTAGGAGTAGGTATGTATTTGAATCCGTCTTGTATTTCAGAGTGTGTATATGTGTACATACGTCCAAGGGATGTCCCAGTCGGGTTTCTTGCGTCCCCCATCCGAGTCGTTCAGTATTTGGGATCGGTCAATACAGCGGTAAGATCCGATTCCACATTTCCCCCACCCGTCTGGACACGAAGACACAGCCGTCACCGGGTGTGAGAGCAGGAGGAGGATCCCTAGAACACCGGACTCCAGCGGATTCCCACAGACCGAGTGTTTAAGCGCACCACATAGCGGCACCCCAGTGTAGGGATCAGTTTAACAAAAGACGATAACGATCGACTCCCAATCCTTGGGAATGAATCTGAACATCCCTAATATATACATACACCTGCCGCAATGCCTGCTACGCAATCAAAGCTTGTAGCTAGGCTGGAATAGTGTCCCTAATAAACACAGCACAGTCCTGCCTACCACTCCTTTTGGTTTTTCCCTGTTCCTGGAGTATCATGGCATCTCGGAGGGGTGAATTCACATTGTCGTCGATGGGATCCTCTGCTGACGAATTTAACATTTCCCATGATTCTTCTCCCATAGCAAATGGGAATTGACATCTGCGTTTATCTGTTTATCATGGCGCATACAGAATACGTCTAGATCACTGCTTTTCTGAGTCCACACTCTGGTCGGAGCTGTACAATGGCTGTTATTGTTTCTTTGATATAAGGGCTGATTTGTGGAGGTATTCCTGGAGGTACAGACCTCACAATCGGCTCGGTTTGCACCCCTCAGGCTCTGTAAGGGTCATGTGACGTTAAAGGCTTTGGTCAGACAGAAGATGACCTCCATGTCCTGTCGCTAGAGTTAGAGCTTTGAGTGTTTCTCCTATATAATGGGTAAAGTAGACAGAGGTACATCCTTCCGTCATAATCCTTACAAGGGGTGTGGGTCATTAAAGCCCTGATTTAACATGTGCGGTTTGTTTCTTGCAGGATTACAGCATTGATGAGGAAGCAGCACTTCAAGCAGCTCTCGCTCTGTCGCTGTCCGAGAACTGAAGACCCCATTTAGACCCCCACACCTCCTTCTCGGTGCTGCCACCCATGGCCGAGGCTTGTACATTCCTTCCAGATATAGCCAATCACATTTCCTTTGTCCCCATGCCTTTTTATTTTATTAGTATTATATTTTTATTAAGGTGGAATCTTTTGTGAGTAGCATCGAGGGAATGTGTGTTTTTTGCGGGTTGGGCGAATTGGGTAATGTTAGGCCAGATTGGGTTTACAGTGCAATTCTGAACGCTGGACGGCACACGGACACCTTTTCCCAGTGTCCCTGAAGAAGCCAGCGTTGTTATACTCCCTCCTGGGGTCTCGCAATGTCTCTTCTACGGCAAATCTAACCGTGACATCCAGCAGCAAACCTGCACTCCTAGTCTCGTAACCCCCCATATATGAGGGATTTGCACATCAGTGCATCACTCATCTTTATGGACCTCTAAGGGTTAACGGAGTTAATTTAATAACCTGTGGGGGAGGGGGGGCTGTTGCTTGTTTTGAAAATGCCTCCATGCAGGTATTTGGGCAGATCGGGAAGTTGTGCTTTATTCTATGAAGCTTCCACCTTGAGACGGTGATGGTACCACTGAAGCCGCGTCGGGTAGCGCGCTGCTTTGGACACACAGCTGCATGTTTGTCTCGCTTGAGCCCTTTTTAAGGACGCCACCAAGTGGGCAAACTTTTTTTTGTTTGTTTGTTTTTAAGTAGAAACAGGGGTACACCCCTCGATTGCACCTTAAAGTCTCCAGCAGCCTTGTGACCACAGGACAGCAGCTTTGGCTCCGGTCTGAAAGCTTCAGTAATGCCTCTTCATGTAGACTGGGTGGAAGTGGTACCTTTACCGCACATGCCATGCCTCTGGGGGTCACTGTGCTGAATGCTGTGGGCAGGGCGCACATGTGGGTGTCACTAGGACACTGCAGGAGGTTGTCCCCTTAACCCGTGATACTTGGATATCCTGGCCCTTTAGATCACTAGGTGAGCTTGGTACATGTAACAGCCCTTTTGAGTACATTTTGATTTTAAAGCCGTAAATGTTCCATGTATTGCTCTAGCTGTGGGAAAGGGCTGTTTTAAAGGGGTCCTGATATTTGTAATTTGTTTATTTAATATTTTTGTATCTATCTTTTCCATAGTGGGGGTAAAATTGGGCTACGTTAAGGCTTGGCCGTTCACTGGCACTGTAGTCGGGCGGCCGACTTGGTCACGCGACTGCGGACAACGCCATCGGCCAATCAGAGTCGTCCACTGGAAGCATCTGTGGACAACCTAGATCGGCCGATGGAGAGGCCGCCGGGTGAAAAAAGAACCCCCTGCTGCGGGGTGGGAAAAAAAAACTCTTTGCTGAAACGGAGTTTCAGCATCATTTACTGCCCCCGTCCGGCGCGGCCGGCTCTTAGTAAAATGTTTCAGCACCAGGAAGAGCAATGCTGAAGCTGGCTCGCACAGGGGAAAAAAAAGGTAGAATAAAGAGCCTCGGCTTTTTTTTCCCTAAAAACTGAACCAAAAAGTTTGCCTAAAATATTAAGAAATAGGCTTTTTGCTGCGGATTAAAAAAAATAAATGTTGAATAAAAACTTTAATATTTTTTCCATTGAATCCTATGGGCTTCGCGGACGGAGAAATTCCTTAACAATGTATCTTTTCACGTTTCCCCTGCACACGCCGGTTATACTATACAATGTATCTTTTCACGTTTCCCCTGCACACGCCGGTTATACTATACAATGTATCTTTTCACGGTTCCCCTGCACACGCCGGTTATACTATACAATGCATCTTTTCACGGTTCCCCTGCACACGCCGGTTATACTATACAATGTATCTTTTCACGGTTCCCCTGCACACGCCGGTTATACTATACAATGCATCTTTTCACGTTTCCCCTGCACACGCCGGTTATACTATACAATGCATCTTTTCACGGTTCCCCTGCACACGCCGGTTATACTATACAATGCATCTTTTCACGGTTCCCCTGCACACGCCGGTTATACTATACAATGTATCTTTTTCATGTAAACTTGTACCAGATCGTCCCAGCATCGCCCGATTTAAAATCTATTGCAAGGATCGCACATCTGTTGTAATCGCATTAAATTGTCTGAAATCGTCAGTCGATGGTCAGATCCAGTGAAAGAGTGCTGATTCACCTGCATGTTGTAGGATCGGTCGGGCGACTTTAGACAATATCGCATGATCACACAAATACGGTGCCAGTGGACGGACAGCCAAAGTACTTGTCCAATACCGCAACCAATTATGTGACTCCATAAGACATTCCCTTCTTCCTTTTTCTTTCTACAAAATTCCCACATTGCTCCCAGGCAGAAGAATGGCTCCCCCAAAAGCAAATACCCTCCTCCTGCAGTGTCCTAGCCACTGACCATTCACCCCAGAGGTAAACAGATGACTAGTTTTATATACTGGCTTTTCTGATAATAGGTTTTTGGCATTTTTACTGCATTAGTGTGAAGCTTTGATATTTTATAGTGTAAAAAGTATGTAATATAAACTAAGAAAAAGGAGAAAAACCCGTTATTCTTCATACTGCAACGTCGTGTGATTGATATAGTGACAATAGTATTTTTATGGAACATAGGATATTAAAAGTCTCGTGTCTATGTTTTGTTTTTAACATTTTGCAGCACTACGGTAGTTGAAGTATGGCTAAAGTGGGGGTTTAGCAACCTCTGCCCTCCGTATGTTTGGATGCTGCATCCTCCCATATTGCTCAGCTAGCCTGATGAGTGGCTAAGCATCATGGGAGATGTAGTTCCAAACCATCTGAGGGGCCAAGGTTGCCCCCCCTATCTTTTTATCGTTATTATTCTTGTACATATTAGTCGAATTACCAAAAAAAAATCTCTCTAAATCTTTTTTTACCTTAAAATGCAAAGTCCTATTGAAGAAGAAAAAAAATGAAGGAATCTCGCGAGAACGGTGCTGCTACACATCCAGCTTGTGTGTGCCGGCTCGGATTTTGCGGTTGTAGGTTTGTTTCTTTTTAAGAGCTTGATAAAAGCCGTTAAGTGTTAACGCTGGCCAATGCTCCGACCTTTGCCGGGCTTCAGCCCCAGCCGTGCCTGTAACTTGCAAGGCATCGTGGCAAGTCCAGCTCTGATTAAACCGTTTTGGCCAGTCGTCCTAGAAGCGCTGTTACGGAAAGCGTCTTTGTGTGCTGCAAAATGCTTTATTTTTTTTTTCTTTGCGTAGGTCATTTCATACGTGAGAGACTTGTTTACTTTTTTGTTTAGGGAATCGACCAGTGGGTTACGTTTACGGTTTGTTCACAAGAAAAAGCCACATTGCACATTATAGACCAAATTCGCCAACTTGAAAAGAAAGGGAAGAAAAATCTCTACAGTGTTGGATATTTCGTTTTTTTCGTTTGTTTCTGTTACATTGTTTGAATTTTTCCATTTGTCATTTCATCGTTGTTTACGGTTTGGGGTGTGAACCCCGGGATTGCTCCTACTGTCTTTATATCCTTATTCCTTCTGAACCCCAGTATGAACTCGGCCCAAAATGACATCTGCCGGGCAAACCCTGCCGTGCATCGAACTGCTCGAATCCAATACAAGAGAGCCTTTGCTCTACCTTACTGAAATGGCTCCAGACATGGCGGGATACACCTACCAAAGCCCCAATTTTTTTTTTTATTTCTTTTAAAAAAAAAAATACATTCAATGCAACCCCCCCCCCCCCCATCCCCGTGCAAAAAGTCCCCATTGCACAAAAAGAGCAGCGAACATGCTTGGAAATGTTTTACTCTGCCCGGTATCACTTTCTGCCTCCACTAGGGGGCAGCAGACACAGCGTGCAATCATGTCACGGTGTCCTAAGGATTAGTGCAGGGCCCGGCAACCTTGGCGCTCACTTGTTTTGGAACTACATCTCCCATGATGTTCAGCTACTATTACATTGGCAGAGCCTCATGATAAATGGAGTTGCAAAATGTCTGGAGGGCTGACCCCCTGGGTTAATGGGACTTTGTACCATGTTTAGACCTGAAGGGAATACGTTGCAAGATTGTTTTCTTTTTATTGGACTCTACTCACTTCTTTTTAAACACACAGGTGCTACGTTTTCATTGCAATGGGCACACATTGGTTTTCTTCGGCTTTTTGTTTGGATGGCCTCCCGCTTTGAAAATACAAAGTTCCTGACCAATTTCCTCTTTTGAGGTGTATGATATTGGTATTTGTTTGTTTTGGTTTCTTTGCTGTAGCTGGAGCCATTAAGATGAACCATTAGTTGTCTCCATCTTTCCCTTGATATCCCTATCGGATCAGGCACTCTAAACCTCACCTGGCTGCCATCCATGGCAGAGCCATGGCCACCACTCCAAAGATCGGCAACCCAGAGCATGAATAAAGTCTCTATGGTGTCTACAGTAAGAGTTGGCAACCTTGGTCCTCCCAGATGTTTTGGGACCATATCTTCCAGGTAGCACAGACGCCCCTTGGATTGGCTGAGCCTCATGGGAAAAATAGTTCCAAAATATCTTGAGGGCCAGCTTTGCTGACCACTGGTCTACAGGGTAATTCAACCAACGACTTCATTCCATCACCAGCTCAGAGCCTGTTATTGTTGCATCATCGTCAGACTTGCCAACCGATGAGGGTAAATTACCCTGTCAAAGCCGTCAGCCGAATTTCATCGGTGTGCGTCCCTATTCCTGTGGCTTTTTAATTCTGTACACAGTAATTGGTCCTGCCTCGGTCACGAATGGTGTGGAAATGACCTGAGATGATGGCGTACTGACATTTCCATGCTTCAACTGTTCTAAAATACATCCATGAACTCTCCCACCAATCCTTCCTCTCGACGTTCAGTATTTTTGCAGACATTTCTACATTGTTGTTCCACTTGTAAATAGTTTTTGTAAGGATTGGACGTGTCTTTCCGGTTCTGCAGAGTCTCCTTTTTACACGTGGCCATTGGATACGGCACTAGAATTACGACTGTATCTGTGCATCGGAAACTCTTACCTCACATGAGCAATGCAAATCAGTCCGTGACACTCACGTCTGCGTGTCATTATGTGTCCCTTACCTGATGTATTCTTTCGATTTACCATGCTGAATCTTGGCCTCACCGTCTGTTCTGAGGTTCGTGCTTTGGGGTGGGGAATGCCAAAAATATTGGAGCCCCCCATGCTCTTTTCCACAGTGAGATAATTTGAGTGAAATGTGAACATCCGCGAAATGGGATATCTTTTTTTAAATTCTAAAACCCAAGAGGTATCTTTCCTTCCCACTTGGAGGTCCTATGTTCCCTTGGAGACGGCCATGCTTACCATGTTCTTTTGGAACATACGTGTGGTCAGTATAAGTTTATTCTGTATACGGTCAGCCTGAGCGAGTCGACTAAACCATCTGGTCATCTCCAGTGATCCCAAGATTACAAATTCTTGTCGTGGGAGGTTTCTCTTGAAGATCTACAGGCCACCTCATTCTTAACCAACCACAATGGCTGAGATTGTCTACTAGGATGTGAATGGACATAAGTCGTTCATCTTTTTTCTCGTGGTCCTCAGTTTTTCTTGGAAGAAGCCATCAGAATAAGATAGATTCATTGCAGGTCGGTTGGAACATGTCAAACTACACCTCAGTGGACATGATACTACAGGCCACTATGTTCAAGTCCATCTGTTACTATAGAGGGAATGTTCAACTTGAACTTGGTATCCAGGAGGTGTCCATCTCGTTGTACTAGAATGCAGTGGACAGGGTTGAAAGAAATTACAAATTTATTTTGAACCAGGGAGGACACCACACAAAGCGAGATGCTTCTGATACGGTTGTGGACCAATGACCTGTCTTGACCCAATGGGGTTTTCCAAAACTTTGGTCCAGAAAAACCACCATCGTCCGTCACTTGTTCTTCAGCACAATTTGACAACCTTCCATTCGACTTTCAGGAAATCTTACACTAAAAAGAACCACTTTTTTTTTTTTTTTTTGGGAATACGTTTCCCTCACACCGAGCACACAGATTGTGATGAGGTACCTGGGGCCACGGTGGGACATGCCATGTATCGGGGAGTTTTGTAATGTTGTTTTGGGTTTTTTTTTTCTCCTTTTCGTTCAGGAATTGTTTTTTTCATAAAGGGGTGCACGAAGTCTGTGGATTTTGTCCGTCTGTGATGTTATTACACCGTGTCTGTTACTCGTGTTTTTTTATTTTTTTTTCTTATGTTTATTTCTTTAAGTTCTATGCTGAATACTAGAAGTTTTGACAAAAAATACTGTTTTTTGGAAGTTTAAAAACAAAAAATTTATTATGTATTTGTAGCAAGATCATTTTTCTCAGTAAAATCCAATTTCATTCCAAAAACTGTCCAGTTGTGTTTTTTTCTTTCAAAAAAATATATATACATCCTCTTATGTTGAGCACATTCCATCACAGCACATGCTGGAAGCAGCCACTGTGTGGCAGTACAACCATGACAAAAGCTGCTCAACAAAAATGTGTTACTCTTTGGGACTGACGCTGGGTTACTTTCAGCAGGATGGAGCGACATGTAACACATCACATGACCATAATAAGCCCCGCATGATTGACACCTTTTAGCAGATAACATTTGGAATCAGATCCAGAACATTAATGCAATACAGCGACTAGTCAACAAGAACATGCAGCCGCACGCCCAGCATGTGCTAACGAAAAACGTCGGTCACTTCTAGCACTTGTGATGTGCTCCACCTAAGAGGAGGTACGCTTATGATCTAGAACAAAAAGCTACAGCTCACCCTGTACAACTAATCTTCACATTTTGTAATGTTCTTTAATACCCAGTGTAACAAAGTGTAAGCATTGAGTTACCGGCATAACTTGTAGAGTTGTTCAAAACCCCAGACACAACAGTTACACTTGAAATGATAACGAGCGAGCATTTTGACAGCATAAGAATGGTCACTAAACATCCATTGAAAAGTGTTCTGCTGGTGACTGTCAATGCGAGCAAATATCGGACCAATCAATCTGGTGATCATCTACCAGAATGTGTACACCGCTGTATGGATGACAGCTTTTGCGCCCATCTGTCTTGTAAGTTATTTTGTAATGTGTATACTGTGAACCCATGACTGGTGTAGTCAGGGGTTTCCAACTATGAATTTAGGTCCCCGATGGCCACGGAATTTTGGATTTCTGTTTTATAAGAAAGAGACAATGTAGAAATAATTTTTCTTTTTATAAAGCAATAACTTTATTTTGCAGCACTGAACAATGGGAACAATGTAGACAGTGTAACAATACATTGAGACAGAACAACGTATGATAAACCAACAGGAGCAGAAGTGAAGGCCCTATTCCCATGGGAATTTACAATCTAGAAGGATTGGAGGGTGAGAAGCAGGAGGAGAGGACTGCAAGGTTAGAGTGATGGACTGGCTGGGGAAGTGAAGTGCATTAGTGAGTTGGGTGGTAGTCTTCCCTGAACAGGCATGTCCGACACCCTATCAATTAAACTAAAAATCCTTACCCGGAAGTGCATGGTTTATTCTGTTCAAATCCATTATTTTTCCCTGAAGCTCTGATGTGCTGCGTGTTATGTTTGGTTTAAAATCTGGTTGAAAGATTGAGGTCTAGGGTGCATGGTGTTCCGATTTGGGATTTCCTTCCTGGAGTAAAAAATTTTTTGTGTAACACGATTTAAGATAAACACGCGTGAGGGCCTCCTAGAGAAAAAATAGGACACTAATGTGCAGTTTAGAAGTGGTGTGATCTGAAAAGTGGCGCGAAGATTGAGACCAAAGGATCCGGCAGTCACATTCCAGGAATATTACAGAACTTTGGTTACAATGTTGCAACACATTATACTTTGGTAAATCTCTCTCAACATTTCAACTGGTCTGCTTGTTAACCCCTTCATGGCATTTACCATACCCATCAACTTTGAAGGGTTTTAACTAGCTCTGTCTTGAAGGGACAATAGAACTTGCTACAAATCAGGTTTTCCAAAGTGAGTAAACAGGACGGAGCTGATAACTCCTGGAAGAACTGAGATGCTTTTGTGTTGGTGCCCCTGGACCCTGATACGCGGAGGCATTAGGTGCGGTATGAAGAGCTAAGTAAACTCAACCTATCTTCAAGTGTTGCTTGCTACACAAAGCCGATGGAAATAAAGCATGGGGACGGCTCCTTGTAGCCTTGGGAGCTGACTTATTAAATACTTGAGAATGATCAAAGCGAGACACTTTGGTAGATTACGTTACAGCAATCCAGCCGCTCCCTCGATCACGGCCGGTTACTAAAATGTCACCTTCCTCTTCAGTGGTGCCAAATCTTTGTTCCTTTTTAATACAGTCTGTGTGACCTTGTCACCTGCTAAGGCTAGGGTCAAACGAAAGCATTTTTACACGCGAACGTAAAAAAGTGCGTCCGAACGGATTGATGTATTTTTTTCATGGAATATGCGAAAACGGTCATACGATGCGCATGTTCGTGCGTGATGTTTTACGAATCCAAACCAGGAAACTTTTTGCGTCTGGACGTTATGTTGGCCGGACATGAGCAGGGTCTGACGTCTCCAAATCACACACACACATCGCTAGCGGGCGCAGCGCACTCTGTACGTCCGTACTAGAGGTTCTGCGTTCTCGAAAAAATGCGTTCATTTTCCACTTGCGTTGCGCGGCCGGACTTTCGTGCGACCGTACTTCGTATATTGGCCGTCATTGCCCGTCATTTGCTGCTAGTGCGGCCGTAATTAAGTGCGCTAGAACGCACGTTAAAAGTGCGCTGGTCTGACCCCAGCCTTAGTTAGGTCGTGGATGTTAAAATCGTTAGCTATAGGAGAAAGCTATAAAGACTTGTTGCTCTTAGAGCCCCTCTTTATGTGATGGTAAGGCAGGCTGCCTGGCACACACTGCATGCCGTCGTAATGTGTGAGGCTGTGCATGCTATTGGTACAATGGAGCATGTGTGTTTATTACAACCAGAGCACCCTGGTGGTAAGTGGCTTCTCTATATGTACCGCTACTGGACTCCTAACCTCAAGAGATACTTTAGAAGTATTATCTCCCTTCTGACACATACATCCCTTAACACACATAAAGCCCCACTACAACTCTCACCACACACATTCATTGATCAGCCACAAAATTAAAACCACCTGTCTAATATTGTGCAGGTAACCCATGGCCTCCACAAGACCTCTGACGGTATCCTGTAGTATCTGGCACAAAGGCATTAGCAGCAGATCCTTTAATTCCTGTGAGGTGGGGTCTCCATCGATCAAATTAGTTCCAGAACGTCCCTCAAATGCTCAATCGGATTGATATCTGGGGAATTCGAAGGCCAAGGCAACATCTCCGAAGTCTTTATTATGTTCCTCAAACCATTCATGAATGGTTTTTGCAGTGTGGCAGGGGGCATTACCCTCTTGAAAGAGGCCACTCCCAACAGGAAGCACCATGGCCATGAAGTGGTAATAAGCTCTAGACAGGTGGTATATGTCACGTTTGTACTGACACGTTTCTTTCATGGCCTGCATGAGTATTTTCAGCAATTTGACCTATATTGGCTTTTTGATGTGACTGGGCTTAACTTTCGTCCCTGCATACATCAATGAGCATTGGACGCGCATGACCACGATGCCGGTTCACCGGTCGTCCTTCTTTGCACCACCTTTATTAGATACTAAACTCTGCAAACCGGGAACACCCCCAAGATTTGCAGTTTTGGAGATGCTCTGACCCAGTCTTTCCATCACTATTTGGACCTTGTCACTCAGATCTTTTCGCATCATTGTGTTTATTGGAGTGAAGGAATTAGAAACTAGCCGATAAGTGACAATTCCCCCAAATCTTTGTATGCTAGGACTCCAACACCTTTACGGATGAACTGGAATGGAGCCTTCTCATCCAACATCAGTGCCTGACCTCACGAATGCTCTACAGTATGAACGGGCAAAGATCCCCACCGTAACACCCCAAAATCTGGTGGAAAGCCTTCCCAGAAGAGTGTAAGCTGTTTTAGCTCTGAAAGGGAACCAAATCCATATTAATGTCTCTGTGTACCCAATGTCGTGTCATAAAACTCTCGGGGTATAATAGTCAGGGATCCCAATACTATTGTCCGTATTGTTTACGTGTCCAGAAAGACCAACAAGATCTGGCGTCCTTATGTAGGCTACACTATAGATCCATGCATTAAAGAGCACACACATTACAGGAGGAATCTCTGTCCCGAGTGCTTCATATTAAGGGTTTTGGGTTACGCTGCGCCTGCACCTGTCGCATTGTGTCAGCGACTCAGCCATTCATGCATAATAAGTGAATTCCGAAAATGCACTAATATACAAGATCAGAGAGAGAGGAGTGATTCTCTGCCCACCCGGCATTGTTGTCCCTCTGTCCATGCCCGGAAGGGTAGAAAATTCCATTTTGGATGCAGATCAAGGCCCAGATTTAAGTGGCTGTAGTCATATTTTGTGCAAGTCTTTTCATTTTTTTGCATTGGTTGGGAGGAGGACAAACCAGAGCCGACAGCTGTATTAAACTGAATCTCCCATAAATCTCTGGTAGCATACAAGGTGAACATCATGGGAACTGGGATCTATCAAACAGCAAAAACCTAACTGTTAAGATATACTGCAAGAACACCTGCCATACATACTTACTGGGCACCGCCATCTCGGTGATAGCATCGCCATCGGTTAGATTAGGATTCGGGAGCTGGGATAACGGATTGGGGAGCTGGGATAAGAGAATAGGATTGGGGAGCTGGGATAACATAGATCAGGATTGGGGAGCTGGGATATCAGATTAGGATTGGGAAACTGAGATAACAGATTAGGATTGGGGAGCTGGGATAACATTAGGATGGGGGAGCTGGGATAACAGATTAGGATTGGGGAGCTGGGATGACATAGTTTAGGATTGGGAAACTGGGATAACATAGATCAGGATTGGGGAGCTGGGATAACAGATTAGGATTGGGGAGCTGGGATAACATAGATCAGGATTGGGGAGCTGGGATAACATTAGGATTGGGGAACTGGGATAACATCGGGATTGGGGAGCAGGGATAACAGATTAGGATTGGGGAGCTGGGATAACAGATCAGGATTGAGGAGCTGGGATAACAGATTAGGATTGGGGAGCTGGGATAACATAGATCAGGCTTGGGGAGCTGGGATAACAGTTTAGGATTGGGGAGCTGGGATAACATAGATCAGGATTGGGGAGCTGGGATAACAGATCAGGATTGGAGAGCTGGGATAACAAATTAGGATTAGGGAGCTGGGATAACAGATTAGGATTGGGGAGCTGGGATAACAGATCAGGATTGGGGAGCTGGGATAACAGATTAGGATTGGGGAGCTGGAATAACATCAGGATTGGGGATCTGGGATAACATAGATCAGGATTGGGGAGCTGGGATAACAGATTAGGATCGGGGAGCTGGGATAACAGATCAGGAGTGGGGATCTGGGATAACAGATTAGGATTGGGCGCTGGAATAACAGATTAGGATTGGGGAGCTGGGATAACAGAATAGGATTGCGGAGCTGGGATAACAGATTAGGATTGGGGAGCTGGGATGACAGATTAGGATTGGGGAGCTGGGATAACAGATTAGGATTGGGGAGCTGGGATAACATAGATTAGAGTTGGGGAGCTGGGATGACATAGATTAGGATTGGGGAGCTGGGACTTTAGATGTGCTGAATAGGATTACTAATTGATTCCACCATCTGCCACTAAATGCCAATTTTTCCATTGATATCTGTTGGTGGTCTGGGGGTTTATTGTCCTTGGACTCTGTCTTCAGACTGATGTAAAACAGAGGAATAGCACTCGCCTGCTGGATGAGCTAGATCACAGGTGACACACAGACCGGGGAGGCTCAAAACCCCATACAGCATAGAACAAAAAAAATGGACCGGGCACGTTTCAGCTCGGGCATGAGCTCTGGTTGGTTTGGGCACGAGCCCAAACCAAAATGTTGTGGTGGCACCCATGTAATAAAGTTTGTGCCCCAACCTAAGCCAGGTGTAAATGCAACCAGCACTTGTAAACTTCCCACAGCCATAAAAGTCCTGCGGCATTGCCAAGTTTACCAGAGCTCTTGGTAAGCTTACATTAGGCTTGGAATCCAGCAGAGCTCTGGTTAGGTTAAATTAGGCTTGGAATTTAGCGGAGCTGAGGTTACATATACACTATGCTTGGAACCTAGTGGAGCTTTGTGTAAATTTACACTAGGCTTGGAATCTAGCAGAGCTCTGGTTAAGTTTACACTAGGCTTGGAATCTAGTAGAGCTCTGGTTAAGTTTACACTAGGCTTGGAATCTAGTATTTATTTATATTTATTTATTTATTTCTAAAGGATTTTACCAGGAAGGATACATTGAGATTTCTCTCGTTTTCAAGCATGTCCTGGTTTCGAGAACATTGAAGTGTTACAGTTACAGAAATACAAAGTAATACAATGCAAGATATTATAAAAACAACACAAATATACAGATTAACAGAAAAATATGTAGGAAATATAGTCACTAGGTTACATGTTTACAGGTGCATTCTGTATTGAGGTATGTTAGTAAGGAGCTTTTGAGTGATTTAAGACTGGGGGAAGATTTGATGGTGTCTGGGAGGTTATTCCATAATTGCAGTGCTCTGTAGGAAAATGAGGACCGAGCCACTGTCTTTTTGTATTGTGGTATTGCAAGTAAGGTGCAGGTCCTGGATCGGAGGTTATAGGATGAGGGGGCTGCTGGAGGAAGCAGCGTATTCAGGTAGGGTGGCAGCTTCCCAGAGATGCTCTTAAACACCAGGCTGGAAAGGTGAAGGGTGCGTCTGGATTCCAGTGATGGCCAGTTTAGCTCTTTTAACAGTAGTTAACTGAGCTGTTAAGCTAAAGATTCCAGCAGTTATACATAATGGTTCCAGCTATTATCTTTTAACATATCCAAAACGTACCTCTGGTCCTGCAGTGCAAGTGGCGGTGCGACCCGCCGCCTCCTCTTGCCTTATGCAGCGGATTACTGGTAACAAATGGTTCCCAGCAACTTCTGCAGCTCCAGCACAAGCTTGTTCGTGATCGCTCTTCATGGACTCATGGAGCCAGTACTAGCAGCGGCAAAACTTCCAGAACGATCCAACGGTTCCCAAATCGTCTGCCTTGAGTCGCTAATACAGAGTCTCCGCTGGAAATAGTGAGCTGCAAATGGATAACGGCGCTGGAGACACAATTTATCCAGAAGACTCTATAAAATGACCTTTAGGTTACGTAGTGAAGTTCTATATGAAACAAATGAGTTTAGACGCGAGACCCATCACCGTGTATCTCATTATTATATGCAAAGATTTCAGAATCCCCCCCCCCAAAACCCAAAACCATTTTGGTCCAGAGCATTTTGGATAAAGGATAATCAACCTGTAATCAGAAATTAGTGATTACTTAATTAGTCTCGCGGACTGAGGAAGCCCAGGACGGCGAAACGCGTTTCAGCTACCTTATCAATCACTTTTATTTCTACTTTTCTTAAAGGTCTTGTTTTTTTGCGTCATTATTGGGACCACCATGTCTTCCTTCATTGGCCCAAAGGACACAAGGGAGTGGACAGGTCCGTACCACCTGAAAGCGCACTGTATGCTGGTTTATAGGAGCCTAATTATTTGTTGGTTCCTACTCCTGAGGAACATAACCCAATCAATTGAACTGAAAAGGCTGTGCCACCCTATAATTGACCAACTACCGATTCACCAGATAAGGTTGCCAGATCCTCCATGTTTTCCTGGACAAACATAATCTATTCATGCTGAGGGGCAGTGCATGAAAAATGTAACCCTGCAGTGTGCAGAATTCATGTAGTGCAGGCAAGGAATCGAAGAGGCACTCCAGTTCACATGCTTTGGTTTGGTACCTGGTTTTGCTGTTGAAGGCTATGAATTATACTTGTTGCAGGGCAGGACTTTGCTCGCTGATCTCCCTCTGCATGTTATAGTAATGGGTGTCCAGGAAAACATGGCAGATCTGGCAACTCTATCACCAGAGCCGGGTTTTGTAGGCTCAGAACTATGTTAGTGATTTACCTAAAGTAGGCCTGCTCCACCTTGGCCCTCCAGATGTTTTGAAACTACATTTCCCACAAAGCCTTGTCGATCTACTGAGTGGCTGGGTATCATGGGAGATGTAGTTCCAAAACCTCTGGCTGAAGCACCCCTGCTTAAGGCTAGGGTCAGACGAACGCATTTTTCACGTTGCCCGTGAAAAAGTGCGTTCGAACGAACGTACGTATTTTTTCCCGGAATACGCGATAGAGGTCATACGATGCGCCTTTTCATCCGTGATTTTGTACGGATCATCAATAAAACACTTTTTGTGTCTGGACGTTATGTTAGCCGGACATTAGCAGCGTCTGACGTCTCCTAATCACACACACACGCCTCTAGCGGACGCAGCGCACTCTGTACGTCAGTTTGTAGCGGTTTGACGTTCTCGAAAAAATGCGTTCGTTGGTCACTTGCGTTGCACGGACGAACTTTCGTGCGGCCGTTCGTCGTATGTTCCCCGGCATTGGACGTCATTTGCTGCTAGCACGGCCGTGATTTTGTGCGGCTAAACGCATGTGAAAAATGCATTCGTCTGACCCTAGCCTTAGGTAAATCACTCACACGGGTCTGAACCTACAAAGCCTGGCTCTGGTGATAGGTTTGTCAGATCGAACATGGTTTCTAGGACACATATTACTATTTCACGCAATGAGAAAGCACAGAACACCCTCCGAATATACCCATTTTTCCTTAGCAATATTCTGTGTATATATATATATATATATATGTCCAATGGGATGCCAGCACTCTGGGAATTTCCATTAATACTTAACTTTTATTATTCCATTAAAAATAGTCATTGTTTTTATATATATATATATATATATAATATATATATATATATATATATACACTATATTGCCAGAAGTATTCGCTCACCCATCCATTTGTGAGTCAAGGCAGGTGAGCGAATACTTTTGGCAATATAGTGTATATATACACACGATATCTTAAGAAAAGTCCTTTAAAGGACTGAAATGTCGATGATCCTTATGTAGATATAATAAAACATTTACAGGGTTAATTAGAGAATGGTGAAAACCTTGAGAATTGGCAGGAGAATGAACAATCTAGACCAAATAGCCAATTTGGAAAGTGAGATAAATGGGAGAATTTTTCTAGTTTTACTATTTTGACCTACAATTTTCACTTCTCCAGTCATTCTCAAGGTTTTCACCTCTCTCTGAATAGCCCTGTTAAAGTTATACAAGACTAATGGGGTGTGCATCTTCCTGGTGAACTATATATATATGGTTATTCAATAAGTGCCAAACTTGCCACTGAATTGCACCGAACTGTGAATTTCCCCGTACGGTGCAATTTTGTGGCAGTTCGTCTATTCAGAAAGCAGGCAATTTGCCAAATACTGGCGAATTGACAGCGAAATACAGTGCAGATCGCCAGAATTCTGCGATCTTCGATGGTAAGGAAATTGTGCCATAGAGAAGGGTTTTAGGCTAGGGTCAGACGAACGCAGTGCGAACGCGCGTGCAGCCGCACTTTATCACGGCCGTAGTAGCAGCAGATGACAGCCAATGACGGGTAATATACGAAGTACGGCCGCACGAAAGTCTGGCCGCGCAACGCAAGCGGCAAACAAACGCATTTTTTCGAGAACGTGAAACCGCTAGTACTGACGTACAGAGTGCGCTGCGTCCGCTAGCGGCGTGTGTGCGTGATTGGGAGACGTCAGACGCTGCACACGTCCGGCCAACATAACGTCCAGACGCAAAAAGTGTTTTATTGATGATCCGTACAAAATCACGGACGAAAATGCGCATCGTATGACCGCTATCGCGTATTCCGTGAAAAAATACTTCCATTCGTTCGAACGCACTTTTTCACGGATGACGCGAAAAATGTGTTCGTCTGACCCTAGCCTAAGGTGAAATTTTTTATTCCCATTTTCTTTTTATGGTGTTTTTATTTTTTCTATTCTATAATAGATCGTTTTAATATTATTTTTTTTTTATAGGACCTTTTTTTATTATTTCCATTCATTTTCATACATTTTTATCGTTTTAAAAAAATTGTGTTTTTTATTTTTATGATGACCCTAGTTCTGTGGCTGACCTTTTTTTTTCCGGCAGCCAGTCCGGCAGCATTTGATGGGTCATCGGCTGTCTTCGATGGCGTGCGGTGTGGGCCAATCACCGGTCTGCTGCAGATCCTGTTCGGCGCACTTCAGGGACCCTGCGGTGAATACCGAATTCACCGCAGGGTTGGTGAACTTAAACCGCACCGAAGTGCCCCTTTGAATAACCCCTATAGTGTGTATATATATATATGTGTATATATATGTGTGTGTGTGTGTGTATATGTGTGTGTATATATATATATATATGTGTATATTAGTGTGTGTGTATATATATATGTTGTGTATATATATATATATATGTGTATATATATGTGTATATATATATGTGTATATTAGTGTGTGTGTATATATACACACACATATATATATATATATATGTGTGTGTATATATATATATGTGTGTATATGTGTGTGTATATATATATATATATATGTGTGTGTATATATATATGTGTATATATGTGTGTGTGTGTGTATATATATGTGTATATATGGTGTGTGTGTATATATATGTGTATATATGGTGTGTGTGTATATATATATGTGTATATATGTGTGTGTGTATATATATATGTGTATATATGAGTGTGTGTATATATATATATGTGTGTGTATATATATGTGTATA
This sequence comes from Leptobrachium leishanense, assembly GCA_009667805.1. NCBI lineage: Eukaryota > Metazoa > Chordata > Amphibia > Anura > Megophryidae > Leptobrachium > Leptobrachium leishanense. Next base: position 30,887,389 of record CM019072.1, on the reverse strand, counting down.
TACACTATATTGCCAAAAGTATTCGCTCACCTGCCTTGACTCGCATATGGATAGGTGAGCGAATACTTTTGGCAATATAGTGTATATGTGTGTGTGTGTGTATATATATGTGTGTGTGTGTATATATATGTGTGTGTGTATATATGTGTGTGTGTGTATATATATATACTATATGTAGATAAAGAAAATAATTTAAAGAAAACCAAGAGCATATTGTTACACATATAAAAAAAAAGACAGAAAAGGTCACAATAGCTGTGATTTTCCTCATCGCATGAATGCCAACTTGATGTTTAGCGAACATACCCCTGAGTTACCTGGTCAGTGTCGCTGACCCCAGCACAAGAGGCGGTCGGTCCACCTGACAGTGTTTGCACTGAAGGTGACCTGTTCTTTGGGATATCAGAAAGTAAACACGGCACTGCGCTCTAAATTCTCCTAAAGTCCCCGCAAGGGCCACTTAACAGCGATCAGGGATTGCGGCAGCTGCGGGTCCAGGTTGCGGCTTTGAGGTCGGGGACTTTCTCTCCCCAGCGCCTGTTTGTTTTACAGTAAGACCGCACCAAGCCAAGGAGATTACAGCGAACTGGTTTGAAGTATCGGACCCCACACTGTGCCAGTATATCCTCTCCTCCATGCACCTGCTGCAGCTGGGAACGTTAATGGAAAAACCCTCCTCTTAACACTCCCTCTGCACTTGTCTCGGTGCCTGGTTGGTCACCGTTTAGACCACATGGTGAACAGCCCGGAGAATTTCTACTCGGACGGTCACTGTCCCCGGCTGCTGACAGTTAAAGTGGCGAAGAATGCCCAGGTCTTTCCTAGTGAAGAAGCCCTGCAGCCACCGCATCCCCAACTATGGACGACTGCTGGAACCAGACACAGGTAAGGATGCACACCTGCCGTGGTCGCCCGCTGTCACCGCGCGGCGGCGGCGTAACCTGGAGGTCACCAGGGTTGGCGTTGATTGGTTTGTGTGGCGCCGGCGCCTGACTTTCTAGTGTTGAGAAACACATAGAGGAACTATACGTGGCGGGTCCAGGAAAGATAATGGAGGGTCAGGGGGCGTATTCGTAAAATAATGTGGGAATCGAGTTATTGGGGGTTTTCGGGACAGGCTGACACTTTGCGGGGTCTCATGTCGGATGACCCAGGACAGCACATTATCAGGACAGGTTTAGGCAACTCTGGGTCTGACTGCAATAGAGGGTGGCCTGATGATTGCATATCCTCAGGACAGGCTCAGATAGTGCTGGGTCTTTATCCAAGGTATGGTAACCTGATGGCGGCGAATAATCAGGACAGGCTAAGAATACAGAGTTTATATTAAAAGGAGGCTGATTGGATGATCGGCGAATTATCATGATAGTAGATAGCACTGCGTCTGTATCTCATGTAGGCTCACACATTGTAAGGACATTATCAGGACAGGCTTACATCACTGCGTCTGTATCTAATGTAGGCTGACACATTGTAAGAACCTTATCAGGACTGGCTCAAAGCTCTGAGTCTGTATCTCTTGAAAAGTGACACAGTGACAGGACGTTATCAGGACAGGCTCACACAGCATTGAGTCTGTATCTCCTGTGACTCAGTGACATGACATTATCCGGACAGGCTCACATACCACTGGGTCTGTTTATCATATGCGTAGTGGCAGGACATTATCAGGACTGGCTCACATAGCACTGGTAGGATGACATAGGGACAGGACATTATCAGGACAGGCTCACATAACATTGGGTAGGATGACGTAGTGACATGACATTATCAGGACAGGCTCACACGGCACTGGGTCGTTATCTCCAGTAAGGTGACGCAGTGACAGGACATTTTCAGGACAGGCTCACACAGCACTGGGTCTGTATCTCCAGTAAGGTGACGCAGTGACAGGACATTATTAGGACAGGCTCACACAGCACCGGGTCTGTATCTCCAGTAAGGTGACGCAGTGACAGGACATTATCAGGACAGGCTCACATAGCACCGAGTCTGTATCTCCAGTAAGGTGATGCAGTGACAGGACATTATTAGGACAGGCTCACACAGCACCGGGTCTGTATCTCCAGTAAGGTGACGCAGTGACAGGACATTATCAGGACAGGCTCACACAGCACCGGGTCTGTATCTCCAGTAAGGTGACGCAGTGACAGGACATTATCAGGACAGGCTCACACAGCACCGGGTCTGTATCTCCAGTAAGGTGACGCAGTGACAGGACATTATCAGGACAGGCTCACACAGCACCGGGTCTGTATCTCCAGTAAGGTGACGCAGTGACAGGACATTATCAGGACAGGCTCACACAGCACCGGGTCTGTATCTCCAGTAAGGTGACGCAGTGACAGGACATTATCAGGACAGGCTCACACAGCACCGGGTCTGTATCTCCAGTAAGGTGATGCAGTGACAGGACATTACCAGTGCTCTGTGAACCTGTCCTAATAATGTCATGTCATCACTATGTCATCCTGCCCAATGCTATGTGAGCCAGTCCTGATAATGTCCTGTCCCTATCAGGGTTATTCAGAGAGCGTGAAAAGCAGGAGAATGACTGGAGAATGAAAAATTCTAGGTCAAAGCCAAACCAGAAAAATTCTCCCATTCATCTCACTTTCCAAATTGGCTATTTTGACCAAGAATTTTCAGTTCTCCAGTCATTCTCCTGCTTTTCACCGCTCTCTGAATAACCCTGTATGTCATCCTACCAGTGTTATGTGAGCCAGTCCTGATAATGTCCTGCCACTACGCATATGATACACAGCACTGGGTCTGTATCTCCTGAAAGGTGACGCAGTGACATGACAGTATCAGGACTGGCTCACATAGCACTGGGTAGGATTGTGTAGTAATATGACACTATGAGGCCTGGCTCACGGCACTGGGTCTGTTTCTCCTGCAAGGTGATGCAGTGACAGAACATTTATCAGGACAGGCTCACACAGCACTGGGTCTGTATCCCATGTAGGATGACGCAGTGTTAGGACATTATCAGGACTGGCTCACATCACTGGATCTATATCTCGTTTAGAGTGACAGGACATTATCATGACAGGCTCACAAAGCACTGGGTCTGTATCTCATGTAGGGTAACACAGTGACAGGACATTATCCGGACAGGCTGAGATATTACTGATTCTATATCTAATTCAGGAAAATAATATCAGGACAGGTTCACTCAGCACTGGGTCAGTACCTAATGTAGGGTGACATGATGATTGCACATTATCAGGACAGACTCAGAGAGTGCCAAGTCCCTGCCTGATCAGGACAGGCTGAGATAGTGCTGGGTGAGTTTGTCTGTTTCTGATCACAGAAGACACACTGACTGCACATTATCAGGACAGGCTCAAATCACATGCATTCTCTTACCACATGGGGTTATTATTACTTTCAGTCATTGAATAAATCAGGGGGCGGCTACTAAACAAATAAGATTCCCAAGTTTTCTGCCCGTATTCTCCGCTGTGTCATTTTGGAAAGTAACCGGGCGCCCGGCTCCGACATCCAATGTTATGTTATCTGTGCTGGATTATGAGGAAGAATTCTGCCCGTCCTATTAATCTGTGTTTACTGTGATCTATGGAATAAATATATGACTCAACGACGAAATCACAGGTTAAAGGAAAACGCCGTAAAACATGCCCCCCCCCTCCTTTTTGCCCCTTAAATAATGGAGCAGTTGCTGCTGACAGGGTTTACACAATTATTACTTTTTAGTCTGTGTTTTATTTTGGGTGTAAATACTGGCATCATATCGTACGGAAAAGCTGCATCAAAACAGACGCGTCCATAAAATAACACACATTTAATAAAGACGCATTAGGATTATAAATTAGGGTTGGGTTAGAGATTAACGTCAAAAGAACAGGCAGAATCTGTTACCTAAAAAAAGAAGTAAAAGTGGAGCAGTGTGTTAGGATTAAATCTAACCTTAAAAGAAGCTAAAAAGATAACCTAACCCTAATCTCTAACCCTATCCCTAATCTCTAACCCTATCCCTAGTTTCTAACTCTAATCTCTAACTCTATCCCTAGTTTCTAACCCAAATCGCTAGCCCTATCCCTAGTTTCTATCCTTAATCTCTAACCCTATCCCTAATCTCTAACCCCTCCCCTAGTTTCTAACACTAATCTCTAACCCTATCCCTAATCTCTAACCCTAATCTCTAACCCTATCCCTACCGGCTGGGTGGAGTAGAGGTAACATCACTGCTCTGCGTGGAGAGAGCCTGTGGAGTCATGGTTTCAATCCCGACAAGCACCTCTCCAGTACGTGTCCTTGGGCAAGACACCTAACGGTACATACTCGCCACTCAGGACATACTTGAAAACGAGAGAAATCTCAATGTATCCTTCCTGGTAAAATCCTTTCTCAAACAAAAAAACAAACCCAATCTCTAACCCTTCCCATAGTTTCTAACCCTAATCTCTAACCCTATCCCTAATCTCTAACCCTCCCTCTAGTTTCTATCCCTAATATCTAACCCTATCCCTAGTTTCTAAACCTAATCTATAACCCTTTCCCTAATCTCTAACCCTATCCCTAATCTCTAACCCTTCCCCTAGTTTCTATCCCTACTCTTTAACCCTTCCCCTAGTTTCTATCCCTAATCTCTAACCCTTCCCCTAGTTTCTATCCCTAATCGCTAACCTTTCCCTAGTTTGTAACCCTAAAACCAGCGCGTGAATTCAGTGGCCGAATTGGAACGTGTTCTTTTAAAGACGCATCTTTTATAAAGACGCATCTTTTTTTTTATAAAGTGTTCTTTTTAAACATGTCATTTTTTGACGTGACTTTTTTTCATGCGTCATTTCCTATTCTGCTTCCTTAAGCAAAGCTGTGAGGCGTGGGGGCTTTAGACTAGCATCATCTGCATTTGACCAGTACTCACACGACAAAGTTCAGCAGATAGCTTCAACTCAGCAAAACTGACACGTAGAAAGATGAATCCAGTTGAAGAGTTTAATGATCAGACTGACAATCTTGTAATGCTGTACAGAAATACAGGTAAAAAGACATTAGTTTTGTCCAGCAGTGAGCACAGAATGGCTGCTATGTGACCAGGAAGTAACTAACAACAAGACACTGAGCAAAAGGGGTGGAACTAGTTGGATGCAGCAAGCTAAGGAAACCCAGCAGGGAAAAATAGCTATGAAATCAATAGCATCTAAGCAGTTGTGATGAGCCGAAGACCCCTGTGTTCGATTCGTATTCGAACAGCCAAACGGCTGAAATGTTCGAATACGAACTTGAACACAATGTTAATCAATGAGGGCCAAACACGCAAAATGTGTTCACAGTTCTCCTAAATGTACCAACGGCTGCCGGTACATTTAGGAGACCTGTGGCTGCGGCCCTCGGCCCCCGTAACTCACCTGTCCTGCAGCTGTCCCGGGTTCCTGTTCCCCGGTCCGTCAGCTCCTCCGGTCTGTCTGGCCGCGGTTCCTCTGCCCCATGTCTTCATGCTGAATGATCTGATTGGGCAAAGTCCTGCGCCTGACCTGGACTTTGCCCAATCATGGCTCTAATTCAATATTGAGCCCTGATTGGGCAAAGTCCAGGTCAGGCGCAGGACTTTGCCCAATCAGATCATTCAGCATGAAGACGTGGGGCAGAGGAGCCGCGGCCAGATGGACGGAGGAGCTGATGGACCGGGGAACAGGAGGCCGGGACAGCTGCAGGACAGGTGAGTTACAGGGGCTGCAGCCACAGGTCTCCTAAATGTACCGGCAGCTGCCGGTACATTTAGGAGACCTGTGGACGCATTTTATATTATGGAATGTCCGCGGTCGAACAAACCGTGAACATCCCATAATGTTCTGCGTTCGCCGAACACCCGAATGGGCGATGTTCGATTCGAACTCACGTTCGAATCGAACCGATCGCCCATCCCTAGTAAGTAGCAAAAGCAGATTCAACACAAAAACTGAAAAATATACAATAAATCCTAAATCATGGGGCATGACACTCCCCGTCTGAAATCTTTAGATTTAAAAAAAAAACTAACACTATAACTTTAAATGTCCTCCTGGAAACCCAATGCGGAGACCTGAAAACCAAAGGTAAAGCATTCAATAATACAACTTTACACTTTATAGCAAGTTACTAAGTCAACAGTCTTGAAGGTAGGCCATAGTTCCAGATGCGAGGAGAAAATTTAACAAGTTAGCCCACCTTCGTGCTGGGGAAGCCGCTCTAGGCCAAAACTTCCACCAACACAATTGTAATCCAACTGGCTGTTTGTGGAAAGGCTTCTGCCGAGAGCAGAAACTCTTACTGACCTTTTCCCTTGGCAGAAGGAGTATCAGTTCGGTGATTGGTCGGAAGAAACTATGTACCACACCTCCTTTAGTCCCCTTGACCTTCACTTTTCAGATTCTTCCATCGTCACTGGGCATAACCTGAGTGTCAAGACCCATTGGCAGGAGTTGGGAATCCACAAACTTCTGATTGGCTTTGTGCTGTTGTGTGACTGCGTATTTGTCCTTCTCTGATTCAAAGATCTCTCCTTCCTGGTGCTTGGGTTTGCTCAGACTCTTCTTCTTGAAGTAAGCATCAGTCAGGTGCTTTGGAACCTTGACACTTGAGATATTGACTTTTGTGGACGTGGCCATAACAAATTTCTGGTGAGCTCTACACAGGGGCACCCGGTTGATAACCAGTGGTCCTGTTACCAGCAAAAGGCCAGACTGGAGCTGCTTCAGAAAAACCACACGCTTCACCCTGTGGCATACATTGAGGAGTATAAGTACAGTTCCAGGAGTGATGGAGGAGCGCAGGTTGCGTTTGTGCTGGCTGAAAGGCTTCTTGCCATGGCTTAACAGCTTTCTTGGAACATCTTCAGTAGGATAATAGCGTGGCATTTTACGCAGTTTGACTACATGTGTATTGCCATTCTTCTCCCCACTGACTGTCTTTGTTTCTGGGGCTTTGTACTTGTACTTGTAGAGGGCTTTCCTGGCAGAACTGGAACATTTCCGGCTGGCATGGTGCCGGTTCGCCGTCTTCACAGCCTCGGTTTTCTTCTTCAAGGTGCGCTTTAAAGAGACAAATCGAGCAGCTGCTTGCTGTAGATTGTTAGGTAGCTTTTCTCTAGGCGTACGAGAGGGTAAGGGTGCTACCCAACTATTGGCATCATCCTGTGCAAATTCTTTATGCATCGTCTTGAGAATTTCCCTATCTTCTCTTGCCAGTGCCAGTTTGTTGTCTTCATTGGTAGAATTGAACACTGTGGCTCCAAAGGTGTTATCCCAGGACTGAAAAGCATTGAATTTATCTTGGTTGTCATGCTGCCATTCGTTGCTGTTCAATTTCTCCTTCACTCTGTAATGGTGTAGGCACGGTTCAAGATAGGTCTTGCAACCATTTGGCAAGATGTGTGTTTTGAAGGAAGCAATCTTGGTAGGCACCTTCATTTCCCTTATACAAACATTGCCTATGATAACCCAACCTAGATCGAGGCGTTGAGCGAATGGAGCATCATGTGGACCATTAATTTGTTGCCGTACCTTATGTACTCTGAGGATATCTCTGCCCAGGAGAATTAAGATATCTGCATTCTTGTCGAGGGCTGGTATTTCCTTAGCTATAGCCTTCAGAGGAGGATGGTGTAGGGCAGCTTCTGGTGTAGTGATCTCTTGCTTGTTAGATGTGATCTGGTTGCACTCGACCAGTGTGGGTAACGGTAATTCCATATTACCCCCAAGAGAGGCTACTACGAATCCGCTGGCTGTTCTTCCAGAGACCTCTGTAATGCCACTACATGTACCTAAAGTATAAGGGTAGGAATCTCCTTTTATGTTGAAAAGATCAAAGAGTTCCGTTCTTGCGAGGGACCGATTGCTCTGATCGTCCAGGATGGCGGATACTTTAGCAGACTTTCCTGGGTGCTCCTTGTGATATATGTTAACTAACCATATTTTAGCACAAGACTTGTCGCAAAGATCTTTCCCGCATACTGCTGTACAAGAAGAGGACACTATGGTAACTTCCTGATCTGTAGTCTCCCCGCCATGCATTGACACAGGAGGGGAGTCTGTTGACGTTGCAGGCATGTCCTGAGATGGATGTAGCGCCTGCACGTGATCCACACTATTGCATTCTATGCACTTGATAGGAAATTTTCAGTCTTTGGCAAAGTGCTCAGTAGAAGCACAACATCTGAAACATACACCATATGTCTTTAGGAGCTCCTTGCGCTCTTGGAGTGGTTTCTTTCTAAAGCCGATGCACTTTTTAAGGGGATGTTGCTTCTTATGAATAGGACAAAGGCGGTTAGGATTCTCAATCTTTTCACCTTGTTTGCACTCGTTAGGAATTGAGGTAGGAGGCGGAAGGACATTAGTCTTCTTCACTGATACTGGACCCCTGCTGCCTCTGTGGTTAAAGTGCGAGCTGTCGGACATCTGAGGAAGGAAGCCTGAAGCGTGGAACTCATTGTAGGAAAAACTGGGGTCATTCTATGTTTCTGCAATGTCTCTTATGAACTCACAAAAGTAGGAGAAAGGTGGCAAGGTGATATGGTTCACTCTTTTATACTTTGCCCCAAGTACAGTCCATTTTTCCTGGATATTGTATGGCAGCTTGAAAACTATTGGGTTTACCCCACGAGCTGTGTCCAGATAGCTGAGGCCAGGTAGGAAAGTGTCTGTCTTGGCCAGCTGCAGCTCCCAGAGAAGGTCACTGAGTTCCAAGTATTTCTGATTGTCCTTGCCAGAAATCTTTGGGAAACAGTGCAGGCGATTCACCAGAGCGCTCTCTATGGCTTCAGGGCTGCTGTAGCTTTGATCAAGTCTTTGCCAAACAGCGTGGAGCCCCGACATTGGATTATTGATGTGGACAGCTCTGAGTCTCTTGACACGTTCTGTAGACTGTGGACCAAGCCATCTGATCAGCAGGTGCAGTTCCTCAGCAGGAGTAATGCCAAGATCACTAATTGCAGTTCTGAAGGCACTCTTCCAGCTTCTGTAGTTTTCAGGTTGGTCATCAAAGTTCGAAAGGCTTGTTTTGGTGAGTTCACGGCGAGCCATGTATCTAGCAAACTCAGACATGTCTGTTTTCTCTGACTTTGGGCAGGGAAATGAAGTATGAAAGGCGTTTGCAGTATTCTGATTAAGTGACATAGGGTAGTATGCGGTTGCATCTGTGTGTAGCCCTGGAGTCGGTTTAACGTCCATAGACTCAGGCAGGCATGGTTTTATAGCTGTATGGTTGCTAGGATTTTGATGAATTGCTGGAGGGTAGAATTGCATCTGAGAGTTAATGCATTGGGATTGCTGTTGCACTAGGGCGTGTGAAGAAAGCTCAAGGTCATTAGCTAGTAGAGTATTGTACTGACCTTGGATGCAGGGTACTGCTAAAGAGTCTTTTCCCTGTTTTGGAAGGTTGTCACAACTGTCAGGAACATTTGATGTTATGAGAGATTCACTGTTTTGCCTTAGTACATAGTCTCTGGTGCGCTTAACGGAATCTTCCTTATCCACATTGCATAATCTGATGCTGTCTCTTTCACTTCCCCCAGCAGCTTGTTCTAGGATCCTCAGTGTTGCCACAGCTGTGGCATGCTCACACTGTTTCTCTAGGGCTTCTATTTCCACTCTTTTGCGAGCTACGTCCATTTCCATTTCTGCTTTTCTTTTTGAAAAGGCCGCCTGTATCTTGAGAGTCTCTGCTTTCGCCCGGGCTTGGATAAGCGGCAGACTAATTGATGAACTCTTTGAATATTGTGAGGATTTTGACCGTGAGAGATGTGAGCTATTTGAATACTTGCTAGATGCTGAAATGTGAGAAGCAGTCTCTTGGCGCTGGGCAATTTTCTCTTCCGCCTTTACTGTGGCCTGATGTACTAAATTGTCTCTTTCTGAATTAAGACACTTTAATTCATCTATTTCTTGTAAAGCCTGTTCAGAATTTATCTTCTCTAAATTAGAGACATAAATGTGACAGTGGGCAAGATATTGAGCATGAGCTGTAGAGAGCTGTCCTAAAACTCCTTTTAGTAAATATGCGTCACAAACCAGGTGTGTGATGGTGGAGACATAACTCATCACCTGTTCCCAAAGCCATGACATTTGCTGTGATGTCGCATAGTTTATGTCCATAAGTGTTTCAGTAATCTTCCATGTAGGTTTTGTATTGCGTTTGCTTCTGAGTGGATTTATATTCATTACTTCCACATCTGGAACAAGTTGCATTACCTGTGATGTTAGAGGGCTTCTTCTGTCTGCCATGTTTACACTTACACAGATGAGATGAATAAGAAAGGGGCAGTAGAATAGCAGGCACTGTGTGGCAAAGTTTTACACAGCCCACACGCTGCAGCTGGAGGCAGGCTCTGTCTGTGGGATGCAGCAGTATCTGCTCTCTGGTTACTGAAGGCTGTTTACTTGTGCTGTAAGCTGGTGATATTGTCTTTTTACTATTCTGCTTCCCTACACAAAGCTGTGAGGCGTGGGTGCTTTAGACTAGCTACGTCTTTATTTCACCAGTACTCACACGATGAAGTTCAGCAGATAGCTTCAACTCAGCAAAACTGACACGTAGAAAGATGAATCCAGTTGAAGAGTTTAATGATCAGACTGACAATCTTGAAATGATGTACAGCAATGCAGGTAAAAAGACATTAGTTTTGTCCAGCAGTGAGCACAGAATGGCTGCTATGTAACCAGGAAGTCCGTAGAACAAGACACTGAGCAAAAGGGGTGGAACTAGTTGGATGCAGCATGCTAAGGAAATCCAGCAGGGACAAAATAGCTATGAAATCAATAGCATGTAAGCAGCAAAAGCAGATTCAACACAAAACAGAAAAATATACAATAAATCCTAAATCATGGGGCATGACATTTCCATAGCTTACAGTAAATACTCACCTTTTCTCCCTTGACGCTGCTTTGCTTTTTGAAGTCTAGAACTTTATTGTCTGTGAACGTGGCGGTCATACAGTGTGCATTCCCTCTTCAGGAGTCAGACCCGTTGTTGTATTGTCGAAGATTGAAGAACCGGCAGCACCTGAGGATGACCTGACGGAGCATTGGGAATCCCCCTGTGACACTGCAGAGAGGTCGACGGGTACGGGGCAAAATAAACCATTGGATCTGGAGACCCCAGCGGAGGAGGGCGCTCTGCCAGACTTGGCTAATGGACTTCCATTGAAAGACAGTATGAACAACTTAAACGTGCCCCTCAGGAAAAGGCTTTCTGATGCGGACTGGGCCTTAGCAGAGACTAAAGGTATCGTGCACCTTGCTACACCGAGTGACGCTTCCTATGGCATGGACTCTGTGGGACGTTCAGACTTTCAGAACGCTTACCCGGTGTTGCCATTAATGAAATCACAGCACTGTCATGGTCCTCTCCGCAGAGTGTTCAGTTGCCAGCAGTGTGCCAAGGCCTACACTAGCCTGGGCGCCCTGAAGATGCACATCCGAACCCATACTTTGCCCTGCGCCTGTGGGATTTGTGGCAAAGCATTTTCCAGGCCGTGGTTGCTGCAGGGACACATCAGAACGCACACAGGTAATATAGACTGCATTGTGGTTACAGTATACATGCATGCACACATTCACAGATTCATATGCTAGAGCACGCTTGCATGTAATAGCCGCATACAGCATCCCGAGTATCTCCATGTAACACTCACATACAGCATCCCTAGTATCTCCATGTAACACCCACATACAGCATCCCGAGTATCTCCATGTAACACCCACATACAGCATCCCGAGTATCTCCATGTAACACCACATACAGCATCCCTGAGTATCTCCATGTAATACCTGCATACAGCATCCCTGAGTATCTCCATTTAATACCCACATACAGCATCCCTGAGTATTTCCATGTAATACCCACATACAGCATCCCTGAGTATCTCCATGTAATACCCACATACAGCATCCCTGAGTATCTCCATTTAATACCCACATACAGCATCCCTGAGTATCTCCATGTAATACCCACATACAGCATCCCGAGTATCTCCATGTAACACCCACATACAGCATCCCGAGTATCTCCATGTAACACCCACATACAGCATCCCTGAGTATCTCCATGTAATACCCACATACAGCATCCCTGAGTATCTCCATGTAACACCCACATACAGCATCCCTGAGTATCTCCATGTAACACCCACATACAGCATCCCGAGTATCTCCATGTAATACCCACATACAGCATCCCTGAGTATCTCCATGTAATACCCACATACAGCATCCCTGAGTATCTCCATGTAATACCCACATACAGCATCCCTGAGTATCTCCATGTAACACCCACATACAGCATCCCTGAGTATTTCCATGTAATACCCACATACAGCATCCCTGAGTATCTCCATGTAATACCCACATACAGCATCCCTGAGTATCTCCATGTAATACCCACATACAGCATCCCTAGTGTCTCCATGTAACACCCACATACAGCATCCCGAGTATCTCCATGTAACACCCACATACAGCATCCCAGAGTATCTCCATGTAACACCCACATACAGCATCCCTGAGTATCTCCATGTAATACCCACATACAGCATCCCTGAGTATCTCCATGTAATACCCACATACAGCATCCCTGAGTATCTCCATGTAATACCCACATGCAGCATCCCTGAGTATCTCCATGTAACACCCACATACAGCATCCCAGAGTATTTCCATGTAATACCCGCATACAGCATCCCTGAGTATCTCCATGTAATACCCGCATACAGCATCCCTGAGTATCTCCATGTAACACCACATACAGCATCCCTGAGTATCTCCATGTAATACCCGCATACAGCATCCCTGAGTATTTCCATGTAATACCCACATACAGCATCCCGGAGTATCTCCATGTAATACCCACATGCAGCATCCCTGAGTATCTCCATGTAACACCCACATACAGCATCCCTGAGTATCTCCATGTAATACCCGCATACAGCATCCCAGAGTATTTCCATGTAATACCCGCATACAGCATCCCTGAGTATCTCCATGTAACACCCACATACAGCATCCCTGAGTATCTCCATGTAATACCCACATACAGCATCCCTAGTGTCTCCATGTAACACCCACATACAGCATCCCGGAGTATCTCCATGTAATACCCACATACAGCATCCCGAGTGTCTCCATGTAACACCCACATACAGCATCCCGAGTATCTCCATGTAACACCCACATACAGCATCCCTAGTGTCTCCATGTAACACCCACATACAGCATCCCGAGTATCTCCATGTAACACCCACATACAGCATCCCTAGTGTCTCCATGTAACACCCACATACAGCATCCCTGAGTATCTCCATGTAATACCCGCATACAGCATCCCAGAGTATTTCCATGTAATACCCGCATACAGCATCCCTGAGTATCTCCATGTAATACCCACATACAGCATCCCAGAGTATTTCCATGTAACACCCACATACAGCATCCCTGAGTATCTCCATGTAATACCCGCATACAGCATCCCAGAGTATTTCCATGTAATACCCGCATACAGCATCCCTGAGTATCTCCATGTAATACCCACATACAGCATCCCAGAGTATCTCCATGTAACACCCACATACAGCATCCCGAGTATCTCCATGTAACACCCACATACAGCATCCCGAGTATCTCCATGTAACACCCACATACAGCATCCCTAGTGTCTCCATGTAACACCACATACAGCATCCCTGAGTATTTCCATGTAATACCCACATACAGCATCCCTGAGTATCTCCATGTAATACCCGCATGAGTATCTCCTCGCTTTAAAAGCATTGTAGGCATTATCTGGCATCAGAAATGCTGTAAAGATATCCGTTTCAGGTGAGCTTTCAGGCTGGTCATTATTTCAAAATGATTAGAGCAGGAATCCGCTACCTTGGATCCTCCAGGTGTTTTACAACTACATTTCCCATGATGCTCAGTCAACGTAAGGAGTGACTGAGCATCATGGGAGATGTAGTTCCAGAATATCTGGTGGGAAAAGGCTGCCGACCCCTGGATTAGAGCATTTTTCCACTGATTACTTCAGGAGGAGTCCTGTTACAAAGCCGTAAGGCTCCAGGATGACAACTCTTTTTGCCTGCGCTCCTGACATGTTCCCGATCACTGTGGAAGCCATAATGCTGACCTGTGGAATGCCCACACTCCTGCGCGACATTCTCTGTTTGGACATTGGTAGCTGAAAATACTTAGTATTGTTTGTGCTGTACTCACAGGCGAGAAGCCGTTCTCCTGCTTCCACTGTGGACGTGGCTTTGCGGATCGATCCAACCTACGGGCTCACCTGCAGACACACTCTGAGGTCAAGCGGTACATCTGCCCCGGATGCAGCAAGTCCTTCTCCCGGATTTCTCTTCTCTCCAAGCACCGTGATGGATGCTGTTGTCCTTTGTCGTGATGGAGGCCTCGTGGTACCCGTTCACAGTAAAAGACCTGGAGAACATTTTGTATTCAGCGGTTTTATATGTGTCATCCTACTCTAACTTCCTAAGATATTCTATTGGCTGATACATTGAGGAGCATCCACAGACAGGCCGCTATCTAGAAGATGAGAACAGTTGCAGCTTTTGGGAATTCATTGTTAGTTTGTGTTGAAACCCTTTGTTATTCCAGCACTTCCATTGTCTGACGCAGTGATTGTCAGCCTTTTCATCTCATGGCGCACTCATCAGGAGCAAAAAAAATGTCAAGACCCACCAGCTATCTTTTAAGCATCTATTTTTATAATTTAAACGTCTCTTTAATGTTCTGTACAGTAACACCTCTCCCCTTTGTGCCACCGCACCCACATTGTGTCACGATCCTGTCACTCGAGTCACACACCTCATTCCGTCACTGCACGGCAAATTCCTGCGGCACATCCGAGCTTACCCATTGGAAATCACTGGTCTGCCAGTTAAGATGTTGGAACCAGTGCTGGCCTTTAACCCCTTCATTCCTAAAATTAAGATATCTCTGGTTTTCAAAGGCTCCATTAATGTCCAATATTGAGTTATCTCGATCTGCGGCTGGGCAGGCCAAAAGCAAATGAAAATCGTTTGATGCAAACGGATTTCTTTTGCATTTGGGCTCCAGAACATGCCCGTAATGTTAGCATGGTGGGTGTGATGCCCGAGGTGCTAACACTTTTTAAAATGAGCTGGAGAATGTCTCTGATGTGCTCCTCCACTGCTGATTCTGCACATAGCCCAGAACTGCAGTAACTCCATTTGACCACTAGATGGCGACGTCTGCCTGCCGAATAGTTTATTACATGCATTGGGAATATGCTAAATTAAAATGATATTCTAAATAAAACACTGGTTCCTGACGGTGTTTTTTGGGAAAATCACTTGGTAGTGAAGGAGTTAAATTGCAGCAGCGGATGTTGGTAGGTGTTCTGGTTCTAAAACTACAGAACATGAATCATTGCTTCCCCATTAGGTCGCTTCCCATCTAAAACACGGAAAGCTCTGCCCCCTGTCTGACGTGGAAAGCTTAAGCATTAATGTGGTGTACATTAAAAAAGTGCTTGGATGCAAAAACAAATTCAAATGATATTCATTTATTTTCATGTAAAATAAAGATTTTTAGTAAGATCTGAGTTTTTTTTTTACATTTTTTTAAGAGACTGATCGTACTTGTTGTATTTCCCCTACAGGATGAGAGGTATGAGTTACGAACAAATAAATAAGCGGTATGTCAGTGGTTCCCAATCCTGGTCCTCAGGACCCTGTAACAGGCCAGGTTTTAACCTTTCCCGCCTCGCGACGTACCATGCCGTCTGCACGGTGGGCCTTGAAGATGTGGGGAGCACTAGTATGCCCCCCTGACTTCAATGGGCCGCCTCGGCCCCTCCCCGCAGCAAGCGCGCAACATGCGCGCAGTATGCCGTTGGCTGCAAAGAGAAGGCCTGTGCTCAGGCCGTCCCTCTGCACCCGATGACGTGCGTCTGCTGCGTAGGCGGGCTGAATCAGAGGCCTGCAGCGACACCCATACCAAAATACAGTCCACATGCTTTTTATCATTATCCAGTTAAGTGGTATGGATGTATCTTAAGTGTTGGACAAAAAGGACCAGATCACCCATCATTAGGGTATGCCTGGGTACACGTAACACTCCAACTGCGCACAACTGTGACACAAACATTCCGTTTTCAACTACTCACTCAAATAAAGGGATAATCCAGTGTTAAAACAGGAGGTGGGGTAAGGAGGGCTTATACGGTAACCTCTCCTGACCCCTTTCACACCCCCTTCTTGTTTTATCCCTTTAGGTTGTTTCAAACCATACCTTAATTCCGTCACCTACCTGCCAATGCAATCCTCCGGACATGACATGCTGCTCGCTTCCTGTAAGCTGCATCATGTCATGTGACCGTAGCGGGAGGTTGGATGCTCAAGCAAGCGCCCAGCCAATCCGATGTCTCAGGAACATGCAGGAACACAGTTCCTCCACTAATTGTGGAGCAGGAACTGTGTTCCTATTGGTCCCACACACTACAAAGCTTGTATTCAGGTGTTCAATCATTTCTTTCCCTGTTAAGTCTCAAAAAATATTGCATTTATCATATATTTTTGCTAATGTCCACATATATTAATAACTATATCAGATGTGAGTGTGGGTTCGTGTTAAGTGTGAGATGATAGTTGATAGTTAGGGATCAGAAACCTTGGTGGGTTCCCACACTTCTCTTTCAAGGACTTGACCCCTGGTTTCAATCCATGAAGCTGAGTTCATTGATCACCTGTGTTTTCTTATTTTGATCCTTTTCCGTAACAATCTGTTTAGACCAGTGGTTCCCAAATGCGGTCCTCAAATACCCCCAACAGACCAGGTTTTGAGGATCACCTTGTGCTAATGCAGACTGAATCCTGCAATCACTGAGCGGAAAATCATATCACCTGTGCTGTGCTTCACATATCTGCAAACCTGGCCTGTTGGGGGGGGACCTGAGGACCAGGGTTGGGAACCACTGGTTTAGAGTAATGGAAGAGAAACAATGGGCAGCTCGGTGAAACCGTCAGTCTCCCTGAATTTGAAGGGTGGTGCAATCCAGATCATTTTGAAGGGTTTGTGGACTATGCCAAAACCTGACCTTCTTGGGTGATGCTGTAATGATGCTAAGGCTTAACTGGAGCTTATCCAGGCTATAAAATAAAGGTCAAGAACTAAACAAAATCTAGCATGGAAACTGAATTCTACCCCAACCCCCTCCCCACACAGACCTCTGATCAGGAGGAGTTTTGAGACATACTTTGAAGAACCCTTGATCTTCTGTTGTAGGCACTATGGATATCTGGTCCAGGCCATGGGTGTACTGACCATTAGGGCAATAGGGTGCTGCCCAAGGACTCTGACCTAGGAGGGATGAGTGATGGCTGCCACCAGTGCTAAGTTTTCATTTTGAATGAAGATAGATTGGGGGACTGGGCACTTAAATGGCAGATGAAATTTATTGTAGATAAATGCAAGGTTATGCACTTTGGAGTAACGAACACACAAGCAACTTATACCCTAAATGGTACGTAGTTAGGGAAATCCAAGCAGGAGAAAGATTTGGGAATAATCATAGACTCCAAACTAAGTAACAATGTGCAATGTCAAACAGCAGCCGCCAAGGCCAGCAAGGTATTGGCATGCATTAAAAGGGGAATTCACTCTCGGGATGAAAACATAATTTTCCACACCTGCTCCCCATTCACACCTGAGATCTTGTAACATTAACGAGTCACATGACATCAGGGAGGGAAAATCGCTAACTGGACCCAATTTGGACATTTTCACTTGGGATATAGTCACTTTGCTGGCAGTGGTTTATACATTAATGGCTGTGTGTTGAGTTATTTTGAGGGACAGTAAATTTACACGGTTACACAAGCTGTGCACTCACTACTTTACATTGTAGCAAAGTATAATTTCTTCGGTGTTGTCACATGAAAAGTGTGACGGATGCCTTGTCCGGGTCTCCTGACAATCTTTCGATAATATAGGCCCGGCCTTCGAACCCCAACCGCTGCGTTCGATCTTTCGACCGCTCGATCCGATACTTTGATCCCCCTGCTCGTCGATCCGGAGATACTGGAGCTGCCGCAGAGGGTCTCTCGAAGCTAGCTGATTGTAGCCCTTGAACAAAACACCAGGCAGGCTGTATGTTAGTTCAAACAGATGCCTGATTTATTAGACAAAGAAACACGGGTTTTTATGACAACAACTTTCAAACTCCCCGCCCATCCCAACAGTTCCCATTGGCTGGTTACCAGGTACATCCCAACTTCAATTAGGTCCGCTGGTTTCATGCAAATGAAGGTTTCGGACGAGCACAATGTTGATTGGTTCGATAATTCAAATGGCGGGGACAGTGGTTACATCGTATCAGACGGACTGGTTCGAACTGCATTGAATTAGTCGAAGTACGCCGCCGTTTTACACCGCGTGGTAAGAAACTACGAGCCCGTCGATAATTCGCAGGATACGACACACGTAATTTACAACAGGGAATAACATGTAAGTCTGTGATCCACGGGGGAAACAATGGGTCCAGCATGGCTCCAAAACAGGGAAGGGAATAGTAGAGTTAATCCGCATAAGGGACCCCATGTCAGGTCGGTGACAAAAAGATATAATAAAATATATACAAAAAGGTGAGGGGTGTATACACATCTGTGAGATACTGTACATATGTTCAGTGTTTGTATGTGGACTGGCACAATTTAGGGGCCCCAAGAGTTGTCAGTCCACTCCTGGTCCGGCTTCATTCATGACATACAAATAGCTGCCCAGGCATGACAGCAAGTCAGCGTCACGTCGGCCTCGCAGACCCATTCGTAGGCTGGTAGCAACCAGGACTCATTGTTTAAGAGGCTTCTATTTCCAGACCTAAAGTCTAAATGCGGCGCGGCACCTGTCTCTGCAGGGAAAGTATTCCGAAGGTCTAAAATAAGGCAAGATGTTGGCGTCAGAGGTGTATCCTCGCATGGGACAGCTAGGCCTGGGCCTAGAGCAGCAGATTGGAAGGGGGGGGCAGAATTTTTTCCTAATGTCCCATCTTTTCGAGGTTCATTGTATTCATGGTTGTGTCGAGGAGCAGAGATCAGTCAGTAAATTATAATAAATCTTGTTTTTCATTTTCTTTGTTCTAAATTACATTTTATTGACATAAATAGCTCCGTTATATTGTGAATATTAGTCTCTTAATTTCATGTTTATGTTCATACTTTTGCCATCAGGAGCGGCTGCAGAATGTGGAGTGCCTAGAATAGGCATCTCAACCCCCCCACCCCCCAAATGTTGGTGGCCTATATGTCCCAGAATCCTTTGAATGCTAAAGATGGCCAGAGGATCATGGGAGTTGTAGTACAGAAGCATCTGGGGGCAGGGTTTGAGATGCATGGTTTACGGCTGGGTACGATCCGTGGCTGTGGTGATATTTGCCCAGCGGCAGGTGGAGAGGTTCCTGCCGTGTGAAGCTGAATGAGATCCTCATGTTCTACCTCCTGTGAGACATTTCACACCTCTCTCCTAGCGTCCCGGTGCACACTGTCCGTTTGTGGTTGATGCTCCTCAGGTGTTGTTCCTCGAATACATACAAAATATTTTTCAGACTGCGCCCACGCTGGAACATCATCGGGACAGACAAATCTGATGACAGGCGATCTGTCATCCCGGCATTTGCTTCTTCCGTCAAAAACGAGTTACCTGGCTGCCAGGTGTGGATCCTGCGTCACCTGGGAGTCACAATGGGGTCTATTCACAAAGCACCCAAATTGAACGCACCAAATTGTGCCGAATTAGCATTGGCGAATTCTAACGAACTGAAAAAAAGAAAAAAAAAAAGGAACTCTCCTTTTCTATTAATGCCTTTTTATTGATTTAGACTCTTATTAACAATGTGTCTAATTAATAAAAAAGGTCCTTTGAAAAATAATAAAAAGGTCTGTTACAGAATAAAAAAAGTATTTTAAAAAATAAGAAAAACATAAATATCTTTTAAAAAAATACAAAAAG
This sequence comes from Leptobrachium leishanense, assembly GCA_009667805.1. NCBI lineage: Eukaryota > Metazoa > Chordata > Amphibia > Anura > Megophryidae > Leptobrachium > Leptobrachium leishanense. The sequence continues at coordinate 30,867,404 of CM019072.1, read as the reverse complement.
GTGTTTCAAAAAAATAAAAAAAAACAAAGGGTTTTTGCAAAAAAATAATAAAAATAATAGGTCTTTAAATAATTAAAAAAAAAATTATATTCCATTTATTACATTGAAACCTATTGGTTTCGCCTGTTTAAGCGTGTCGAATTGGAACACAAAAAATCATGTAATTTCACCTAAATTTCGGTGCAATTTAGCATTCTGAATAGACAGGTAGATAGTTTCCAATCGGACAAATTCAGAGCAGTCAAATCGCGTATTTGGCGAATTGACTGCTTTGTGAATAGACAAATTGCCTCAAAATTGCACCTGTGAAATTCACCGTTTGGTGCAATTTGGTGGTTAGTTAATAACCCCTATTATGTTTGGAAAGTGTCATCACAGCCAAGGGAGGGCTGGCAAGGGGGCAATTGCCCCCTGGGCCACTAGCATATGCAATTTTGCTCTGCACCCTACCCCCCCCTCAAACAAAACGTGTTTTATTTTTCTCTTTTACAATTTACATTGTCATGTTTGGTATCATTGGAAAGGCCAGACTCTGAAACCTGTCCATTCACATCTAATTTGAACTCGTGGATGTAAAGAATATAGATGTAGGTTTCCAAAGGGCCCCCTGCGCCCCTCGCTGCAGTGGTTTAGGTTTTTGATGGAACAAATCATAATAACGCATTATGCCATCGCCTCCACACAACATGGGAAATGAGATGGTGAGTTAGTGCAGCAGCATTGTTAACTCTATAATTGAAAAGTGAAAAATAGTGATGCGATAGAAAAAAATATATAAAATAAGATTTATTTATTTTTATTTAAAATATTGTTACATAAAACCTGGTCATATATGGTATCAATTCAATGGAAAGGCCATGCTCTGGCCTGTCCAACAATGCCTCACTCAACTCTATAGCTTCTATGGGTCTGGAGATGCTGTGGTCCAAATTACCTTGTATCTCCTCCAGCGGGATTTCCCTGTGCGGGGAAGGAGTCCTTTTTCTGACATTAGCACGCCAATGCGTTACAACATCTGTGGGCAGGGTTAATTCCCGCAGACAGGGTCAGCCTCCTGCGGAGAAGTCTGCGATTGGCGCCAGATAGGTACCGCGCCGTGGAGCGTGTCATGGCTTTTGTGGGCTCAAGGGGCAGCTGCCTTGGGCCCCAAAGCAATGACTGGGCCCAGGGCAGCTGCCCCTTTTGCCCCGTGTTAAAGACGGCCCTGGGGCCTGTGAGCCACAAGTTGATAAACCCATTCCCAATGAAATACACTATGAGGTGCGCTGGGCTCTCTATACACACAGCATAACAGTTGCAATCACAAAACCACGCATCAAGTCCCAAAAAAATAAGTGTGGGATCTCACCAAATGTTCTGTGCTCCAATTAGCATTTATCATCTCACACCTAACACAAACACACTCAAATCTGATATCTATATGTAGATTTTAGCAAAAATATATGATAAATCATATATTTAATGTGTCTTAATGGGAAAAGATATGATGGAAAAGCGGAAATCAAAAGCATTCTTAGCGTGTGGAACCAATGGGAATTCCGTTCCTTCTGCAAAAAAAAAGCGGAGGAACTGCGCTCCTGCGTGTTCCTCCTTGATTTGACCCTGCAGAAAAAAAATGTTTTGCCCCTCCCACCTATCATTTGATGAAGAATGACAGCTGAGAGGAAAACCAGGCTACTGGTGCTTGTTCTTGGGCTGGCAAGTGACTGCCGATGTGCTGGCTATCAAGCCAGAGCTTTGGCAGAACATAGAGTACGTGTGATGCTTCTGAATGCGCCCCAAAGCAGGTCCATTTGTGGCCAAGGTGAGACCAGTTGGGCAGTCGTTGGCCATGGCATTACCGGCCAACAGATCAAAAGGTATTTTTACAATAAAATTCAATTAAAAAGACATATTGTATATCAGGAAGAATGCGGACCAGGTAGAACAGGGGTGTCAAACTCCAGCTCCCCAGATGTTGATGGCCTACAAGTCCCAGATATGTTTGTGTGGAATAGATGGCCAGAGAATCATGGGAGTTGTAGTTTAGCAACATCTGGGAGACTGGAGTTTGATGTCCATGAGGAAGAGGTGAGCTGGATGAGCTACAACGGGGACAGGATGGACCGCCATGAGCTATGGGGCAACGAAAGACAGCGATGGGCAAATTACAAATACTATTGAAGTGGACTGGGATGGGCACAGCCAACATAATGAATTTGGGGGATATTCTTTTTTAGGTTTTGGGTATCGCCAACAATAAACACTGGTTGGAATTCTCATGAATGGGCAAACAATAGGAGTGATCGGGAGGAATGTGACATTTGCAATGTGTGTGGAGATCCTCCTTTGACATTGTTTGATCATCGCTCACCGGGCATTTAATCTATTTACTCTGACAGTGTGTCCTTGCCATGGTCCTGTTTATTGTGTGATTTAACCCCCCCCCCCAGTCTTCTGTGACATGTTTGGTGCTGTCACAGCCATGCTTCTCCCTCTATAAATATCCTAGCGCCAGCTCAGAGAAGGGGATTTCTCCGGGATGCCATGTCAGAGAGGGCACTTTAAATAGCCCTTGTGTTACTATGTATATCGTTGAGTGGCACTCCCCCACGCCCCTTGGCAAACACTTTGGATCTTTTCCTGGCGCTGTATAAGCCTCGAGACTTTCCTACGCTCGCTCGCCAAGGCCGGACATGCCTATCTGAGATGCCACAACTGACACCTGTGAATATAGAAAGAATTTAGGGGGGGCTTAACCCTCTCTATACCAATGCAGCGGAGACATAATGTATCATCTGTCTGGACTATACCACCGGGAGGGCATCGCTAGCATTATGTGCGCCGGCTGGGTGGAGTAGAGGCAACATCACTGCTCTGAGACTGTGGAGACACAGGTTCAATACCAGCAAGAGCACCTCTCCAGTAAGAGTCCTTGGGCAAGACACCTAACGGTACATACTCACCACCCAGGACATACTTGAAAATGAGAGAAATCTCAATGTATCCTTCCTGGTAAAATACATTCTAAAAAAAAATAATTTTTTTTTACAGTAGAACAAAAATATATGGGAACCCAGTAAATTGCTATTCAGAGACAAAAAACCATAGGGGTAATTCAGAAAGCACAGAAATTTCAGTGCTTTCTTGTTTGGTGCACTTCAGCGATTCCATTTTGCCGACACTGCGGTGAATTCATGTTTCACCACAGGGTCCCTGAAGTGCGCCGTACCACATGGAGCCGCCGAAGACTCCTGAGCTGACTGCCGAACGCCGCCGAAGACTGCTGAACTGACCGCCAAACGCCCAAAAAACCCCCCCGAAACTCAGCTATTCTAATAGGTGTTATAAACAGATAAAAAAAACAATAAAAATGTGTCTAATAATAAAAAAAAGGTCCTTTAAAAGAAATAATACAAAGGTCTGTTACAGAATTAAAAAAAAAAAAAAAGATTCAAAACTTTTGTCTAAAAAATATAGAAAATACATAAAGGTGTTCAAAAAGATACATAAATAAAAATACGGTTTGCTTAAAATGAAAAGGATAAAAGGTTGAATTACAAAAAATAAAAACAATACTATTTTTTTCCATATTTTTTTCCAACTATTTAAACCTGTCGAACTGAATCACCGAAAATCAGGGCATTTCACTGACATTCCGGTGCAGTTCGGCGTTCTCTGAATAGATTAACCATTACTTCTCTATGAGATAATTTTGCCGCCACCGAATTTTTGCAATCTGCGGCAAACTGCACTGTATTTCGCTGGCAATGAGCTAATATTTGGCAAATTCCCAGCTTTCTGAATAGACAAACTGCCATGAAGTTGCACCGTACGGGGAAATACACTTTCGGTGGCGAGTTCGCCTCTTATTGAATGACCCTTTAGCATTTTGTGATTATTGTCGGCAGAGATCTCCCAACTCCAGCCCCCCAGATGTTGGTGACCTACAATCCCCAGAAATCTTTGAATGCCACTAGATGGCTCCGTGAATCATGGGAGCTGTAGTTCAGCAACATCTGAGAGGCCAGAGTTTGACAGCCCTGATTGACAGTTTGTAAAGAATAGATGTAACATATACATTGGCGACTCTAGGAACAATATATAGGGGGGGCACATAAGATATCACAGTCAAAGCGGGGGGGGCACATAAGATATCACAGTCAAAGCGGGGGGGGGCACATAAGATATCACAGTCAAAGCGGGGGGGCACATAAGATATCACAGTCAAAGCGGGGGGGGGGGCGCTAATAGTTCTCGCCACTAAAAACTAAGTATATATATATATAAAATTCCATAATCCCAGAGAAATCAAGTAAAAAAATAAACTGTACACTGTGAGGGATGAAGCCTGCCCATTAACCCTTAATATACAACTAAACCAAGGGAAAAACAAAAGTAATACACAATGTGATATACAGTCTGACCATTAACCCCTTCACTGCTGAGCCATTTTAACCCTGTGAATAAAAAGAAAAAGTTAAGATTTTGGTTTATTATTTATGATTTGTTTTACACTGAATATGGAAATATCGGGAATCGCTGGAAAGACTCTGCCCTTTCCAATGTCACCTCGATCGACCATATACGACGCACGGGGACTGAGATACAGCGGACACAAGGAAGTGGGGGAATCTGGATGCCGGGCCCTGGCGGGGGGGGGGGAAGGAATAACCTATGAACACGTATGCACACCCTGAAGATATTGGCTGCACCGTGAATTTCAAAGGCCGTGCTTCTTTTATTCACTTTATTTCCCGCTTTGTGTTAGGGCTTGTTTTGGCGCTGTCATGGCGCTGTCATGGCGCTGTCATGGCGCTGGTGATCAATTAGTTGCTGCAGTGCGTGGGGAGTTAATGACCCACGTGCTGCAGAATGAGTTTGTGCCATGACACATTTATTCCTGGCTGCAGCAGGAACACGTGTGTGTTTACACTCCCCGGAGTCCTCACATGTGTGGAATACTTTCCGTGTGAAGTGGTCTCAGCAGGAGGTGGTCAGGAGGAGTTGGAGCCTGCACTTGTTCAAATATTTCACGAGTTGAGCTCGGGCATCCCAGAGCAATGTCCCAGGCGCCGAGCGAAGAGGCTTCCATGGACAGATACAGTAAAGAGATACAGTAAATGCTTTGGATGCATCGGAGCGCACAGATCGATTTGAAATGACCTGCTGCGTGCGAATCCACCCCGTCAGGGCTTCATGGTCAGGAGCTAAAGCACGCTGCAGGTCTCTGCCTCGCTCCTCTCAACCCCATCGTGAATTAACCCTTCCCTTTTTAACCCAACTGTGCCTCTGTGACATCCCGATTACGGCTGGCGTCAGACGAACGCAGTGATCACGTCTGTGTTGGCGCACAGTTTAACGTCTGTGTTTGGCGCACAGTTTAACGTCCGTCGTAGCATAGAATCATGATCAATGGAGACCAACACACAAAGTACGTGTGCACCGAACTGCGCACGCACAACACACGTGGCAAACAGATGCAAGTTAGGCAAGAACGTAAAACCGCTAGGACAGACGCGCAGAGTGCGCCACGTCCGCATAGCGTTCTGTGTGCATGATGAGGAGACGTCAGACACAGCACATTTGCGACGCCCAGCACCTTGACGCAAAAAATGGCTTTTCATATCATGTACCAATTTTTATCATTTTTCATATTAATTTTGATTCCCGTGTTTCCTTTTTGTTTTCTACATCTGTTAAAAAAAACGGATCGTGTTGGGTGTCTACAGTATCTTCCGTCAGAACGTCTGTCCGTTTTGCACGCACGCAGTGTGTGCTCAGACTGCGTTCGACGGGCCCTAGCCTACATCTTCTGCACCTTTGGCCCCTTCTTAACCCCCCTCACTGAGGGCTCTATTCCATAGTTGTCGTTAAGATAACAACAAAAGACATAACACATAAAGCGATTATTCAATAAAATCCAAACTTGCCACCGAATTGCGCCGAACTGTGAATTTCCCCATACGGTGCGACTTTGTGGCAGTTCGTCTGTTCAGAAAGCAGGGAATTTGCCAAATATTGAATTGCCAAATACTGTTGAATTGATAGCGAAATACGGTGCAGTTCACCGCAGATCGTCGCAATTCGGCAGCAGTGAAATAGTCCCATACAGAAGCAATGGTTAATCTATTCAGAGAACACCGAACTGCACTGAAATGTCAGGGAAATGCCCTGATTTTCGGTGGTTCAGTTTGGCGGGTTTATACTGGAAGAATCCCATAAGATTCAATGTTTAAAAAAATATTAGTGTTTTATTGCTTTTTTATTCAACCCTTTATTCCTTTCATTTGCAGAAAAAAAACCTTATTTATTTATTTAGAAATTTTTTACCTGTTTTACTGGATTTTTAGGCAAAATTTTTGATTCTCATTTTTTTTAATGACTTTTTTAAAAAAAAAAAATAATTCTGTGACAGACGGTTTTATTATTTCCTATAGGACCTTTTTTTTATTATTTCGCTCATTTTCATGCATTTTTTTATTGTTTTAATGACCTTTCTTTTAAAATAGCAGAGTTTGTTTGATTTTTTTTTACCAGGCCGGCGACATTCAGCTATGTTCGGTGGCGAGCAGCAGTCAGTTCAGCGGCGTTCGGCAGATCGTCGACTATTTTCGGCGGCGTTTGGCGGTCAGTTCGGCAGATCGTCAGCTGCCTTCGGTGATCTGTTCAGCGGCCGGCAACAGCATTTGGCAGCCTGATCTGCGGCACTAGGTGGTCTTCTCCAGATTCTGATCGGCACACTTCGGGGATCCTACAGTGAATACTGAATTCCCTGAAGCGCACTGAAGCGCACTGAACAAGAGAGCACCGAAATTTTGCTGCGCTCTGAATAACCCTTATAGCGTTTCACATAACGCCTCCTGTACTTATCTTACTGGTGGGAATAGCAATTTCGTTTTTACCGCAAACTGGGCTTGCGGCTCGATTGTAGCGATTCCCTGCGTGAGGTCACTGTACATTAGCGTCGCCTATACTTGGTTTACTTATTATAGGAGATATTAATGTATCAGCTGGATGGGGTAGAGGTAGCATCACTGCTCTATAACCATGGGGACACAGGTTCGATCCCGGCAAGAGCACCTCTCCAGTAAGTGTCCTTGGGCAAGACACCTAACGATACATACTCGCCACCCAGGACATACTTGAAAACGAGAGAAATCTCAATGTATCCTTTCTGGTAAAATACTTTCTCAAAAGAATATGTGCATCTCCAAATGGACGCGGTACCTTGCTCTTCCCCCCTGCCAATACTGTCACCTTGAAGCTGCTGTAAAGTGATTCTGTATTTGCAAAATCACATAACACGCTATGAAAAATCCCATACTCACCTCTCATCCTGCGGTGCGATCCACTGCTTCCTCTCGTGACGAGCAGAGCGAGACCGGGAACAAATATTTCTAGTCTCCCTCCATGATTCCTCTGTGCAGAGCTCACGGCTTGGAATGCGCAAAGCACCACGGAACCCTATGGACTCCACGAGCCGATACTCACATGGGCCGATGCTGATATCAGCAAGATTTGGGCTAAACTAAGCGCCTACCCTGGAATACATTCGGTAAAACGGAGACAGTGAGAAATATCTGCAGGCGTGGAGTTTCTTGCTTACGTTACGTCTCCATTTTACAGACAACTATGGAATAGGGCCGGAGATTTTACTCTTTCCACTCAGTGTCATTGGGTTTACTATCTTAACGCCGCTATCATGTGGACGCGTTTCGCTACAGCTCAACAATTAATTCACGTTTTATAAAATGTTTCCAACTATTAGGATGCTATGGAAAACAAGTTATTTATGCTGCAAAAACAGTGCATTCGCTCCATTTTTTTTTTGTAGCAGAATATTAGGGTAATTTTTCTGACAGTGGGTTAGGGTTAGGATTACTGTTAGGTTTAACCCCGATCCCCTAACCCAGGGGTCAGTATTGGCCCTCCAGATGTTTTGGAACTACATTTGCCATGAGGCTCCTCTCAACCTAATAAGTAGCTGAGCCTTAAGGCTAGGGTCAGACGAAAGCATTTTTCCCCGCGAACGTGAAAAAGTGCGTCCGAACGCATTGACGTATTTTTTCACGGAATGCGCAAAAACGGTCAGACGACGCGCATTTTCGGGTGTGATTTTGTACGGATCGTCAATAAAACTCTTTTTGCGTCTGGACGTTATGTAGGCCGGATATTAGCAGCGTCTGACATCTCCTAATCACGCACACACGCCGCTATGCCGCAGCTGCGCACTCAGTACATCAGTACTAGCGGTTCAGCGTTCTCAGAAAAATGCGTTCAAATTCCACTTGCGTTGCACGGCCGGACTTTTGTGCGGCCGTACATCGTATATTGGCCGTCATTGCCCGTCATCTGCTGCTAGTGCGGCCGTAATTATGTGCGCCAGAACGCACGTTAAAAGTGCGCTGGTCTGATCCCAGCCATAGGCAGATGTAGTTCCAAAATATCTGGAGGGCAAAAGTTGCTGACCCGCGTCTTAACCAATAGATTCTGCTCCATTCTTGCTTAGTTTTTAGACAAGAGATTCTGCTGTTTCTTCTTGTGAAAAAAAGGAGCAGACTCTGTTGCCCAGAAATGATGCAAAAATGGATCAGAATCAGAAGCAGCCGTAACCCTGAAACAAGCACAAATAATAAATACTAAACCTAAAACAAGTCCAAACAGTAACACTAATACTAGTCCAAACCCTAAAACTAACATTAGCATCTTTAAAATGATTTTAATTTTGTGCAAATATCACTGCCCCTCCCCGAGTGTCCTAACTGTAGGAAACATTTTTAAAAGGTGACTTTGTTGATGTGCTCTAATCTAAAACGTCCACAAGGTGGCAAACTTCCGCATGATCATGTCATTATTCTTCCCAATACCTCTGATCCTCACTGAGCGTCTGCTCCTTCCACTCAGCCTCATTGTACCTCAGTCCATCCCTCACATTCCCACTGAGCCTCTGCTCCTTCCACTCAGCCTCATTGTACCTCGGTCCCTTCCCTCACATTCCCACTGAGCCTCTGCTCCTTCCACTCAGCCTCATTGTACCTCAGGTCCCTTCCTCACATTCCCACTGAGCCTCCTGCTCCTCTTCACTCAGCCTCATTGTACCTCAGTCCCTTCCCTCACATTCCCACTGAGCCTCTGCTCCTTCCACTCAGCCTCATTGTACCTCGGTCCCTTCCCTCACATTCCCACTGAGCCTCTGCTCCTTCCACTCAGCCTCATTGTACCTCGGTCCCTTCCCTCACATTCCCACTGAGCCTCTGCTCCTTCCACTCAGCCTCATTGTACCTCGGTCCCTTCCCTCACATTCCCACTGAGCCTCTGCTCCTTTCATTCAGCCTCATTGTACCTCAGTCCCTTCCCTCACATTCCCACTGAGCCTCTGCTCCTTCCACTCAGCCTCATTGTACCTCAGTCCCTTCCCTCACATTCCCACTGAGCCTCTGCTCCTTCCACTCAGCCTCATTGTACCTCGTCCCTTCCCTCACATTCCCACTGAGCCTCTGCTCCTTCCACTCAGCCTCATTGTACCTCAGTCCCTTCCCTCACATTCCCACTGAGCCTCTGCTCCTTCCACTCAGCCTCATTGTGCCTCTGTCCCATCCCTCACATTCCCACTGAGCCTTTGCTCCTTCCACTCAGCCTCATTATAGCTCAGTCCCTCCCTCACATTCCCACTGAGCCTCTGCTCCTTCCACTCAGCCTCATTGTAGAAACATAGAAACATAGAAAAATGTCGGCAGATAAGAACCTTTCGGCCCATCTAGTCTGCCCAATTACATGGATACTTAAGCTGGATTTATCTTTTGTTTAGGATAGCCTTATGCCTATCCATGCTTGCTTAAATTCAATTACTGTTTTGGCCTCTACCACTTCTACTGGAAGGCTGTTCCATGTATCCACCATCCTCTCAGTAAAATAATGCTTCTGATGTTACTTTTAAACCTTTGCCCCTCTAATCTAAGACTATGTCCTCTTGTTTTGCTGTTTTGTTTCCTTTAAATATACTCCCTTCCTCTACCTTGTGGATTCCCTTTACGTATTTAAATGTTTCTATCATATCTCCTCTGTCTCGTCTTTTTTCCAAGCTGTACATGTTAAGATCATTTAGCCTTCCTGGTAACTTTTCTCCTTCAAGCCGTACACCATTTTAGTAGCCCTTCTCTGAACTCTCTCTAAGATGTCTATATCCTTCTGGAGATACGGTCTCCAGTACTGCACACAGTACTCCAAGTGAGGTCTCACCAGTGCTCTGTACAGTGCATGAGCACTTCCCTTTCCTACTGCTAATACCTCTCCCTACACAACCAAGCATAATGCTAGCATTTCCTGCTGCTCTATTACATTGACTACTTACCCTTAGATCCTCTGAAATAATGACCCCTAAATCCCTTTCCTCAGATGTTGAGGTTAGGACTGTATCAAATATTCTATATTCAGCCCTTGGTTTTTACGCCCCAGGTGCATTATCTTGCACTTATCCACATTAAAACTCAATTGCCACAACTCCGACCATTTTTTTTAGTTTACCTAAATCATTTGTCATTTGGCTGATCCCTCCAGGAACGTCAACCCTGTTGCAAATCTTTGTGTCATCAGCAAAAAACATACTTTTCCATTAATACCTTCTGCAATATCACTAATAAAATATTAAAGAGAATGGGTCCAAGAGACTGACCCCTGAGGTACCCACTGGTAACAAGACCTTGTGCCGAATAAACTCCATTTACCACAACCCTCTGTTGCCTGTCAACAATATTGGAATCTAAACTCAAAGATTGCAATTATTGATAAGCCTTCTATGCGGAACAGTATCAAAGCCTTACTGAAATCTAAATAAGCGATGTCTACTGCCCACCACCTGTCTATTATTTTTGTTACCCAATCAAAAAAATCAATAAGATTAGTTTGGCATGATCTCCCTGAGGTAAACCCATGTTGTTTCTGATCCTGTAATCTATGTGTTTTTAGATGTTCAACAATCGTACCTCAGTCCCTTCCCTCACATTCCCACTGAGCCTCTGCTCCTTCCACTCAGCCTCATTGTGCCTCTGTCCCATCCCTCACATTCCCACTGAGCCTTTGCTCCTTCCACTCAGCCTCATTGTACCTCAGTCCCTTCCCTCATATTCCCACTGAGCCTCTGCTCCTTTCATTCAGCCTCATTGTACCTCAGTCCCTTCCCTCACATTCCCACTGAGCATCTGCTCCTTCCACTCAGCCTCATTGTACCTCAGTCCCTTCCCTCACATTCCCACTGAGCCTCTGCTCCTTCCACTCAGCCTCATTGTACCTCAGTCCCTTCCCTCACATTCCCACTGAGCCTTTGCTCCTTCCACTCAGCCTCATTGTACCTCTGTCCCTTCCCTCACATTCCCACTGAGCCTCTGCTCCTTCCACTCAGCCTCATTGTGCCTCTGTCCCATCCCTCACATTCCCACTGAGCCTCTGCTCCATCCCTCACATTCCCACTGAGCCTCTGCTCCTTCCACTCAGCCTCATTGTACCTCAGTCCCTTCCCTCACATTCCCACTGAGCCTCTGCTCCTTTCATTCAGCCTCATTGTACCTCAGTCCCTTCCCTCACATTCCCACTGAGCCTCTGCTCCTTTCATTCAGCCTCATTGTACCTCAGTCCCTTCCCTCACATTCCCACTGAGCCTCTGCTCCTTCCACTCAGCCTCATTGCACCACAGTCCCTTCCCTCACATTCCCACTGAGCCTCTGCTCCTTCCACTCAGCCTCATTGCACCACAGTCCCTTCCCTCACATTCCCACTGAGCCTCTGCTCCTTTCATTCAGCCTCATTGTACCTCAGTCCCTTCCCTCACATTCCCACTGAGCCTCTGCTCCTTCCACTCAGCCTCATTGTACCTCAGTCCCTTCCCTCACATTCCCACTGAGCCTCTGCTCCTTCCACTCAGCCTCATTGTACCTCAGTCCCTTCCCTCACATTCCCACTGAGCCTCTGCTCCTTCCACTCAGCCTCAAATTTCTACCTTTCTGAATTCTCTCAATCTCTGCCTTTGATGAAATAATTAAAGCACAAGGTGCCTGCCTACAGCACCACACGACTCACGTTTTTTAATACAGTGGTTTATTAAAGTGTCCCTTTAAATAACATATAGTGCCAGGACAAAAGACTCAAAACAAATGAACCTTAACATCAAAGCAAGTAGCCCCACACTATGGCAGGAAACTACTCTAGAGACATCTGGAAGGGGAGGATGTACCGAGACAACGATAGAATGTATTGGGCTCGATAGGGCAGTGGAGAGTCAGTATGCAATGTGATTAGTTATGACAGCACATAACATGAACCATACCAAAATTTAAAGGGCCGCTACCACCAAAAAAATAGGGTTTATTTCATGTTGCTGATATCTTACATGCGCTGTTTTTCTCTTGTATGTTTAGTTAAGAAAATATTTTGCTCTACAGTATATGCGTCACTGGGTGCATCCATTGTGTGATATTTTGTGTTGTAAACAGCCCCCCCCAGTATCTTTCCATCACTTGTTCCTCACTGTGTGGCTTTTCCATAGAATGGAGCGAATGGGTCGATCACTGACTCACATCATTGTATTGTGCGGGATGTATTCAAAGGACATCACCAGGGGGTAGATTAGAAGTCTTTTACGCTCCCTGTCTTATCTCATTCGGCTGCCATCTCTTATCTGGAGTAGCCTGGAGAACACGATACACCCCACTGAAGCCTTATCTAAACATTCCCTCTTCCACCTCAATAACTGTTAAATACTGTATAGATAAAGCCGAGCCACAAAGTTAAACTCACCATTAGATTTGGGTAAATGTTGCATCATGGGAATAATCCACAAAATGAATACAAGAGAAAAAATATCTAATTTTCTTTTTCTTTTTTACATGCAATTACTTCCAACAAAGGAAAAAAACAGCAGCATGTGGTTTATAATGTGTTTGATAATGTGGTTTTATTTGTAATCTAGTTACAGCTTGTGTACGGGGTAGTGTCCCTTTAATAAGTAGATGATATCCAGGAAGCAAACCCAGACATCTGCTGCCTGAATAAAATACATATATTACAAGGTGTGGTATTAGTGTATCCTGTGTCTTCACAGCTAAACCACCCTCTTCTGTGCAATCCCAGGGGTTTGGATGCAGTGACACCTAGTGGCAAAATATATTACTGCATTTTTTTACCCTGAGGGAATCATTTAGCTCCTGGTCGGCCACATTGACCCTCCAGGGGCCATATTCCAACTGAGACGTTAAAGTTGGTTTGCAGATGGACATATTGTGCAGGAGTTTGCAGCTCACCTATAATGGCTCTATGCTGGTCAAGGTGCTCATTTGCAGCTCCGGTCAGAATATCTGGGAATTGCTAAATCGATATTGGCAGCGGTGGCGCATGCCGCAGAAGGTATCCTCTCCTGGACTCCATGTGACTCCGCAGAGTGAAGCATGACACTGTGCAAGCTCGCATGGGTGGGGTCATAATGGGACCACGGAAGAACACCGGGAATTGTGTTTCCAGCTCCTGATGAAGCCCTGTCTAGGGTGAAACGCGTCGAGCACCTATGCCTGCTTTTTGTTTTTAACAGACTCCCTGCTGTCTTATTTGCCAGTATGTGGCTCAGTTTGGTATTTTGTATACATGGACTATAGCTATACATATATATATATAGCACTATTATCCAGCTCCTACATACCTCTACAGGGGTTATTCAGAGAGCACCGAAATGTCACGACTTTCGATGTTGTCTCATTCGCCGCACTTTGGTGAGTTAAATTCACCAACCCTGTGGTGAACTCAGCATTCACCACAGGGTCCTCGGAGTGCGGCAAATTACCCGCCGAACAGATCTTTTAATCGCAGAAAGAATCAAAAACTGCCAAATTGATCCGAAAAACTGCCGAACACATCTTCAAACCACTGCAAAACTGCTGAGTCGATCCCATAACCTGCCGAAAAATCACTGAACACATCCGACGAACAGACCGCCAAAGCGATTCGAAAAAAGCCGACCAGCCGCTGAACAGAGGTAAAAAAAAATGCAACCTTTAAAAGTCGTTAAAAAAACCAAACTACTCCATGAAAATATGTAGGGTGTAGCGGATATCAGTGCTTGCACTGGTGGTCAATTCACCCAGTTTTCAGTATATACACTTGAAAATGGGGTCTTGTACTGTTGACCTATCACAAAATCTCACAGATAATCAAATCAATTGCTGTATTTTATGTATTTATAAATAATAATATTAACCACTTGGCTGCTAAGGACGCGCTCAGCGTGTCCTGCCAAGTGCTCCTCCTGTGCTACGGACGCGCTGAGCTCGTCCTTGCACAGGAGGCAGCAATCGGCTGGGATTCCGGCTGATAGCTGGCCCCCCCGGTGCGGGCTGACATCTTGGATGTCAGCCCGGCACTCCGGGGGGGGGGATGATAGATGTCATTGCGCTGGCTCGATGACATTTATTTCAGGCGCCCCCCGCGAGTGCGGAGGAGGTGCCTGAAAGGGAGGGGGAAGGTCCTTCGGACCTCTCTCCCTCCCGATCACCAGGGTCCAGCGGTGAAAGTCAGGCACCGTTTGGAAGGGCACAGCCTGCCGTTCCAAACGGTGCCTGGCTTTAACCCCTTGGGTGCCGGATCACGATTCGGCACCGAAAAGTGCCGAATCGTGATCCTCTCCCAGAGCTGGCCAACATCTTGGATGTCGGCCAAGCTTCTGGGAACTCCCCCTGACGACTGGCGTCATCGTGCATAGAGCGATGACGTCAGTCCTGGAGATAACCCCTAGTTGCCACCAATGGTGATCCATGAACGATCACTATGAATACCGAAAATGCCGGAATGCATGCACAAAACAAACAAAAATGGCTAAAGCCCAATACTTCAATGAAAATTTATACAATAACATATCAAACTCCATATTTTTGGAAAATCATAAGTAACATACAAGCACCCCCGTCCACTCCCAACCGGCTGCTGTCAAAGTAAACAACCAAACTGTACAACACCCCCTAGATGTAGCAAATGCTTTTAATAATTATTTTGTTGGATGCGCCACCACCCTGATTGCTAAACTAGGAAATGACATGCAATCAGAAAGGCCGCACGCAGGTCAGGCTCCACCAACAGTGCAAAGACCCCGTAACCCAGAGAAATTCAGTTTTAGACCAGTGCCTCTCAGTGCCATCACTAAACTTCTCCGTAACCAAAAAATTAAATACCAGTCTGGACCTGATCAAATCCCAGCAGTGCTGCTGAAAATCAGTGCACCAGCAATTGCAAAACCTGTCGCAACCCTAATCAATGAATCACTGGCGACTGGATACATACCCAAACTCTTGAAGACTGCAAGGGTGGTACCTATCCATAAAAGTGGAGACAATACTTTGGTATCCAACTACCGCCCAATATCACTGCTCCCTGTAATGTCAAAAATTCTGGAAAAATGTGTCTACACTCAATTACGTGAATATTATCAGTATCAGAACTATTTAACCCCAGATCAATCAGGCTTTCGTCCAAATCATTCAACTACAACTGCCCTTTTAAAAGTTTGTACTGATATCTAAGCGGGCATGGAACAAGGAAACCTAACTGGAGCCATCTTCCTTGATTTTGCCAAGGCTTTTGACACAGTAGACCATGGCATCCTATTACAAAAACTTAAAAACTCTGGTATTGGTGATAGTACATTAACCTGGTTCCAATCATATGTGTCTGATAGGTCTCAATTTGTGTCCATTTCTGACAGCACTTCCCTTCCCCTCCCAGTCACGTGCGGTGTACCCCAAGGCTCGATACTCTGCCCCCTGCTATTCACAATATTCATAAACGATCTGCCCAATGTCTGCAAAGCTTCAACTGTACACATGTACGCAGACGACACCGTAATCTATACCAGCAAACCAAATCTCCCACAGCTGGAGGCCGTGCTGCAAGAACAATTCACAGGGGTAGAAAAGTGGATCGCAGATAACAAACTTTTTCTAAATACTGACAAAACGGTCACAATGCACTTTGGAACCGCACCTAAACTACTCAAATTGCAAACACCCCATCTATGTGTTGGGACAAAATCAAATGGCACACTGACCACAGTCACCTCTCTCAAATACCTTGGTATGTGGTTAGACCCAAATCTATCTTTTGGCCCCCACATCGAAAAACTCGCATCTAAACTCTACCCCAAACTAGGTGCCCTGTACAGAAACAAATCCTGCCTGAGCCCCGCGGTAAGAAAGCAGATTGTACAACAAATGCTTATGCCAGCCATTGAATACGGAGATGTAGTGTATGTAGCCGCCCCGCAAACACACCTCCAGAAACTTACTACATTGTATAACTCATTCTGTCGCTTTGTGCTACAATGTAACTACATGACCCACCATTGTGACATGTTAAAAGAACTAAACTGGTCATCGCTGGAATCTAGACGCACCCTTCAGCTTTCCAACCTGGTGTTTAAGAGCTTTTCTGGGAAGCTAACACCCTACCTGAATAGGCTGCTTCCCCTAGCAGTTCCCTCATCCTATAACCTCACCTTACTTGCAATACCACAATACAAAAAGAAAGTGGCTCCATCCTCATTTTCCTACAGAGCACCGCAAATATGGAATAACCTCCCAGACACCATCAAATCTTCCCCAAGTCTTAAGTCCCTTAAGACTTCCCTATTAACATACCTCAATACGAAATGCACCTGTAAACATGTAACATAATGACTTTATTTCCTACATATTTATTTTCTGTTAATCTGTATATTTGTTTTGTGTTAATATCTTGCATTTTACTACTTTGTATTTCTGTAACCACTCAATGTTTTCGAACCCAGGACATACTTGAAAATGAGAGAAATCTCAATGTATCCTTCCTGGTAAAATCCTTTATAAATAAATAAATAAATGGTTGAGATAGGGGGTTCCAATGAACCCCCTATCTCCCGATCCATGGCAGCTAGTGATTTATTTTTGGTATTGTTGGATCGGCCAGAGCATGGCCTTTCCAACGATACCAAACATGACCATGTACAATTTAAGAAAAAAAAAGCAAAATAAAAAATATTTAAGAAAAATTATAAAAAAAATAAACAAGTTTTTTTGTTTTGTTTTGGTAAATGCAGCAATATTGTTCCCATTTCAATTATAATGTGAACAATGATGCTGCACTAACGATTTTTATATGTTTGTTAAAAATCGCGTAATTTTCTCCCAAAAAAAATGTAACGAGTCCCCATTTCTAATTTTTTTAACAAGCGCAACGCATAGAAAATATAACCGTAAATCCTCGCATGTTAAAAAAAGCACTTTACACGTTGTAAATTATTGAAAATTCTAATTTTATTGCATTTTTTGTTATAATATACAGACAGGACATAACGTATACATGTAATAATGATATATTATGAATCTGCCGAGTCTGCCAGAAAGAACGATATATAATATGTGTGGGTCATATAATAAAACGTGGCTTCAAAATGCGGTTAAACATGATGAGTGAAACCGGTAAAAATCAGCTCCTCACACAGACGTGAAATGCCTCAGCAGCGAAAGGGTTAAGATCATTAGAGATCAATTTGCTGCTACTAATTAAGTACGTTTTGCACATTGATTATTTTGCACATTACTGTTGAAATTTGTTAAGAATTTACAAATTCACAAAATTACATTTTAAACTGTATATGTTATGGTTAAAGCCTGAAGTGCGGTTAATCTTAAGATTACCTGGGTAACCCTGACATTACCCAAAACCGCTGGGTAAAGCTGCAAAACAATGAAAAATTCAGGCTTTACCCGGGTAATTTTAGGACTAACCAACCGCCCTTGGATAACGGTCTGGAAGAGCTGAAAAATCTGAACTTTACCTTGATCTGCAGACTATCCAACCCGTGTGTAAAACCGAATTTTGGTATTGTTCAGATAAAAATATGAAGCATAAGGCTGGGGTCAGACGAACGCAGTGCGAACGCTCGTGCAGCCGCACTTTATCACGGCCGTAGTAGCAGCAAATGACGACCAATGACGGGCAATATACAAAGTACGGCTGCACAAAAGTGCGGCCGTGCAACGCAAGCGGCAAACTAACGCATTTTTTCGAGAACGTGAAACTGCTAGTACTGACGTACAGAGTGCGCTGCGTCCGCTAGCTGCGTGTGTGCGTGATTAGGAGACGTCAGACGCTGCTAATGTCCGGCCAACATAACGTCCAGACGCAGAAAGTGTTTTATTGAGGATCCGTACAAAATCACGGACGAAAATACGCTATTGCGTATTCCGTGAAAAAATACAACCATTTGTTCGAACGCACTTTTTCACGGACGACGCGAAAAATGCGTTAGTCTGACCCTAGCCTTAACTGTGTAATCCGAGGACTATCCACAACTTTACTCGGGTAATCTGCAGAGCATCCAACCCCACCTGGTGAATTTTACTATTATCTATGGATATTATCAACGAAAATGGCAAAAGACAAACATTAAAACGTATTAAAGATATAATGAATATACAGAGTAACAGGATATGTTTCTTATATGAATGTGAAAGAGTAACATGGTCTTTATTATGTGTCATATGTGCTTATATATCATTTATAAAACATAATAACAATCAGGTTACTCTTTATATAATATCTTTATCTTCAGAAATTAATTTTCAGACAATTAACGCACAGAGTCACATGACGGTTATTTAGTGCGGTTTGTCGCTGTGGATACGATTTCATTAAAAATAACAAAAAAACACTAGTTTGTTATCAGTCAGATGACAGTTTGCAGCTTTACCCGGGTAATCCTCGGAATTCAGTCATCTGTAACCTGCTGAAAACCCAAAAAAGCCGAGTACCCAGAGTTGTTTAGATACTTTGCAGTTTACCCGGGTAAAGTCTGATGTTTCTTTGCACTTAATCCAGCAACACTAGGGTAATGTGCGTTTTACCTGGGTAAAACACAGCAGAAAACCGGAGTACCCAGAGGCCATGGATAGTTTGCAGATTACCCGGATAAAGTCCAAAATGTCATTTCACACTGGATATTTGCTAATGACGCCTGGGTAATGTCAGGATCACCCGGGTAATCCTAAAATTCTTGTGTTATGGCGCTGTATGGCCACTAGGTGTCACCCTCACATCAGAGTGTCTGTGTGCATTGGGTGCTGTGATTGACACGTCCACCAGAGGGAGCTCCCTGTGCTCTATGCCAAAGGATTTCGGGTGAAAATCCAGTTTTCTCTGAATGTTGTGCGTGTATAATCTGCCATGCTCCCCCTCCCCCCTCCATTAATTACAGGCCGTGCACGGCAAGCTGCTGTGTGTGCGCGCTCCCAGCAGTAGGGGAGCGCGCGCCCTCTGCCGACAGGAAGTCAGCATCATCAGCGAAAGAACACTTCCGGGTCGCAGACATGGCGCAGGGTGCTCTGCCAAAGGAGCAGAAATATGACCGGCAGCTCCGGTACGTCCAGGCCGCGATTCATACCGAACACAGCGATACGCGTCCACCCGCTACTTTATGTGCGGTGTAATACCCCGGCTCCTGTAGTCAGGGCGCATGCGCAGACCCGCCGGCGCTTTGTGTACATACAGTGGCTTTATAAGGGGCAGCACGTCACGTGATGTGCACAACATACAATGCACACACCTCACCAGGTGCAGCCACACTGTATGAGACACAGGCAGAGAGATCACACACAGGGAGGGGCTGCACTCTGTGTGCGTGTACACATACACCAGGATTGCCAGATCAGCCTGGACATATAACTTATTCATACTGATGGGCTGTGCATGAAAAATGCCACCCTGCAGTATGAGTTACTTCATACGCCACATGTGAAAATCAAGAGGGATTCCCAGGTGATCTGCTCTGATTCAGTATCAGTATATGGATTATACATGTTGCAGGGCAGCACTTTTCCCTGTGCGCCCCTCTAACTGAAATGGTAATACATGTCCAGGAAAACATGGCCCATCAGGCAACCCTAATATGTCTATACATTAAAACCGACACGGACACACTCTGGGTCTTTAAAAAAACGAAATCTACATTTCTATTAAGATGTACATTAATTCACGGCCGACGTTTTGCCACCACCTGAGCCTTTAGCAAGATCCACAAGCAGGCGCTCCGCTCCTCAAAATCACCATTAAGCGACTCAGCCCCGGTGCCAACTCCACAGCACATACAAACCGAGGGCACTCACGGGTCTGCACAGAAAAGTCCAATATTTATTGCAAATTATTTATCGTTTCATTCGTTAAAAACCTTGATAAAGGCACAAATGAGCCGAAATGTTGATTTATTTGCAATAAAGATTGGACTTTTCTGTGCAGACCCGTGAGTGCCCTCTGTTTTGTTGATAACTACATATATAAGATAAATGAGATCCTGGGTAGACCCCCTGCTGGGCTGAGCCCCTCCGTTACCTACAGATTGCACAGGACTTGCTGTTTGATGTGAATTGTTACATTGTTCATGCTGTGCTCCTCAGGTTATGGGGGGATCACGGTCAGGGGGCTTTGGAGTCGGCTCATGTCTGCCTGATAAATGCCACAGCCACGGGTACAGAGATCCTGAAAAATCTGGTGCTGCCCGGTGAGTACTAGAGTGTGTTTGTGTGGCATGTGATCACCAATCTGTGAACGTCACATTTTACTTACACACTTTGTATGATAAGTGCCTAAATTCTACAGTGTTATGTGTATTCCATGTCTCTGCATACACAAAGACACAAACTACATACACGCTATGCATACACACCACTGCATTCACAGGCACGCCACGCATACATACCCCTGCATTCACAGGCACGCCACGCATACGCACCCCTTCATTCACAGGCACGCCACGCATACGCACCCCTGCATTCACAGGCACGCCACGCATACGCACCCCTGCATTCACAGGCACGCCACGCATACGCACCCCGGCATTCACAGGCACACCACGCATACGCACCCCTGCATTCACACGCACACCACACATACACACCCCTGCATTCACAGGCACGCCACACACGCATACTCACCCTGCATTCACAAGCACGCCACACGCGTTTACAGGCACGCCACACGCGTTTACAGGCACGCCACACGCGTTTACAGGCACGCCACACGCGTTCACAGGCACGCCACACCCACGCATACACACCCCTGCGTTCACAGGCACGCCACACCCACGCATACACACCCCTGCATTCACAGGCACGCCACACACACGCATACACACCCCTGCATTCACAGGCACGCCACACACACGCATACACACCCCTGCATTCACAGGCACGCCACACCCACGCATACACACCCCTGCATTCACAGGCACGCCACGCATACACACCCCTGCATTCACAGGCACGCCACGCATACACACCCCTGCATTCACAGGCACGCCACACACACACACCCCTGCATTCACAGGCACACCACAAGCACGCATACACACCCCTGCATTCACAGGCACGCCACACGCATACACACCCCCGCATTCACAGGCACGCCTCACACGCATACACACCCTGCATTCACAGGCACGCCTCACACGCATACACACCCCTGCATTCACAGGCACGCCACACACGCATTCACAGGCACGCCACGCATACACACCCCTGCATTCACAGGCATTATCAGAATGCAATCATTATCTTTGTCCTGGTTGGAGTGCAGCATTGAATGCGGTTTTTAACCCTTTGTAGGGATTCATAGTGCCATGCCAGCCATATTGTCATGCTGTTTAATAGATTCGTTTTATCCTTTCAATGCAATATTTTTCACTTCCAGGCATTGGCTCCTTTACCATCGTAGACGGGAATATTGTCAGCGGAGAAGATGTTGGCAACAAGTATGTGTTTGTTTCATTTTACCCTAATCTGGAGAATTTGTACTTAATAAAGTCGAGTAAAAGGCCTTTGAGGAAGATTTGTACGTTTTGATTGTAGTCTGCAATGTGCTCATTAAAGGGACACTCTAGTCACGGTC
The DNA here is from genome assembly GCA_009667805.1 of Leptobrachium leishanense. Lineage (NCBI taxonomy): Eukaryota > Metazoa > Chordata > Amphibia > Anura > Megophryidae > Leptobrachium > Leptobrachium leishanense. The sequence goes on along the minus strand of CM019072.1, from coordinate 30,845,474 downwards.
ACCATATGGGCTCATTTAACAAAGCCATCCTTTGATGCTGTGCTGGGATCAGATCTGGGCATCTATAAGTAAAGTCATTCGAAAATGGCTTTTAAAGGGATTCTCTATTAAATACTTCCCTCTTTTTGCTCTTAAATAATTTGGCAGAGGCTGTCAGCAATAATTCGTTTTTTTTTTCCCTCTCTCTAGTTTTTTCCTCACTTTTTCGCCGCGCGCTGCTCCTCCTCTTTGGCTCAGGGACTCCCGAACCCTGAAGCTTTCGAATGTAATTTGCACTCCTATGCAGTTTGCGGCGTTACATATGAGCCGCAAATTGTGCAGTGCAACGAGTCCTGCACACTTTACATACGCAACTTCAATAGCGCATGTGCAGAACAATGGATCAGAGCTGCGCAGATCCAATCTATCCATCCGGACACTCCCTGCATGCCGAAGTCACTAGTAACCGGCAGCCAGGAAATTAAAATTCCCTGGCTGTCGGTGACGCTGGGTGGGGTTGAGGAAACTCCTTCACTTTATTCATTGTTTTAGGCAAAAGAGGGGCTGGAGGGGGGGCACTCCTCACATCCTGATCATTTAAAAAAATATAAAGTGGTCAGGATGTGTAGAGTGTTCCATTAAGTGTACAGGGTAATCCAGACGTGGACCCCTTGGTCAAGGTACCTAGAGGGGTATCCACTACACCCGAAAAGATCGTCAGGGGCTGTGGTTGCTTTCGTGCAGATAGTTCGTCCTTGGCGTATCAGTTCTGGTCGACCTTTCTGGGTGATAGCATCTGATTTGCGTATGGTAATGTCTTCTCTGTAATGGCACCGTGGACCTAAAACCTTGTGAGACACGTTTGGAAAGTCACTAGTGCCGCTGCCCGTTTCCAGGACCCTCATAAACCTGTTTTTTGCTAAACCTTTTTGGATTTAATGTAGATTTTTCTTTTTCTTTGCAGCTTTTTTCTCCATAGAGGCAATATCGGAATGGTAAGGTGATCTCCTTTTAAATGACATAACTTCAGAATGTGGCCCTTACATTAAGGCGAGCCAGGAAAGCGCTAATCCCCTCTGAAACATTCATACAGCATCATCTCCCAGCAGCATTTGCACGCCGGGCGTTACGCCACTGACTGCTGCAAAATATAGACGTGCCAAACCAAGGCTTTTATTTCTTCTTCTTAAAAACCACAATACGTTCATGCACATATATTACTGTAAATGGATTTTGTCTTTTGATCAACTTTAGCGACTTTCCAGTAAATGCAAATGGTGTTTTTATTGCAGCGATGCCTCAGCATTCTCGTTCCGCATCGAAGCTGCGATACACCGGGCAGAGCCCACGCTCGATCTGCCTTCACATCGGAATATGTTGTAGAAACGCATGCACGCTTTGACATTTCTTTCAAATTGCAGCATTCACACACACGCCATCAATGGCTTCATTCGTTTACACGGCTTGGTGTGGCTCTGAGTGGACGCCCAGACATGCCTTGTGAATTAAAATGTATGACTTGGTTGTTCTTTCATTTAATATAAAAAACATATATATTTTTTTTTTTTTTTAAGGTGGTTCCCTCCGTGCAGGGCCAAAAATACACCTTTTATCCTCATATGTAGCAAACAGCAAAACTATAGAAACGTCAATTAGTCTGTAATCATGCAATATTCTTTTGAAATTATGTAATAAATGCTAATTTCCTGCTTGCTATTTTTATTTTTTTTCCTCCCTCCAATCAGAACCGGGCACAGGCAGCGACGGAGCTTCTGCGGGAGTTAAATGATGACGTCACTGGGCATTTTGTCCCTGAGGTTTGTTGTCCTATAGTTGCTTCAGTTTTTTATTTTTTCAGAAATTAAAAAATATGAAATAAGAAACAATAAGCTCAAAAAGCTGTGCATCACTATGTGAAATATTACAATACTTAATAAGTAAATTGTAAGGCTTGATCTCCATTAATCCCACTAGCAAGGTGTCATTTTCCAAGGTCTAATGCAAATACTATCAACTGCGTTTGTCTGGCGCCACGGACTAGTGTGTGTCACCATCATGGTGCCATGCCATAAGCATAATAAGAAGTCCCGTTCATTCTCCCTCTGATGTTCTACATTGATTTAATTTAAAAGGTTTCCTTTTACCTCCTTTACACTAGAGATCAAGATAACTCCTGTCTTCACAAGCACCAACAGGTGCCCGTTATCGTGTTATCTTGATCTGCAGCTGTGCAGGACAAAAGCAAATGAAATTGGTTAGTTGCAAACTAATTTTGCTTGCTTTTGGGCTACAGAAGGTGCACCCATAGTTTTAGCTCTGTAGGCACAATGCCCAAGGTGCTGAAACTGTTTTTAAAATCGGGAAATTGAATGTTCTTATCAGACTTTCAGCAGCCGATGCAAGGAGCCATGAGCTGTAGTTCTACCTGCAGTAACTCTATTTGGCCAGCAGATGGGAACATATCCCTGCCAAATAGATTATTGCAATAAGGAATACATAACAAGAGAAAAAAGGTGTCATCTGCGCTCGTTTCTATCAGGAGGTTTTAGTTTGTTTCAATGGCCATTGCAACGTAAGCTCACTCGCCCCATCAAGGCACCTCTTGGAGAGGTGCCTTGATGGGGAGAGTGAGTTTACGTTGCAATGGCCATTGAAACAAACTAAAACCTCCTGGTAGTGTTTTGTTGTACATGGAAATACATAGAAACGAGCGCAGATGACACCTTTTTTCTCTTGTTATGTTTTATACATGAACTGGGCTGTTACTCCTGGCTGTTGCAGCCCCTCTGGTGAGTACGGCCGTGACGCCATTTTTTTCTGTATGTAGCAATAAGGAATACATTGGAAATATTCCCAAATATTTCTTAAAAAATACTGGTTCCTGCAGTTTTTTTTGAAAATCGCATGGTAGTAAAGGGGTTAAACCTTTCACTACCAAATACTCGATTTTGTATTGAAATATCATGGAAAAGTTGAATATTAATCCCCATATGCATGTGTTACAGGTAAAGCCAGGAGTGCGGTTAATCCTAGGATTACCCAGTTAATCCTGACATCACCCAAAACCGCTGGGTAAAACTGCAAAAAAATGAAAATTTCGGACTTTACCCGGGTAATTTTAGGACTAACCAACTGCCCTTGGGTAACAGTCTGGAAGAGCTGAAAAATTCCAACTTTACCCGGATAATGTGCAAATCTGAAGCTTCACCCGGGTAATCTGAGGACTATCCACAGCTTCACCTGGGTAATCTGAGGACTATCCACAGCTTCACCCGGGTAATCTGCAGAGCATCCAACCCCGCTTGGGTAACAGTGAATTTTACTATTATCTCTGGATATTATCAATGAAAATGACAAAAGACAAACATTAAAATGTATTGCGGATATAATGAATATACAGAGTAACAGGATATGTTTCTTATATGAATGTGAAAGAGTTACATGGTCTTTATTATGTGTCATATGTGCTTATATATCATTTATAAAACATAATAACAATCAGGTTACTCTTTATATAATATCTTTATCTTCATAAATTTTCAGACAATTAATGCACAGAGTCACATGACGGTTATTTTGTGTGGTTTGTGACTGTGGATACAATTTCATTAAAAATATCCAAAAACACTAGTTTGTTATCAGTCAGATAACAGTTTGCAGCTTTACCCGGGTAATCCTCGGAATTCAGTCACCTGTAACCTGCTGAAAAGCGCAGTACCCAGAGGCGTTTGGATACTTTGCAGATTACCCGGATAAAGTCTGATAGTTTCGTTGCACATCACACTTTATCCAGCAACAGTAGGGTAATGTGCGAATTACCCGGTTAAAATAGAGCACAAAACCGGAGTACCCAGAGGCCTCTGGATACTGTGCAGATTACCCGGGTAAAGTCCGAAATTTAATTTCACTTCGGACTTTTGCTATTGACACCTGGGTAATGTCAGGATTACCCGGGTAATCCAAGGATTAACTGCACTCCTGGCTTTACCCGTAACACATAAATTTAATGCACAATTGGTGCGCCCCCTGGGGAGAAACAAAAAATTATTTGAGCTCTCACTCCTGTTACCCTGTATTACTGTAAAGAGGCTAAAACGAACAGCCAACCAACCTCTCCGAAACAAAAAGCTCAACAAGCTTTACTGCTGCATTAGAGCAGCCACGGAGAGGTCAGAATACAGGGAGAACTCTGGGTTCACTCACTGCAGTACAGGGATAAGATTTGGGGGTTAGATTGACTGTAAATCCCTGTACAGTACAGATACAAGCTGTTACTGTGTTTTCCATACACAGGCAGTATGCAGCACATGCAGATCATTCTATATTCTCAGCGGCGGAACTACCATGGTCGCACTTGCGCCTGGGCCCTGGCATTCCGCAACTGGAGGGTGGGCCCAGGCAGTGGTGGCTCTTTAATTAGGTGGCCACCTAATTTGCATGATGCACAGGCAAACAGCACAGTGGCGGTGGCCATGTTATTTTTTTCGGGCTGGATATGCATGTCCGGATCGTCTGGCTATCCATCATGAGTCCGACACTTCCTGGTGTCTCGTTGCCGCGTCTGGTCGCTCACATATGACGTATGTGGTCCCACGTGGAGCGGATTTCCCCTCCGGGATTGTCAGTATCTTTCGCTGCCAGTCTCGTAATTTAACGCAAGAAAACACAAACAAAGGCAAGGCTTAAACAGAACCCAAATAAAATGTGTTCTCACTCTCTTACGCTTACAAATTATGCAAACATTCCTCCGAATCACATGCAGCAAATCTCTACCACCTAGTGGTGTATTTACAGACGCTGGGTGTTCAAGGAGCATTCTCTTATTAACCCATTCAGTTAAATGGAGAGTTTCGCATTCTTACTAAAAACATTTTGTAAAAAAGTCCATAAAGGAAAAAACTTCATTAAAAAAAGGGGGAGAAGGCTATTAAACTAAATCTTAATTAATACTCCACCTTATAACATATAACACAAGAGAATATATGAGGACCCATGACCCGTTCTTAAAAAATACTTCTAAATTGTATGGCCGTTGTAAGAGTGCAAAAAATACCTGTATGTATGTCTCCTGCACTATCCAAAAATTGCTGGTTTCAAAACCTAATAATGCTGTAACCCAGCAATTTTCGGATAGTGCAGGAAACGTATACAGGTATTTTTGCAAAATTGTGTTTAGTAAGAATGCAAAACTCTGTCGCGTGGGGGATTTATAGATTCTAGCACCGGCGCCCTGAGGCAGGGCTGAATTAACATAGGGGCAATTGGAGCAGCAGCTCCAGGCCCACAGCCTGAAATAGGCCCTTGACAGGATGTGAGAGGCCCTGCAATTCCCTCAAACCTTATAAAACGGTTACAAAACAGCTGACCTATTCAACTCTGGTATCGGCAAGTTTGTTTTCTGTGACCTATAAGTCTGTATAAAAACACATACATTCAGCCCAGCGCTCTATCCACACTACTCCTGTGCAGGAGGGTATACGGTTAGTATTCAACCCCTGTCATGTGACATGTTTATATACAAAATGTATGTTTGTAGAAACTAGACTTCCTAGTGTATTCCTTTAAAGGCGCAGCAACATTTTATACTTTTTGATCCATTTTATCACTGATCTCTTGCCAAATCACTTGGTTACATTCTGTTTTGTATTTTTAGAGCACACTCTCGCAGACCCCTGAAAGTTTGCAGTAATTATTTAAATTCTAATTTAGACAAACGTATAAATAAAAGCAATTGTTGAACAGTCCATGAAAAGTGTTTCCCTACAGTGTTATGAGTTCTGCATATACCAAGGCAGCCCTTTTCATGCAGGATTGGGTGCAGTTAATTGGTCCGTTGCCACAAAGCCATTGCAACTGTGTTGTCTCATGTTGAAAAGATTTCTGATCCTCTTTTTCTTTCATCTCAGTTGTTGGCATTCCTCTGGCGTTCTGTTTAACACTGAAATATTTTCCTCTATTGGGAACGTCATACTCCCTGTATTGCGTGTTCAGCATAATCTTATACTGAGCTCCCCCTCCCACCACAATTGAGAAAAAAGATACATTGTACCTCTAAGGCTAGGGTCAGACGAAAGCAGCTTTAACGTGCGTTTAGACGCACGAAATCACGGCCGTGCTAGCAGCAAATGACGTCCAATGCCGGGGAACACACGAAGTACGGCCGCACAAAAGTGCGTCCGCGCAACGCAAGTGACAAACGAACGCATTTTTTCTAGAACGTCAAACTGCTAGTACGGACGTACAGAGTGCGCTGCGTCCGCTAGAGGCGTGTGTGCGTGATTGGGAGACGTCAGACGCTGCTAATGTCCGGCCAACATAACGTCCAGACACAAAAAGTGTTTTATTGATGATCCGTACAAAATCACGGACGAAAAGGCGCATCGTATGACCGCTATCGCGTATTCCGTGAAAAAATGCGTTCATTCGTTCGAACGCACTTTTTCACAGACAAAGCGAAAAATGCGTTAGTCTGACCCTAGCCTAAACCATCTTCATTCAACTTATTTTAATTTCTTTGTATAAAAAAAGCACAATGAGACATATATTTAAATTAATGCTACATTTATTAAGTAAATTTAGGACAATGAAAGTAATTTTGTAGCATATATTTTACAGATTGATAGGGGACTTATGTGCTATAACAAAGCATAAATATATTCTTATAGATTTGGCTTTAAAATAGCCATAATGTGGGCGACCTCTGGACTCACGGAGAGTCGTCCTTTTTCTCGCAGGAGAGAAAAAACCCCTGTGGGGAAATCTCTGGGGAACCATGGAATGAAGGACTGCCCTTCCCTCTGGGCATTAAGAGGTTAATGTAACATTTTTATGACATAAGGGCTTGTTTAGAAAGACACATGTATAGACAAACAGACATGTATAGACGTAGGGAAGGACAGGCATACATAGACATGTAGCGAGACAGGCATGTAGAGAGACATGTGTAGACAGGCATGTAGAGAGACATGTGTAGACAGGCATGTAGAGAGGCATGTGTAGACAGGTAGACATGGCATGTGTAGACAGACATGGAAAGACACATGTATAGACAAACAGACATGTATAGACATAGGGAAGGACATACACAAACGGATGGGAGGACAGCCGTACACAGACGGAAGGATAGACAGGCATGTATAGAAAGACATAAAACAATCATTATAAACAGATTAATCTGGGCATAACCTGCTATGCATTACGCAAATATCTCCTACCCCCGCCCTCCTCCACCCTCTACGCAAGCCTCCTAACGCAGCGCACATAAAACTTAGGGGGATAGCAACACAGACTAATCTGTGTTAACGGGTATACGAGTAGCACCTCAAACTATATCGCTCGCAGCTAGAACCTCCAAAGCACCAAGGTCTTATCTAAAGTAGTCAAGCTCCAAGTCTTCAGACACATCCAAGTGAGGCGAGATCTCTACACCATGCACCGGGGATACAGGTGGAGCTCTGTCAGAGCCTCAGATGTGTCTGAGAGACAATGGAATGTTCAGGCAGTTACAGCAACCGTTACGACAGCACAGGAGCTGCCTGTATGATGTCATAGAATGTTGTGTCTTTGTATCCACAACAAAGGACCGTTGTTTGAGCGGCGGATTGGACAAAAACAACTTTATCAATGTAAAAAAGAGGACGGATGTACAAGTAGCATCTACACTATCACTAAACACACTCCCAGTACAGAATTAAACATCACTTTCTTAAATTCTTTGCCTTCTGTTTCCCTGAGACGGCATGTGGAGCTTTATGCTACCTTATTTCCAGACGAGTGTTATCTCTCCCCATCCTCAATGTCTGTTAATCTCTCACTGCCGCTTAAATTAAATATTCCTGATCCTCCATGCTATATTTTCTATACAGTAATTCTCACTTTACGCCCATTATATTTCTCCTGACGTTATTTCTATAGCTGAAGGAGTCAATAAACATAAAATGTGGACTGACAGTTAAATGTCATTTTTTTGGTAAAAAATGATGGAGATGTGCAAGTCTTGAAGCCTAAAAACTAAACATGGGAGATGTACTGTCAGTGAATTGCAATGAAGTATTTTGCAAATGACCCAAAATCATGGTAATGTGTTGCTTTCTCCCTCTGTAAATCTCTCCCTGCGCCTCCAGCAGACCGATGTAATGCTTGGTCAACAATGGTTTCTGAGCTATATATATATATAAGTGGTTTTGTTTTTATGGCACAATTAATCTAGTTACAGTTTATGTTCATGGCAGTGTCCCTTTAAGACCAACATGATATCCATCACCTGATGGGATCTTGCAGCAAAAGTGCACCAAAGTACTTATGATAAAATTATTATTATTTTTGTATATTTATTTGTAATGTGCCAACATGTTTTACAGCGTGATACAATAACTTAGGGTATACATGAGGGGTTATTCAGAGAGCACCACCGAAATGTTGCTGACAAGTGCTCTGTCGTTCTCCGCACTTCGGGCAATCAAATTTCCCCACCCTGTAGCAAATTTAGCATTCACTGCAGGGTCCCTGGAGTGCAGTGAATCGGCCACCAGAATCGGCCGCCGGAACCACTGCAAAAAAACACTCTGAACACGTCGGAAAAAGCTGACGAGCCGCCAAACACAGTACAGACCAGCTGCCGGAAAAAAACATCAAAACTGATGAACAGGGTAAAAAAAAAAAAAAAGATTGAAACGCTGTTTGAAAAAAATAAATAAATAAAATAAAAACCACTGAACGAAAATGCCTGGAATTTCCATATAAGGTCCTATGAATGATAACAAAAAGGTCTGATACAGAAAAAAGAAAAAAACGTTTTAAGAAAAAAAAAATGCCGAAAAAAAATCGATAAATCGTCTTTTTACAGCAGATTAAAATAATAAACTGTTTATTAGAAATTGAATAAAAAAGGGAATATTTTTAACATTGAAACCTATGGGGTTCACCTGAATAAACCTGCTGAATGAAAGCACCGAACAGCAGGGCAATTCGGCAACTTTTCCCTGCTGTTCGGTATCTCTCAATAGATTAACCATTGCTTCTCTATGGGGGATTTCACTGCCTTCGAACAGGCACCGTACTGCTCTCTGAATAGCCTAATGGCACCGTACAGGGAAATTCCCTGTTCGGTGACATTTCGGAGCCAGTTTGTCTCTGAATAACCCCTTTGGTTATACTAAAATGACGTAGAGAGGGTCCTGCTGCCCAAGGAGCTTACAATCTAAAAGGAATTGGGTGCAGACAAAGGGAGGTTCTTTGTAGCATGTTGTTAAGTGAGGACAATATCTTATAGTGGATTGGGTAAGATATTATATATATTTATATAAATATAAAAAAATCTTATGTGGATTTAATAATAAAAAATGGGAAAATTTAAAACACCCTCTTTGTACTTTTTTTTTCTTCTGTTTTCTGTAGAAGCCAGAACACTATCTAGAGCACGACCTTTCCTTCTTCTGCAAGTTCACGCTGGTGATAGCCACACAGCTGTCTGAAAGGTATAACCGCAGCAGCCTGTATAAAGCGTATTTGCGTTATCTGTAGACTCTCGCTGGTGCTTTCACCGTCTGTTATGAATATTTCAGCATGCTGCTGCGTCTGGCGGAGACCCTCTGGGAGTCTGGCATCCCTCTCCTGGTTTGTCGGACGTACGGATTCGTCGGCTACATGAGAATCATTGTGAAGGAGCATACGAGTAAGAGACCTTTCACAGTTGTTCTTGTTTTTTTCATTAACTAATTTTGTAACTGCGGGGATCTTAAACTAATCCTGTCATTTGCTACAATTCTTGCTAAAAAAATCTATTGTGTATTAAATGTATCTTATTTATTTTCTGCAACCAAAGACTTGAGGACGTTTCTTCCGTCTGACGGCCGTCTGGCCACCTTGTTGAGTGCAGTTAGTGCGCTCAGCTCTGCAAGGCTCGATCCTCTTATGGAGGATCGCAGTTGCCGCACCGTCGTAGTGCTTCGACAGGGAGGCTTTCAGAATATCCGCAGCATATCCACTGTAGCGCCCACATTACGTGCACACGCTACAGCACTGTGACGGACGCCGGGAGGCACGTCAGTACGGGCGCACATAGCGCTTGTCTGACCCCGGCCTAAAGGAACAGTGGACTGAAAAATTGTTTCCCCCTTTTTTTTTGCCCTTCAATAATTGGGCGGAGGTTACTGCCTGCCTCTGCCCAATTATTTTTTTATTTATGTTTCTTTGTTTTTGTGATTATTATTCACCTTTTTGTCCCTCGCCGCGCGCAGCTGCTCCTCTTCTGCTCAGGGACTCCCGAACCCAGAAGTCCCCGAGTCTTTTCTGTGAAATTTGCGTTACATGCGTAGCGAACGCAAATAGTGCACCGCAACGGGACTCACAAACTTTACGTAAGCAAGTCCCGTAGCGCTTGTGCAAAATGATGGATTGGGGCTGCACGTAGATCCGTTCCATCCGCCTTCTCCCTGACAACCGCCGGCTCGGGGAGAAGACGTCGGCCCGCTCAAGCGTGCTGACGTCTCAAGCTACCGAAGAAGCTACAGCCGGGAAGTTCAAGCCTCCTGGCTGCCTGGTCCTGCGGGGGGGGGGGGTGTATCTCTCCTCTTCACCCTGCGTTTTAAATCGTTCGGGGGACCTGGGAGTAGGGGGGAGGATACTCCACACACCCTGGCTACTTTAAAGAGCTAAAGTGTTCAGGTTTGCAGAGTATCCCTTTAAAGAAACAAATCATTTTTTGTTTTCGTGTTCATGCTAAATGAAGAGTCCACACAATGTTGTTTATCTGAAGGACACATTTATTATTATTGACCTCATTTATATAGCGCCAACAGTTTCCGCAGCGCTTTACAATAAACAAAGGGAACGAGATACAGATAAATGGGCATAGGATGGAGGCAAGAGGTGTAGAGGGCGCTGCTCATAGGAGCTTACAGTCTAGAGCAGGGATGTCCAAACTCTGACCCCCCCCCCCCAGATGTCCCTGAACTACAACTTTCATGCTTCACCATCCATCTAATGCAGTCAGAGATTTCTGTGAGTTGTAGTTCAGGAACATCTGGGGAGCCGGAGTTTGGACATCCCTGGTCTAGAGGGATTGGGGGTTGAGGAAGACGAGGGGAGTTTTACTGGACGGCAGGATCATTAGTGCCAGTGGTTCGGGAATGGTGGGGCCATAGAAGCAGCTTCAATCATGTGTGAGTAGGTGGGCAGAGGGATGAGTTGCTTCAGTGATGTGGTACGCTAATCTGAAGAGATGGGTTTTGAGGGATTTCTTTGATAGGGCGAGGCAAGTCATTCCACAGGACCCGAGCTGCCCTTGAGAAGTCTTGGAGGCGAGAGTTGGCAGCGCGGGTGTAGAAAGAGAACAGGTGGAGATCGCCTGCTGACCGGAGTTGTCTAGATGGGACGTGCTTGCGGTGTAAAGTAGACATGTAGGGAGGAGTTGAGTTATTGAGTGATTTGATCGCGAGCGTCAGTATTTAAACTGTATCCTGAAACGTACAGGAAGCCAATGGAGGGACTGGCAGAGTTATTACTGTTATTGCTATTATTCTAATGATCTCTTTAAGGTAGGACCAGACAGATTATTGGCCTTGCCGATATTCAACAATTTACCGATATTCCATATCAGCCTTTTATTGGCCGATATTTCCAATAATTGGCCAAAGCGGCTCAATGCAGCCGCACCACGTGAACACCTGCGACTTGGGTCCAATTTGTTGCTTCTCCGACAGCAGCACTTGCTATAGGACTTCCCCTGCCCACTGATGGTATTGCTCATGGGCGCGATGACAACAGGATTGGCACTTCTCTTCCACCTGGCAAGGAATTCCTTATACAGGAGATGGAGTCTTCTGCACCCCTGTATCTCCAGTACAGTATGTCTGTAGCAGGGTGTCGGCAGCCTTGGTCCTCCAGATGTTTTGGAACTACATTTCCCATGAGGTTCTACCAAAAGGGAATCGCAAGGTCTCGGCATTCACTCGCGGGTCATGGACCAGGCAGAGAAGATGCTGTGAGTGAATGCGGAGGCACCGGGACACCGTCTGGGCTCATCTCCCCTGCCTCCTCCTTGACTCGCACGCAGAAAGGGAAAACACTGAGGAGTCTCTCTGCCTGGCACGTCGAATTTGGAAGTTGGATCGGCTCCAAAAAGCCAATACCTGAAAGATTCTGATACGGAGTCCCGATCCTAGGGATCAGATTGGGACATCTCTGGTATAAATGATGTATTCATCCATATACAGGAGCCCTATCTGTAATCAAGCTGCGATTCCCCTGACCCTCCGCGGGACAAAGGCTAAGGTGTCACTTGGTTACAGTGCAGGGAATCTAGCTGTTTTTTATGCACTTATTTCAAGTACAGATACTGATTCTCCGTCATACTTTGACACATTGTGACAGATCAGTAACACTTCTGTGCACAGGGTTGAAGTAGATCGAAGTCTGTATAGAACCCTCAGATGACAAAGGTTTGGGTGATCCCCATAGGCCTGTCTTAAGGAATAAGCCGTGTGTTATGTCCGCTGCTTCTGATATCTGTCTTTGATCTTCCAGTAATTGAATCTCACCCTGACAATGCGCTGGAAGATCTGCGGTTAGACCAACCATTCCCTGAACTGAAGGATCATCTACAGTTTTTTGACCTGAATCAGATGGATAAAAAAGTATGTAACCCTTTATTCTGAGCAATATATGGGGAGCTCAATCGTTTTTTGTTTTGTTGTTGGCAGTTTTGTTGTTTTTATTTCTTTGTTTTGTTGTTTCTTTTGTTTCCTTGTTTTTCTTTTTGTTGGCAGTATTGTTGTTTTTATTTGCCTTTGTTTTGGTGGGTTTTTTCATTGTTTTGGTTTTTGTTTTGGCAGCTTTGTTGTTTTTATTTCTCTTTTGTTTTGTTGTTTTTTCTTTCTGTTGTTGGCCGTTTTGTTGGTTTTATTTCTTGTTGTTTTGGATTTTCTTGTTTTTATTTCTCTTGGTTTTGTTGTTTTTTTTGTTGTTAGCAGTTTTGTTGTTTTTTAATTTCTCTTTGTTTTGTTGTTTTTCTTTTTGTTGTTGGCAGTTTTCTTGTTGTGTTTGTTTTGTTTTTCTTTTTGGCTTGTTGTTGGCAGCTTTGTTGTGTTTGTTCTTCTGTTATGTTGATATAAATGTGATAAATGAATTTATGAATCCCTCCATACCCATTGATTTGACCCGGAAAGTATTTCTTCCCTGTGCTATCTTTTTCCACGTTTCTAGGACCACAGTCACACTCCTTGGGTGATCGTAGTAGCCAAGTATTTGGAGAAGTGGCGCAGTGAGGTAAGCATTCCCCTCGTGTTTCTTTATGATAGGAGCATACAGTACAGTAGGGGTTGACCTTGGTCTTGTTCTATCATGGGAATTGGAGTTCCTGTATTTAAATATTATCAGACATGTCACAGTCACTGTGTTTCTGCTTGTTGTGCATTTCTTATCCAAGATGGTAAAGAGAGGGTTAAGTCACTGCTGCATTGCCAAGCTTGGCCATCCACAAGACAATGATCGTGACTGACTCGGTGACCACTTCCCTTTCTTACAGAATTCAGGGCAGATCCCCAAAACCTACAAAGAGAAAGAGGCTTTCCGAAATATAATGAGAGCAGGTACCACGTGAACCTAAAATGCAGTTTTATTGTGTCAGTAGGGCTCAAACTTAACCTGTTGTTTGCCTGTGGCAGGGATTCTGAAGAACGAGAAGGGGCTGCCGGAGGAAGAGGAGAACTTTGAGGAAGCAATAAAGAATGTGAATACTGCATTAAATGTCTCCAAGGTAAGAGGAAGAGCAGGGTTTACCTCAAAATCATACAAATCTATTCACTAAAGGGTGAAGTCAGGAGAATTGGCAGAAGTGAAAAATCTGGGTCAAAATAGCCAAACCAGAAAAACTCTCCCATTTATCTCACTTTCCAAATCGGCTATTTGGTCTAGATCGTTCGTTCTCCTGCCAATTCTCCTAAGTTTCATCTTTAGTGAATAGACCTGATAGTGTCTTGTTGTCGCGATTATTTACCTCTCCGTCATTCCAGCTATTGAGCAGGGTCTTCTCTCCGCCCCGCCGCTGACAGCCTCGAGTCAGGTTGAGAGGGGGGGGGGGGGCTCCTCATGGTCCTCTGACTTGATGATGCATGATATTGAGGAAACCCCCTTAACGCCTGTAACTCTAGAGAATATTTTGCAGTGGTTAACAGCAAGGGGAAAGGAAGCCATACTCCGGGCTCAATCAGCTGGTGTGAGCTAACCCTAGCGTCAGCCTGTTTTCGCGTCAGCGCCAGGTAAATTCAGTCTAGCGCCGGACCAACAGATCTTTGCCTCTTGCTACAAACGATGAAAACAACTTAGCGCATGGTAATTAATGATTCATAGCGCGTGTTTACTGTTCTTACCGCGTCCTATACTTAACATGGGCAGCGCTACAGAGCGCTTCCGCTATTATAACCAACAGATCATTTGGTCCCGGCGCTAACTTTAGCGCCGACGCTAATCTCAAAAATTTCCCTGCTGCTCAACCCTGGAGTTAACTGACGGAAAAGGAAGAAAAAACCGAAAAAAACGTCAAAAGTCCTCGCCCAAAATTAACAGGCAATTTTTTTTTTTTTTTTTTGAGAAAGTATTTTACCAGGAAGGATCCATTGAGATTTCTCTCGTTTACAAGTATGTCCTGGGTGGCAAGTATGTACCGTTAGGTGTCTTGCCCAAGGACACTTACTGGAGAGGTGCTCTTGCTGGGATTGAACCCATGACTCCACAGGCTCTCTCCATGCAGAGCGGTGATGTTACCTCTACTCCACCCAGCCCGTTGAAAGGAATGCAGCGCAGGTGTTCTCTTGACTCGCTGGATGTAGTTTACGTGTAAAAGATGCATTGTGTGGTTAAACCGGCGTGCTTCAGGGAGACGTGGGAAGATGCATTGTGTAGGAAAACCTGCCGTGTGTGAAGCCCATAGGATTCAATGTAAAAAATATTATTGTTTTTATTTCAACCGTTTATTTTTTTAATCCGCAGCAAAAAGCCTTTTCATTTTATTAAATTTTTTGAATTTATCAGGTATTTTTCTGGATTTTTCAGGTGAAATTTGGGGTTCCGTTTTTTTTTTTATTATTCTTTTTTTTAAAAACGAGGCTTTTTTTTCCACTGGAACGCTTTTTATTTTTAACCATACACTGCCTTAGCGCTGGTTCTCAGTGTGTGCTAATGAATCTTGTACACGGACTACCGCGTACAAGGTGATCAGTTGGTGGGTTGTCAGGCGCTACCTTTTAGCGACTCGCGCTAGATTTTTCATGTAGCGTTGTCGTTTTAGCTCACACCAGCTGATAGAGCCCTCTGTCTCTGGAACAACATAGATGTGAGTAACCGCGACGATGAGACACTCACGTCATCCACTTCATGGTACGAATTTTAATGACGTGAGCGTCTTGTCCACAACGAATTGGTTAAAGGGATACTTTATTGAAAATTGATAATTTTCCTAAGTATGACGGGAAGTTAGAATTTTAAGAAAGACTCGGAGGCGAGTATTTTGCATCTCTTTCTTAGCATTTATTAAACAGCAGCATAGAAAAACTTTAACAGAAACTAGCTCCTCCCTTCCCACAGTCCATTGCAACAAGCACCCTCCCCTGCCTATAAACAGGTTCTTCCCGCCAAAATGATCCTCTTTCTTGCGTGTGAGTCATCATCCAACGGGCAGAAGAACCAAACAACGAGGCAACCATCCAATCGAGACTGGAGAAAATCAGGAGGCTGTGGGAAGAAGAGGGATAATATGAAAACTATGAACCGGCGAGCCTACGCCCAAGCCGCTTAACAGAAAAACCCAGGGTGGGACTGGGCGGGAAAATACTCGCCTCCGAGTCTTTCTTAAAATTCTAACTTCCCGTCATACTTAGGAAAATTATCAATTTTAATTCATGACTCGGAGGCTCCTATTTTGCATATTCAAAGCCTGTCTAGGACCGCAGCCGACCAATGATCGACAGGCTTCAAATAGAACGTCCGGAAGGTCGATTCCCTGGACCAGTCCGCCGCTCTCATGAGATCCTCTAACCGGCAGCCTGACAGCACCGCTGAGGAAGCCATGGCGCTGCGCGTAGAATGCGCGCCAAACGTGGAGACGTCCACACCGGCCGATGCCATCACCCAACGCCCATCGGGCTAGCGAAGTGGATGACACCGGGCGGTGGGGAACCACGTAGGAGAGAAATAAAGGCGCAATATCTAGAGGGCGCCAAGCAGTCGTGCGCGTTTCGTAAGCGCGCAGGCAGCGAACCGGGCAAAGCCGCGGGCGATCAGGTAACCCAGGGTAGAAAACCGAGGTAATGGCCGTTTTTGTACGGCGCGAGACATCAAAGCGTACACCATCGTGTAGAAAGGAGCGTGCCCCAAAGTCCAGTGCGCGAACGTCGCTGATCCGTTTACATGAAAGCAAGCAAAATAACATCACCAATTTTGCGGACAGTTGGCGTAGGGATAGATCGTCATTATCCGGCCACGCTGTTAGAAAGTTAAGGACCACGGAGACGTCCCATGTGGAAGAATATCGGGGGCGCGGGGGACGCGATAAGCGAACGGCGCGCAGTAACCGACAGACCAGGGGGTGACGTCCCGCCGGGACCCCCTGGAAACCGAGGTGGCCTGCCGAAATCGCCGAGCGAAATGAATTAACCGTCCGGTATGCTAATCCCCGTTCGAAGAGATCCGTGAGGAAATCTAGCACGGCCGTCACAGGGGCTGAAAGGGAATCCAGACCCCCATCCATACACCAGCGAATCCACCGGGACCAAGCCGTGCCGTAGACTGCTCGGGTACCGGGAGCCCATGCGCGTTGGAGCAAGGCGTCAGTGCGTTCCGAAACTCCAACGACAAAGCCGGGTCCCCGGACACCAACCATGCAGTCAACGGACAGTGAGACGTGATAAGGGGGTGTGGTTTGCCGTCCGATCCGTGATGAGATCCGGAGCGGGCAAGGCAACACCCTCGGTTGATCTATGGCCATCTCTAGGAGGGCCGGAAACCAAGATTGGCTCCGCCAGAGGGGCGCCACCAAGACCAGGGTCGCTGTTTGTGAACGAACCCTGGCTAGGGTGCGAGCCACCATGGCGAAAGGGGGAAAGGCGTAGAGCCGTCCCGGGACCAAGGTTGTAGGAACGCATCCGTTGCTCTCGCCTCGGGGTCTGGACGCCAGCTGTAAAACTTCGGAAGCTGGCGGTTCAGACGCGAGGCGAACAGATCGGTCGTGAACGGACCCCAGAGATTCGAAAGACGAGCAAAGACTGCGGGTAGCAGCCTCCAATCGCCCGAATCCAGCGTGTGTCTGGAGTTCCAATCCGCTACCACATTGTCGAGACCTGGGAGGAATTGTGCCTGAATCGCGAGCCCCGACGCGAAGCAATGTGCCCAAAACCGCTGAGCTAGCAGTGTGAGCATGGGGGACCTGGGACCCCCAGGGCGTTGATGTTGCGGACCGCCGGGAAATTGTCCATGCGCAGGAGGATGGTGCAATCCCGGAGTCCCTTGGCGAAGCACTGGATTGCAAACAAGCCTGCAAGCAGCTCGAGGCAATTGATGTGGAGGAGAGTCTCCTCCGCCGACCAACCGCCCCCTGTCTCCAGAGGGCCGCAGCGAGCTCCCCAACCGGAGCGGCAAGCATCCGACTCTATTGTGAGGCAAGGGGGGGCCGGAAGGATCGCTTTCCCGTTCCAGGATCGGAGGTCCGTCGTCCACCACGTGAGATCGTGGCGAGCTTCGTCCGAGAGGTTATCATCCCAGAATAAGGTACTCCCTCCCGGAGGAAACGGGCCATCAGGCGTTGGAGGGCTCGATAGTGCAGGGGAGCTGGGGGTATTGCCAGCCTGGTGGCGAGAGGAGGCCTACCATGCGAGCAAGAGCTCTCAGGGAACAAGGAACCTCTCTTAGAAGAGAGCGCGCCTCTTTCTCTATCGTGTAAAGCTTGTCGGCTGGAAGAGTGAGCCGCATGGATGTCGAATCCACTATTAGGCCCAAGAATTCCAGCCGCAAGGTCGGTTGCAGAACCGATTTCTCCGTGTTCACCACGAAACCCAGTTCCTGCAGGAGGAGAGGGTCCACTGCAAGTGCAGAGAAAGTAACCCTTTCGTGGATGCCAGGAGCAGGATGTCGTCTAGGTAGACAATGAGGCGAACACCTCGTTCTCGTAAATTCGCCATCACCGGCCTCAGCAGTTTGGTGAAGCACCAAGGTGCTGAGGAGAGCCCGAAGGGAAGACTGGAGAAACGCCAGAGCTCCCCCTGCCAATGAAACTGCAGGAAGTCTCTGTGTTCGGTTGTCACGGGAACGGATAGATAGGCGTCCTTTAGGTCCACCTTTGCTAGCCAATCCCCCGGCAGGAGAAGGGGAGGAAGGTCTTTCATGCCTTCCATTTTGAAGTGGCGATACACTATGAAGGAGTTTAGTTCCTTTAGATTTATGACGGGCCGTGAGCCCCCGCCTTTCTTGGCCACTAGGAATAGATTGCTCACAAACCCTAGTGTGTGTGACTGAACTCGTTCTATAGCACCCTTCCGAGCAAGGCTCCGAACCTCCTCGTCCACCATCGTGGAGCACTCTGAGGAGAATCGGAGGGGTGTAGGAAGGGTCATTTGTGTCGGAACGGATTCGAAGTCTAGGTGGAAGCCTGTGACTGTTTGTAGGACCCAGGGGTCCAAAGTCAGGGATTTCCATTTGGAAAGAAAGCGCGCGTTATGCGTCCCCCCACCCGTGGTACAGTCTGCGAGCGTAACTGGAGTCTTACCTGGTGGGCGACGGGAGTTGAAGGACCCTCGGGAGCCACGGAAGCCTCTACCGCGCCAGCCGCGGGTGCGCGAGGGGAAGAATCCCGTGTTATAATACGTTGTTTCACCGCCGTGCGTTTGCGGGGCAGTGGGAGTGGAGAAGGATTGGGCCGTGTTGGTACCCGGTCCTGGGCGGCCGGTAAAGTTTCCCCTAGCTCTACCGGCCTTGCCAAAAACACGTCCTTTGAACACTTTTTTCATAGAGGTCGAGACCTTGTCTAGGGAGGTGAATGTATTGGCGTATTTGCCCAGGTCTCGGACGAATTTTTCGCCAAATAATAGCCCTTGGGCTTCACTGCCGAGATCAGAGTCAGCCTTCTCTGTTAGTTGGTTGTCCACCTTAAGCAGAATAGATCTGCGTCTCTCAGCCGAGAGGGCGGAATTGGCGTTAGCTAAAAAACAGATGGAGCGTTGGAGCCAGCCTCTCACCATGGAGGGGTCCAGGGTGTCCCCTTGGGCCTTGGCTCCTTCTGCAATGTCGAACAATTTTATTAAGGGGCCTACAGTGTCTAGGAGACGATCCTGACATTTCTTAAAAGCTTGGTCGATGCCTGCTTTAGCAGACCAGCCATGGTGGGTGACATACTTTTGGAAGTCTTTGTCCACTAAGGGAGTCAGACAGGTCTTTCCCATAGTGGTGGGACGTGGGCATTCAGCTCGCATCCTGTCTCGTGTGGCCTTATCTAACGGGCGCCGCATACGGTCGTCCAGCCACTTCTCCACGTGGGGCCTTGGTGACCAGGCAGAGGATCGGGGGTGAGACAGATCCTCAGGGTAGAATAGAGGGTCCCCTTGTGGGTCACAAATTATCGCCTTATCCCCAGTAGGGGCATAGGTCACCGTGTCCCTCATATCGAATATTTCGTCATAGGGAGCGTGGAGCACCACTTCATCATCCCCGGCCGACAGACCATCGGGATCATCCGAGTGAGAATCCTCGTCCTCACCATCCGCCTCCTCTGGAGGGGATTTATCCACCTGTTTGGGTTTTTTAACAGCAGTAGCTGCTGGTGTTTGGGTAACTAGTGCCCTTTTACGAGGGGGTGTTACATCAGGTGGTGGCAGTACTGCAGGGATGCCAGCCCCTCGAGTCAAGTGCTTTGTCTTCCGCACTGACTTTTTGCCCACCCCATCGGGGGGCAAAACTACTGCCGGGCTGGAAGACAGGCCCTCCGCAGGGCTAGAGCCCGGGGATGCGGGTATGGCAGGTTTTTGTAATGCCTGGACGGCTGTCAGAACCTCTAGGAGGGAGCTGGAGAAGCTGGAGGATAGGTGAGCTACTTCCGCCTTAACTGCCGAGGCAATGGAGGCCTGTATGTCAGAGGATAAAGACAGGGAAGGGGGGGCCGGGTCTCCCGTGGGGGAATGAATGACCTGATCAGCATCGCTGTCCCCCGAGCATTCGGACTCCACCGAGGGAGGAGGTGATTTGCGCTTCCCCTTTGCAGGCATGGTATCACTCGACTATCCTCGTGCAGGCAAAACGGCCGAATGAGCTCCCGCGCGCGACGCGCCGATCACGTGGGCCGCCGCGAGAGGAAGTAGATCCGGCCGTAATGTAAATCGCGTCGTAACCAGCGGTTGTGAAAGTACATGGGCGAAGCGCAATAGCCGATACTCGGCCGGCGCCCGTGTTATAACCGGGACGCCGGGACCAAATACCGACCAGATTGAGAAGCGCTGCGCAGAGTACTTATCTGGTCACGAGCAGCTAAGAAAGAGGATCATTTTGGCGGGAAGAACCTGTTTATAGGCAGGGGAGGGTGCTTGTTGCAATGGACTGTGGGAAGGGAGGAGCTAGTTTCTGTTAAAGTTTTTCTATGCTGCTGTTTAATAAATGCTAAGAAAGAGATGCAAAATAGGAGCCTCCGAGTCATGAATTAAAATCGAGTTCTTTTCTTTCTTTTCTTTTTTTTGCTTATAAATAATTGGGCAGATACTGCCGACACCCTCTGCCCAATTATCATTATTTTCTACTCCAGGTTATTTTACTCGCCTTTTCTCCCTCACCACGCGCAGATCCTCGTCTTCGGGACTCCAGAACTTGGAAGTCCCTGAAGCTTTTCTGTGCAACTTGCGCTCCTAAGCAACTCGCTTAGCGTACGATGCGCAAATTGCACACCGCTTCGTCACTTATGCACTTTGCGTATGCAAGTCCTGTAGCGCAGAACGATGGATCGGAGCTGTATGCACACGCAGATCCGATCCACCGGCTGTCTATAGAGGCGGCTCGCTACAGTGATTGGTCTCAATGTGCTGAAATCACTAGTGGCCGGCAGCCAGGAAATTAAAAAATCTGAGCTAATGGTGATGCTGGATGGGGTGGAGGAAGCTCCTCCACTTCACCCAGTGATATCTCCAGATCGGAGACGGAGGAAGTGGTGGGAACGGAGGACATTCCTCACATCCACATTAAAACGCTGAAGTGGTCAGGATGAGTAGAGTGTCCCTTTAAGATACATTGTGTCTATCACTCGGATTAACCCTTGCTTCTCTTTCAGATTCCAAGCAGCATCGATGACATTTTTAACGATGAACGCTGCACCAACCTCACCCCACATGTAAGGTCGCTTTTAATAATCGCTTCGCTTTTATCTGATGCATTTAATCCAGATAGTGACACTACCTGTGTTTTATTGTTTTCAGTCTACCCCCTTCTGGATTTTGGCTCGCGCTGTCAAGGAGTTTGTCGCCAAGGAAGGGAAGGGGAATTTGCCGCTGCGAGGTACAATTCCGGATATGATTGCAGACTCCGACAAATTCATTAAGTTACAGAATGTGTAGGTTTTCAAGTCTTTCTTATAATATTTTCTCTCTGGCGTAAAAGTAGATCGTTGCATTTTAATTTAAAGTGACAGCGAGATAATTCTGTGCGTCCATATTGAACGTAAATGCTGTTTATATATTCTTTTAATGGAAGGCAGCTTAATCTGGTTTTATGAGCTGCTTTTTGATGACAGAGTAAAGTGTATGTTCCCAGCTCTGAGTCGATGCCGTTTTGGCAGTCTCACTCAATTGCACCTTTTTCAGCCCCCCATTGGGGTGAAGAAAGCAGGCCCCCCGGCCCTGTGCTGTAAGGGGGGGGGGACCATGGTTCCTAAAGTGAGCAGCTGCAACTCCTGCTACCTGTACTAGAGAATGGGTTTGGCAGCACACAGCTTCCCTCCTTAGGGCCCTATTACATTCTTAACGCAAAAACGCACGCTAAACGCGTGTTTTTTTTGCGCGAAGCATTAAACGTTAACGCACGAACCGCTGGAATTACATTCCTCGCACATATTTTCATCCGTCGGGAAATTGCGCTCGTAAAACCGACGCGCAAAAATGCGCGCCAAGTACCGTTGCGCGCACAAATCAGTGAGCGCAATGTCATATTTAACGCGAGTCTGTCATTTTTGTGCGGACTGCGCACAACATTTGTACGTTTTGACGCGAGTCCGTCATTTTTGTGCGGACTGCGTACAACATTCATACGTTTTGACGGAAGACAAGGTAGTGGCTGTCATTTTTGACAGATCTAGTAAAAAAACGTGCGCATCAACGTTCTCTGTTGTGAATCCACAGTTTGGTACGGTCAGGTTGTTACAATCTGCCGTTACCACCAGCTTTTCAAAGTCGTTAAAATTATGCACACAAACGCTGTCTGTTAAATTTTGCGCTAAGATCGTAATACCCTGCACGTACCAGCGCACAAACGCATTTGCGCTCACAATGTTAAGTATAGGACGCGCGCAGTACATTACGCTCACGCAGGTTCACCCACGGTAGACGTTAACACGCATTGCGCGGACATTCTAATACGACGTTCTGCGCAAAGGTTTTGTTTTGCCCCTCGCGTTAATGCGTTTTTGCGCACGCGTTAACGTTTGCGCAAAGAATGTAATAGGGCCCTAAGACTTTTACCTACAAGGGATTTTGGCAGCTCGAATCACATGAGCGGATGTCATGCCTACCGGTGTCAGAGATTGATGGGCACCAAATGCAAGAGAAGCACATGAGAACTGCATGTCTATCTGCCCATCATATACAGGGTGATTTATATAGACCCGAAATCACGTTATATATCATAAATGAATGAAACTAAATTAATGAGAGTTTCAGGAAACATACCTCGTCTTATGTTGAGCACATCACAGCACATGCCGGACGCAGCTGCACAGCCACGAGAATAGCACGCCCATTGAGCAAAATGTCTTACTGTTTTGAGCACAAGGTTTCATGCCACACATCACGTGAGTCAATGGTGAGAATCCAGTGTCACTTGCAAAAATCTGTGGCTAACTCGGTCTCCCAATCTAACAAGCCGGGGCTTCTTTTTTGTGAAGCTACATGGAGGAATAAGCGTAACGTAACAAGCCCAGCATGACTGACACCTAAGGCTAGGGTCAGAGTGGGGCAGTCGGAACACGCGTGCAGGCGCACTAAATCACGGCGGCAGTAGCAGCACATAACGGCCAATGACGGCCAATATACGCAGTACGTGCGTACAAAAGTGCGCCGACACCACGCAACCGGCAAATGAACGCATTTTTCTCAGAACGTGAAACCGCTGCTACAGACGTACAGAGTGCGCTGCGGCCGCATGGCAGCGTGTGTGCGTGATTAGGAGACGTCAGACGCTGCTAGTGTGCGGCCTACATAACGTTCAAACAGCCGGATTTCCCTAGAATTGCGTTGGTGAGTACCTGCGACTGTGCGACTGTGGTCGTCTGACCACTTAAGCGTATTCCGTGAAAAAATGCGTGCGCACGCATCGACGTACATTTTGACGGTGGCCGCAGAAAATGCGCTCATCTGTCCCTAGCCTCAGTGGATACCATTAGGAACGCGACTCAAAACTTTGATGCAATATTGAGATACGTTAGCAGCAACATGCAGCACAGTGCCGACATGTGCCCATCAGAAAACGGTGGCCACTTCCAGCATGCGCAGTGACGGTGTGTGTTCAACCTTAGAGGAGGTACGTTTTCTGACACTCTTCTTAATTTCCATGCATTCATTCATTTAGGATCTACAGTAAAAACCTTCAGTCTGTAGGAATCGCCCCTGTAGCAGATGTTTATTAGCCCAGTGTATAGACGGGATGTCAGGCCTTATCAAATAATCTACCAGATGAATTAAAACCTTCACACAGATATGAAGAAGACACGGTGCACATGCATGACAGCAAATGAGGTACAGAAGCACAGAGAGGCAAACACATAAAGCTCAAACATCTATTATTCACTTTGTGCTGGTAGTATCACCAGCGATCAAACTGCAGATGCAAAACCAGAGTTTTGTTGCCATATTAAATCCACAGTTCTTCTGCTTCCTAAAAGCAAGTGTAGATTCTTGCACTCGGAATATCCGTATTCCTTGGGCCCGGTGCTGCGCCTGACTCATATATATACAAATCCGTACTGGCGGCATTCTTAGGCTGGGTCTGTATTTGTGCAATTGTCTGTCGTTGTTTGTCATTGTCTGACTAACCCCACAACATGTATAAAACATAACAAGAAGAACCCCACAACATGAAGGAGATTCAGCCCTCATCCACTGCCTCCGACTTCAGACGATTTTTTTTGCGACTACATCAGACTAGCGATCTTTCCCATTTTAATGGGATTTGTCTCCCGAAGCCATATGATCTAGTACAAGTTACATTAAAAAAAGAGAGAAGTGATGCAATGTAAAAAAATATTTTTGGCCTTTTTTTATTTATTCAACCATTTATTGTTTTCATCCACAGCAAAAAAAGCGCTTTTGTTTGTTTATTTTTTTTTTTCTGGAATCGGAGGATTTTTTTCTTAGGCAAAATTTTTGATTTCCATTTTTTTTTAAAAAAATTTAAAAGACTGGTTTTCCCTGGCCGAACGCAGCGTTTTCTCTTTTTTCTTTTCCTCAGTCTGGCTGCGTTCAGTGGTGCTGTCCTTGGTGCTGAAACCCTATTTCAGTACCAGGGACAGGGTTTTTCTTTCTTTCCTTTGTTCGGCAGCCTGTCCGTCGTTTGACCTGGGTCGGCCACAGACGCTTCCAGTCGACAACCCTGGTCGTACGATGGCGTTGTCCGTAGTTGGTCGCCCGACTACGGACCCAGTGGACGGCCTGCCAAAGGACTTGTATCAAAATATAAACTTAATTGGATAATCAATATTTCATTAACATCATGGTGATCCTGATGAAAGTCTGCGGAGAGCAGACTGAAACGTTGGTTATTGAATAAAGTTTACATTTTGATACAAGTCCTAAGACTGCCGCCGGTACAGATGTGTGTGTGTATATATATATATATATATCTTTATCATGTGCATTGCATATTTTAATACGGCTTTGGAGTGAAATCCTGTTTGTGATTGGGTCTTCTCTGCTTTTATTCCCTAGATACCGAGAGAAAGCCTCAGAGGATTGTGTAGCCGTTGAGAATTACATCTCCAAACTTCTGCAGTCTGTGGGCAAAGTAAGTCTACGGGGAAAATTAAATCCCATTTAACATTTGTTGCGTTGATCGGCGGGTACAGGGGTCCTTATTGCCCGACTAAAGGCAGGAGGCAGGTACAAGCCCCAGTATTGGTTTGCTTAAATGATATGCACGCACAAGACATGATCGGAAAAGAAACCGTATCTCGACTATAAAATTACCCTTAATGTTATTTGAGGCACAGCTCCGCCAGTCACTTTGATTTGGTGCGCGGGGAGAATGAATCCAGAGCTCCATATATAAAGGAAGGAATTAGGGGTGACCGGACCTTCACTTAATTATTGTTTGAATGGAGAGGGTTTTGCTGCATTGTTGTGTTTTGATTTCTTCTTTTCTAAGTAGCCGTATACACCAGGAGAAAAGTATTATTTGTATGAAGCTGTTTCTGCAGGTCTTGGGAAGATCATCCATAATTCAGCCATTTTTATTTTAGTGTTACATTAACTGAACGAAATATCGTAGGAGTAAAAAATGTACAAAGAAAATTAAAGGAATACTCTATTAAAATAGAGCTTTTTTGTTTTTTCTTTATCCACAAATTGGTCAGAGGCTGCTGGCAGAGTCAGTCGAATTATTTTGGAGACTAACAGGCCTACACTCTTGGTGTACGCAGGTCCCATAGAGCTTGTGCACAATGGGGGAACGTGGCTGCGCATAATGCCCAAGGACCATGTCTAAAAGACCTGGAGCAGCAGTGACAAATGTAGTAACTCCATTTAGCCAGCAGGTGGCGACGTCTGTCTGCCAAATATGTTATTGTAGGTAGAAATGCATTGGGAATATTCCCAAATATTTTTTACTGTACGATTAGTTAAAATGATTTTCCAAAAATACCCTAATTCCTGACAGTGTTTTTTCTTTTTAGAAAATCACTTGGTAGTTAAGGGGTTACTAAAAAAAACCTGAGAAAAACCGAAGCTGAAGAAGCCGTTGTGTTATGTAGTCTCCGTTTTCTGCACACGCGACGGATGTCAGATGATCGCTCGTCTGGTGTCCTGTATACTCGTGCCCTTAGAAAGCATCACGTTGGAAAACCTGTCTCTACGCTCGTCGTAGCCTTTTGACGCTGACCAACAATCTACGGCCTTCCTTGCATGCGTGAAAAAGTGCGCACGTACTTCCTGTGTCCTTCCCAATATGACCCTTCAGAATTATCAAACACACGCATAACTATTAAAATTAAAAGAAAAAAAAAGGCACTAATGAAATTTGGAGGAAAAGTATTTGGGGGGGGGGGGCTTTTCAGACTCCAAATGACTGTATGTTTGTGTTTATGTGATAAATGAGCATTCCGGTGCCGGTGCGGCTTCAGCTGCCTCTGTGACTGTCTCTCAGTGATTGTGATCCAATTTTCTGCAGCCGCCAGAATATATACCCGAGAAAGACATCCGCTTATTCTGTAAGTATAAATCTAATGTACGCTTTCCTCGTTTTTTTTTTTTTTAGCCACTAGCAGGTACGGCTCCTTGTTCCCATCGATGGGAGCCTTTCTTTAGGTACCCAAGACATTTTCACACTGAAAATTTGCACAATGTGTCCCCAGTTAATTCCATCTCTGCCAGCAACGTTACCTGATCAATACAGTTCTACTAGTCCAGGGGACAACAACCTTGGCTCCCTGATGTTTTGGGAACAACATCTCCCATGATGCTCAGTCACCCAATAGGCTAACTGAGCCACATGGGAAATGTAGTTCCAAAAACATCAGGGAGCCAAGGTTGCTGTCCCCTGGACTAGTCAGTCTTCCTGTTGACTTGGCCATCAGCCTCTCTGCATTCCCACGAAAAACCCAGACCTTAATCTAAAATCGTAGCCTTTAGGAAGGGGCGACCGTCTCACAAAGACCTCTCCTGGGTGTCTTGCTTTGGCAATGGACGCTTCAGGCTAGTCCATATACGCCTTTCACAAATTGCAGCGCTGTCAACTCTCGGTCCATGTATATCAAGATTTCCCAGTCCTCCTCAAGGTGTCGGAGACAAGGGACCTGACTGTGTTGCTGCTGAGTAAGTGAAAGCATCAGCATCAACAAGGGTATTCTACCCTAGTCAGGGTACATTTAACCCCTTCACTACAAAGTGATTTTCCAAATATCCACTGCCAAGAACCAGTGTTTATTTTTTTTTATGGCAAATGCCTTTTAATTTACAGTAAGAAATATTTTGGGACTATTCTCAATGCATTCCTAAGGCTGGCCGTCCACTGGGTCCATATTTTTTTTACATGAAAAAAAAGATGAATTGTATAGTTAAATCGCCGATTGGCGGCAGGGAAATTGTCTCATAGAGAAGTGATTCAGTTCGACAGGGGAATCCCATAGGATTCAATGCAAAATAATATTTTCTTTCTTAATATTTTTTCTTTATTCAACTTTTTTTTCGTTTGCAGCAAAAGGCGTTTTTATTTCTTCGAGTGTTTTTTTTTTAGGCAAGATTTTTGATTCCCGATTAATATGGGGTTTTTTAGCTGTTTTTTTCCTTCGCCGCCGAACTGCAGAAGGATAAAAAAAAAAAAAGACACCGAACGATATCAAAGCCCCTTCAGCACCAGGGACAGCAGCCGGAGTTTCCTTCATGTCTTTGGCAGCGTTCGGAGGTGGGGCCCCCCCCTCCAGTTCGACGGTGTTCCTGTTGGTTGATCTGGGTCGTCCATAGTCACTTGCAGTGGACGACCCAGATCGTTCAAAAAAGTTGTCCGTAGTCGGACAGCCAGGTCGGTCATCCGACTATGGACCCAGTGGACGGCCTGCCTTACTCTCATAACCTATGTGGCAGGCAGATGTCGCCATCTACTGGCCAAACAGGGTTACTGCAGGTAGAAATGGCTCCGCTCATTGCCTTGGGAAAGCTGATGTATCAGGACATTCCTTGGCCGATTTTAAACAGGTATAGCACCTTGGCCATTATACCCACAGCGCTAAAGGTTTTGGGGGCGCCTGCTGGAGCCCGGAAGCATACTAAATTCGTTTGCCACAAAGAAATTTAATTTGCAGTGACACAGCACAGCCCCAGATAGTGTCAACATGATCTCCGGCTGCTGTGTCTGCTACTGCTGATCCTGTATACACCATCACGGTAGCGAAGGGGTTAAGAGCAGTTTAGCAATAATCCTCATTCACCTAGTGTTGGTACCTTATAACCTGCCTCTTACAAGTAAGAGCGCTAAACACTACATTTTAGGTTCATACGGCTTTTTCTCTGATGCAGGCAGAAACTGTGCTTTTCTACGTGTTGTGCGGTGCAGATCATTGGCTGAGGAGTACGGCGTGGACACTGCTAAAAAGGATGATATCGGTAAGAAAGCATTTAGTATTGTAGTGGTTTAGGACCGATAGATAACATCATGTGATTTCACAGAAGTAGTTCTTAAAACAGGGATCCGCAACTCGACCCTCCAGGCGTTCTGGAGCTACATCTCCCATGCTTGTTTTTAGCATGCGGAATTAATTTCGATAACGGTACAAACCATTCGAGTACCTTAGATGCAAGTAAACGCAACCTTGGCCCTCCGATGGTTTTCGAACTACATCTCCCATGATTCCAGCCACTCATTAGGTTGGCAGAGCCTCGTGGGTCGTGTAGTTCCAGAACATCTGGATGGTTAAGGTTGCCGAGCTGGCTTAAAACACTATCCGGGTTATTTAATGAAGCCCAGGGACCATAAATTTAAAATAATAAAAAAAAAGACTTATCTTCTTTTTTCCACACCGCAAAAATCAAAACGCAGGCGCTAAGGAAGTGGACAACAAGCCTGTTATAGACACAACTAAACAAGTGATGCTGCCTTAATGGAAAATGTGCACAATAAAACTTCCACAGAAAATAGTGCGTTACCATATGTACATAACGCTAGGGACATCCCATACAGCGCAGCTTTGAATACATAAAAAATTCTTCGGTAAATCAACTGTGATCACATTTCAGAGTGCCCATCCAAAAAGTGACAAATGACCCGCACTGTGCTCAGTGAAACAATACAGTGAAATAGAATACTTCTTTCCTCAATGGAGACAAGTGTGTTATGCCTGATGAACTTATTCCAATCTCCAAAAAAACAGGAAGAAACACCCCCCCACAATGGTGCAGATCGTAATAATACATATATATATTCCTAAACGTCCAACAATAGGAGGTGCTCTCTGGGGCATGTGAGTGGTCCTCCTATTGTTGGACTTTTAGTACTATATATGATGATTCTTTGGCACCTAATGCTCGTGGTGTCATAAGGGATTGTCACTTATTACATTGCTGAAAGAAACCTAGAATGGCTGCACTCGCCTAAACATGCATTTTATTAGTGTGCTCCTGAATGACCAGTGGGTATTGTAACAGATCTCCGCACCCCAACGAGGTCACATCTGTTAATGCCGCTCCCTTGTCAGACCCCTGTTCTCTGACCAGTGACCTTTCGTGCCTTCTCTAGCCTATAACTGTAGCTTAAGGACAGGTACACTGAAAGAGCGGTGATGGCATTCCCCAGAAATGAGGCAGCACTCATATCTTGGGATAAAGCAGGCAGGAACTGAACCATTTATTGAAACCTATGAGCCAAATATATACAGTGCAAGGAGGGGCCTGGAGATCTATAGAACATGACACCCTGGTGGCCCTAGCTGTCACAAACGGGCATCATTTTCTGCAAGCAGTGTGTAAGATTTTAAACGCAGAATTGGTGGGTTTTTTTTTCCTCTTGTCTTTGCAATGGCGTTTGCAAAGCAAGGCCACTGGTATTTACAACCCTCTTATCTGATCTGCTCTCTGGGGCTGAAGGGAAACTTGAGACCTGAACCAAATGGATTGGGGGTTGGTTTGGGGTCTTGGACAAAGAGCCAGCTCTCACTGTAAAATTGGTATTCCTCCAAAAGACTTGGAGTGGGTAACATCCAAAGAATCTTCCGGGACAATTGAAATCTGGAATACCCATAGAAGCAATCTAATGCAAGTTCGGTTTTCTATGTAAGTCCCATTTTATTTCAAGAACTGCATTTGCACGTTTTCCTATATTTTGTATGCCTTGTTTTGTGATATCGGCACTGTGTAAAGTTTGTATTTTTTTTATCTTCTTCCATTAAAACTTTAAAACCAGTACTGTCTCTGCTCTAGATAATTCATGCTTCTCGAGTAGAACGCTTGGTTTATCGTTACTGTAGTATTTAACATTTGGTGTGTGTATATATATATATATATATATATATTAGCTGTATATGGTTGGGCTCCTGGATTGGGGTGGTATGCAGCTAGTGGGGTTTCGAAAGTGCCCTATTACGTTCGTGGTGGCAGCATATACTTGTAAGGGTGTGTACGGTTTAAGGGGGTTAGGTTGGCCTAACTTGGGGCCCTTTGAACGGGTAGAGTTGGTAAATCCAGAGGCTTGGAGCTGTAACCCCGGTACGCTTTCCTTTTGCACGTCACGATTGGATTAGCTAGGACTTGGACCTGACCCTAGCCATAGCCCATTTTACTTTCCAGACGTGAAACCATAGGGTGCCGTGTAATCACCGCCTGAGCATCAGACTGGCTGAATACATTCGATAACAGATGAGAAGTTACATAAGCAGACAATAGCCTGATACAATAGTCTGTCACACATGTAAACATATTCTAGACAAGGGGAGTTGGAAGGGCACGGCAGTGACCCTCGCAGTAATCATATTAGCCATAATAAAAGTAACAGATGAGCATGGAGAATAACGATAATAACAAAAACAATATTCACACATAACACAGACACCCTGTACACTTATAGGCACAGGGGGACTTGGATATAGGAGGGGGCTGGTGAATAAAATGACGTGTCAGAACCCATAGTCCCAAATCTCCCAGCAGTATGCAAAGTCAAGGTACCCCCAGTCCAGAGTGACTCTCGTCACAGGTATGACATACAAAATGTAGAAAATTCAGAGCACACCACAACAATATAAGCAAATGATGTAATACCTAACTTGTGGGATGCTCTGAATTTTCTATAGTATGTATATTATAATAATAATATTATACCCACTGGTCTCAGAAGTACGCAAATTAAAATGCACGTTCAGCTTGAGTACAGCCACTCTGATTTTGTATATGTTGAGGGCTGACCATACCTCTTTGGCTTTGCCCCCCTCCCTGTCGCACCTGCCTCTTTGCTGGACAAATATCCTATAGGCAGGGACGTCTGTCCTTAATGTAATATGTATCACTATAATGTCTCCTGCCTGTACTTTCCCTTTGTAATGCGCTGCGGAATTTGTTGGCGCTGTATAAATATCTGTAATTGTTTAAAACCTTGCTCTCCCGGGAGCCCCACTGGGATGCATGTTCCAAGTAAGTGGGTGTACTACAAAATAGCAGTCGTTAGGTTGGCATAGTGTAGGATCTGCCGGGGTGGAGTACAATGACGCTGTGGCAGAAATAACTTAAATGAAAGATGTTTTTAAAATCTATAACCTATATTGTTATGGCATGCTTGAAGGCGTGCTGTGACGAACCCCTTCAGTTTTTTTTTCTGTTTTTTTATATTCCATTAACGCCCTGTTGCAATTGTAATTCGCTTTCCAGTTTCTTACATGGAGAATCCTGACCATGAAATAGTTCTGTACCTGATGTTGAGGGCGGTGGACAGGTTCCAGAAGCAGCATGGCCGATATCCAGGTACACACTGCGCTTATATCTCTCACAACCTACTGAGCGATGTACAAAGTTAAGTGTACACTCGAATGACTAAGCAAAGTGTAAAAATAAGCACCGATGTCCTAATGCTTACTATCCTATTACGAGTGCTCCACACGTTTGCTGCCGCTTGGGATCCTGGCTACCGAGCCCTGCAGCAGACTGCAGCACACGCTGAAAGCCTCTTGGCGTCCCCAGCATGTGACATGCTGCACAGGGTCACGCTGACTCAAAACATCATGTGCATGGAGTAACCCTGCATGTGTACACGCTGGTGGCTGCTGCAGGAAGCGGCTTACGGCTCTCCTGCTGCACTTCCTTTAAGACACAACGGATTCTCTGGGATTCTGAAATCGGGCATGCCCAGAATCCTGTGCATTCCACATAAGGGGTGCTCCACCTGTTATTGCAAAAATTCCACCTAAAGTGTTCTGTATCTAGTATCTATACTATGATTTATTGTGCGATAGCAGCGGTAATGGGTGTTTTTGCCAAGTTGCTGACTTAATTTTTTTTCCCTGTGATTTTTTTTTCCCCACCTTCCATACATACAAAGATATTCCTATACGCTCAGCAGAAAGTATTTAAGATACAGATCCCGTTTCCATTCCTGGAAATCAATATGAAAGCTCTGTAAGGACTCCAGTGTGTTGCACGGTTATACCTTTGCTATCATGGAACCAGTTTCCTTATTTGTTTCCCCTTGTGCTTTTACTTAAGAATGGATTAGTCCACTCTCCCTGTCTAACTCGCATAGTTAGTTTGGCCCAGTCCCATTTCCTGTGCAGCAAAGCTTCACTTCCTTCATTCTAGCCATGGAGGCTTGTGAGTAGCAGCATCCTGTTTATACTGGGCAGATGCATTCTGTTTTACCTTCCTCCTACTAGAAAGTGCACTACAGAGAAAACCTCTTTACCCTTCTTCTCTCCATACCAGAGCACACTATCCGTAGAAGCACTCTCTACCCATAAGACACCTTTTATTTGCTGTTACTTTCTCAATAAAGTGAAGAAAATATAAAGGACTTTGGGCCCTATTACAAACTTCACTCTAAAACAGGGATGCTAAGGAGTAAAACCTGCACTTGCAGGTTTTTCATTGGCGCCCCCGTGTTAGCGTGATATTACGGGGCTAATTCAGCAGCCTGCCCGTAACATGGCGCTAAGCCTCAGGATGCTCGAGGCAGCACGCAGTGCCACCACGAGCATGACCTCCACGGAGTCCATTGGACTCCATTGAGGCTTCCACTGCTGGTCACATTGAAAAGAAATAGCTTTTAATTTCCTGTAGGAATATATAAATAATGTGATTCAAATACATACCTTAGTTAATATGCTCATTAGTTTGAAAAGTGTGTTCTAATACAGATGGGCTATGGTTTTCCCTTCCCCCTTTTTGTATGTTACTCCAAAAGTTAAAATGTAAACCAGATGTGGTTAAGTTCTAACGTGGCAAATATATCCACGCCATTTTAACTCTGACGTGGTAATATATCTGTATACTGATTGGCTGATATATCACATTCTTGTTGCGTGGCAGAAATGAACCATGTCTGTTGGAACGCTCTCATTGGTTATAATTTGTTTGAGTTTTAATAAAAAGATCTGGCTGAACAAAGACAGGCCGATATACTGAAAAGCACCACATTGTGTGTGACTGGCTTCAGTTGTCTCCGCTATAGCGTAAGGGCTGCGTCTTGCATCATTTTTGATTATATGAAAAGAAATGACAGAGGTTTTTTGGTATTCACGCTGTGTTAACTATGAATAGGAAAACTGATTTGTTTGATTTATTTTTTAACATACATGACCTGCAGGATCTCGCCTCTCGAGAGATCCGGCAGGTCGGCGGAGTGATCGCAGAGGGAGCCTGGGAGACTTTTTTTTCCCCCAGTCTCACTCTGCTCCCGGCGACAAGAAGAAGAGGATCAAGCTGCCGTTCTCGCTGCGGGATGGGAGGTGAGCATTTGATTTTTGGGGGTTTCAGCTGGTGCTGACTGATCTTCAGAAGCGGAATCAGTTAGCACCAGCTCCTAGCTGTGATTAACTTTTCATTAAGCGGGATGTAATTAGTGTTAAGACTTTGTAATCCTAACGCTAATTAACTCTTTGAGCTCTCTGTGTTAAGCATAGGAAGTGCAAAGTACAGTAAGCTCGTGCTGAAAAGTGTAAGGTCTGAATCGTTCGGATTGTAATATGGTCGGCCTGCGCTAGGGCGACCAGAACTAACGTTAACACAGGTGAGCGCTAACGTTAGCGTTAAGAATGTAATATTGCCCTTTGTGTGCTTTCAAAAGAGGACGAGTTAAGCTATCTGACTTCAATGATATCCTGCATGTGACCTTCACTTCTTCCATGTGACCCTGGGGTTCCAGAATATTTGCTAAGTAGTTGTTTTTTCTTCTTTTTTCAGGGATTTATCACTACCAAATCGAAGGAGATTTTGGGAAACTTAAAAGCTGTCTACACGGATTTCTCCAGGAATTTGGTTTATCACTGAACGTGAAGGAGGAATATATCCAAGAGTTGTAAGTTGCTCATGATTTCTGCTTAGATATTCTCACCCGGTCTTTTCAGAGGCAGCAAATGTGTCTGTAAATTCTTACATAGTGTACGAGTCTCCTGCACATGGCTCCCCAAATCCAGAGGTAATTGAACCACACAGTGTGCAATTGGGGTGCTCCATAGATCCCCGGGGTAACCAACTCCACAGCAATTGCGAAATAGAAAATAAATGGTTCCATGGCAGCTGTCAGAACGATGAATCGGAGCTGCGGTCATGTGGAGATCCAATCCATCACTACGTCTCTTAGACCGCACACTATCACGGGCGGTCTCAGAGAGGGTGACATGTGCACGCTATCTGTGTGCTGACATCACTAGTGATCGATCTGGTGACTGGCAGCCAGGAAATTCAAAATCCCGGCTTCTGGTGAAACTGGGTGGGGTGGAGGAAACTTCTCCGCTTCACCCATTCGGGGCTGCAGGTAGGTGGGGTGGAGAAGGGGCAGCACTCCTCACATGAGTAGAGTGTCCCCTTAACCTTTTCACTACCAAGTGATTTTCCAAATAAACCATTGTCAGAAACCAGTGGGTATTTTATAAAATCATTTTTAATTAATTATAAAGTAAGAAATATTTGAGTTTATACCCATTGTGTTTCTTACTGTAAATAACCTATTTTGGCCAATAGATGGCGCCATGAGTTACAGCCGTTTGAGATTAGGTCTATTTTTTTTTTTTTTTTTCCTGCATCGGCTGCTGAAAGCCTGATATTTCAGAGCTTTCATAGCTGATTTTACAGTTTTAGCTCTTTGGGCATTATGCCCACAGGGCTAAAACTTTGGGGGCACCTTCTGCAGCCCAAAAGCAAACAAGATTAGCTTGCAGCAAACAAATTTCATTTGCTTTTGGGCTGCAAATCTCGATATAGGAGCACCAGATGTTGTCATTGAAGCCCGAGGTATTTCTATTGGTAGTGAAGGGGTTAATATAGGAACCATCAATGTCTTTTAAGAGCGTCTTAATGACACAGGAGGGTTATTCAGGTACTGGCTGTTTTTGTTGAAGCTGCAAACTAGGGAGGTCCTGACACAATCCCTAGTATCAGGGTCAGGACCTAATCTCAGCATTTTTCAAGCAAATCGTACCCCGCTCCTACTGGCAGCGTCTTCACTTCCAGCTTGCGAGTCAGTCATGGAAGAGGCAGAGCAGATGCTGCAAGCCTCCCATCTGCAATCTGAATTCCTCTGCATTCACTCACGGCATCTTCTCGAACTACGAGCAGGCCGGGAAGAAGCAGCGATTTAATGCCGAGGCCCCGGGATTCCCTTTCGCGAAGGAGACACCAGTCTGGCCGGGGGTCATGCTGTATCTGATCAAGACTTTGTATCAGCCAATCCCAAATACCACAAGGCCCGGAATGATTCAATCACGATCGGGACATCCCTCTTGCAAACACTGTAGAAAATCACTGGTTGTGCACCTTCTAAAAACCAGTTATTTCACAAAAGTTAGGTCCAGAGGGCAGCAGGATAATCTGCACAGTGAAACCTCTCTGGCTGCTCTTTGGATTCATCTTTTGTGAAATGCTGGCGATTCTCAAAGGTGTTTGCAACGTCGACAAACACTGGCCGAACCTGAATAACCCCCATTGCGTTTAGAAACGGATTCGACGCTAGACACAAGCACTCCAGCTGTTGTTTTACTATGCTCTAGTCCTAGTTGAAGCCTCTGTATGCTGATATGGCACCTTCATATCCCCACCAAATCTGTACGGGTAAGGCTGCGGTCACATGAGCGCACTGAGTGCGTCTGTGTGACCGCACTTTCCTGCATCCGTCGCAGCTTTGTGAAGGCTGGGCGGGGATGGCCCACACGGTGTAGCGTGCGCACTAGTTGTGCGCGCTACCACCGGACGTGATTTCAGCCTCCCCATCAAAAAGCTATGATGGAGGCAGATGGGGCTACAAAGCGCAATCCTCCATAGGAGGATCGCACTTTGTAGCGCTGAGCATACTTTTACTGCGCTCGGTGAGGAGACCAGACGGGCGTCAGAGTGAAAGGCACATCCACTCTCACGGACGTTCCTTCTGCTCAAACAACGCTTGTGTGACCGCAGCCTAAACGCTCCACAACAATCTCTGGAGGAGCTTCATGGTAGCGGAGGTCTGCTTTGTTTGATTTAGGCCTTGATGTTTGTATGAGGTTATAAGATGTTTGCGGTGGCTTCAGCAGGACGCACAGCCTGGTAAATTCATAGCATGCACCTAAATAAAGTATAGCGTGTGTTGGTTTAAAGGAAAGTAACCCAAGCAGCATAATTTTTCACCGCGCTATCGTTCTGTTCTTCTGGCTAGACGGGCGCACAGTGTTTAATTCCTCCTCCCTTCTTGCCTGTGCGCTCAAAATGATGTGATTGTAGCAGACAGTTCTTCTTGCAAGAAGTAGGTCAGCAGCTAAAGGCTGCCAATCCCTGTGACTTGGTAATAAACGTATATTTCCTTTTTTTTTTTTTCTCTCTTCAGCTGTCGATATGGAGCCGCTGAACCTCATACAGTCGCTTCGTTCTTAGGAGGTGAGTATGGTTTTAAATGGACCTATATCTTCGTTTTCGGATGAGGGTAAAGCAATTAAGATTCTATAGAAATGTCCATTCAGATTGCATTTCATGGCCTTCCAACACATTTTCCCACATCTCTATACCTCCTGTTTCCTGTATTAACATAATGATACATTCACAAATGGGTTTATTCACCCGCAGGAAATAAAATTGAAGTTGCAAGATAAAAAGGTTTCTCTCTCCATTTACCCACATGCAATTCCTGCCATTATGTGACAATTGAAGAAATAATTACAAATATATATACATACATACATACATACACACATTTAAGTTGTGGTGGAGGGCAGAAAAGGAGATTAAAAGACTCCACACAGTAAATAATAAAGTTTATAATTGTGGAAGACATTTACACATCCCAGAAATTCAGAGCACAGCTTCACAGAGCTCATGCGCTACATTCCCCATATGCAGCAAGGAACTCTGGGTAGGACATGGAAATGAAGTCTCCAATTTCCCACTCTTTTGCATCCTGGGTCTGTTTTAACATAGAACCCTCCTTGTCAGTGCAATAGCATACTAGATGGCTTTTTAGCAAAGGTCAGGTTATGAATGAGTCACCTTGACACTACATATATATATACATATATACATACACACGCTTATTCACTATATAAATTATTATATTATCTCTAAGAAGGTTTGCTGTGGACCACCTATAATTCTTCTAGTGATGATGATACAAGATATTATGTAACATTTTATATATTACATTAAAATATTAGTATTTATTGAATTATTATGGATGTCCCAGTCACTATTTTTGGGTCGCTGATCTGAATCATTTGGGATTGGACGTTACAGCGACCCAGTCCGATATTACACGAGCCTCGGGCAGACTATCAGATCTCTCGTAAATATGAGTCCTGGGACCTCGGCACCACCTACCCGTGAGCAGGCAGGGCAGACCCCATGAGTCACTACAGAGGCTGCGGGGCTCCTGCTGAGAGTCGCATTGCCCGGCAGGTCTCAGACTCAGGGATTGGCTTGAGCAAGTTGATCACTGATCCCCGATATATGCCGGGATCGGATGCCGATCCCGATTCAGGGATCTGATCTGGACATCCAGAGTTGTTATTGAATTATTTAGTGTTTCTAAATTGGATGATATGAGCGAACTAACCGACACATTCAACCGTGTTACTTCCTGGCTATCTCTGTATCAGTCTTTCTCCTGGCACTACCCCAGCACGTAATGTCGCTCTGCAGTTACTATGTTACCGTCCCTCTCAGTCTCTAGGGGCTCTATTATATACTTTGCGCAAACCTTACCGCGTGGGCAAAAACGCATTAACACGAGGGGCAAAACCCTTTGCGCTGAACGTCGTATTACAATGTCCGCACAAAAAATGTGCTTTCACGTCTACCGAGGGTGAACACTGCGCTGCGCACGTCCTATACTTAACATTGTGAGCGCAAATGCGTTTGTGCGCTGGTATGCGGATGGTATTACAATCTATGTGCAAAATTTAACGCACAACGTTTGCACGCATAATTTTAACGTCTTTTAAAAGCTGGTGGTAACTGTGGCAGACTAGATCTGTATTTCTATCTATATAAGGGTCTGCCTGTATATATGTGTCTATCTCCTCCATATAGAGTTATATTCATATTTGTGTCTGACCATTTGGTAAGTGTATCCCTGTGTCCACAGCTGAAATGTAATCAAAATGTTTAGCTTTCTCCCTTGGGGGGAGGATATAACACGTAGCTGTAAAAAGGGAATTTCTTTGTAGACTAACATAGAAAATCACACCTTGGCAGCCAGCCCGGCACCAAGAGAGTTGGACCCTATCTTCAAAGACAGGAAGCACATCTTTGATCTCTAAGGGGGGTCTGGGGCAGAGATAGACACATTTGGGCAATTAAAGATTAATTGACAAGCTTACTGAGCACGAGTGAGAATGGCACTCTGGGAAATGGAGTCCAGGACACTGGGCCATTTGTGGGTGGGGGCTGGAAAGATCAGGAAGTGTATAAATTCGGAAACTGGCCATGTGCTAGGGCTGATCACTTGGGGTACCTTCTAAAGAGGACTGATCTGTCCATGCTACATCTCCAGACTCCAGGAGGCCATGGCTGCTAGAGTAAGGAATAGTTCTTCGTAAGTAACGCTCTATGGTTAAACCTTTTTATTTTGCGGTGTAGTGTGTAAGTAATTGATTTATTCTAGTTATAATTTTTTATGTAACCAAGCACTGTGATTCTTTCTATATCATAAATAAACAAAAAGTATTTAAATTTTGACTCTGGCTGATGAAATCCACGCTAACTAAGAGATTGGGAGAATTGCTATTTGCTTTAAGCTCGGTTATATATAAGAAATTGCGTGTTGCGGTCGTCAGGAAACGGCAGGGAATTGTGGGATCCGTAGTCACTGTCCGAGTCTAGGATAGTGCGGCTGCTAAGCCCTGCGTCTCCTGTTGCGACGCACGTAGTGTCCGTGAGGACTGGTGGCAGCGTTACTAATAGAGTAAGAAAGTGAGCTCCGGGATTGTGAGAGACGTAGTTAGTACGCGCTTCAGGAGAAGACTTGTACTGCGTTGCAATCCTGGGATTAGTATATCGCGCTCTACGTGCCTGCTGTGAGAGGAAAGTGTGGCCGGGACGGGTAGAGAAGTGCGCGTAATTATCTGGGTCTAGGATAGATAGATAGTGAGCTGCTTAACCTGGCGTCTTTGCGCAGCAGCGCGCGTAGTAGGTCCGTGACAACTGGTGGCAAGCGGTGGGATCTCAGGTTAGTATTTGGATCTGTGAAGCAACATAGATCCAGATACTAAAGAAATTGGTTTTCCAATTTCCAGAGCAGAACTCAGTGCATTTATTCGAATTTACACAATACACAGCAGTTCCCTTCCCCTTCTTTGTTTTTCTTTTCTATCTTTTATTTGGCTGGAGTGAGAATGTCGCAGCAATCATCATCAAAAAAGACCTTGGAACAATTATGTCGAGACAGAAATATTTCGACGAAGGATAAAAAGAAAGAGGAACTTTTGCAAGCCCTTCGAGGATTATGAGGTGAGGCAAGCAGTCCAGGACGCAGCAGAGCAGGGTACCATGCTTGACCCAGCCGAAGGAAGCGCAAGTCCAGTGGAAAGGACAGTGTCAAGTGCTTCGCCCAAGGGTGATACTGCCCTGGATGTTTACTTGCAGACTGTTTTAAAACATGTGGACTCTGCGGACTCGCAGACGCGGCTTCAGCTCATCCTGCAGTACCAAGAGCGAGAGGAGCGCAGAGCTGAACGCGAAGCTGTGGAGCGCCGAGCTGAGGCTGAACGCGAAGCTGAGGAG
Organism: Leptobrachium leishanense; assembly: GCA_009667805.1. NCBI lineage: Eukaryota > Metazoa > Chordata > Amphibia > Anura > Megophryidae > Leptobrachium > Leptobrachium leishanense. The sequence continues at coordinate 30,805,182 of CM019072.1, read as the reverse complement.
CGCAGAGCTGAGCAAGAGGCGGCAGCGCGCCAAGCGGACCGAGAAGCTGCGGAGCGCAGGGCTGTGGGTGAGCGAGAAGCGGCGGAGCGCCAAGCCGAACGGGCACATCAGCTCGCTCTGGCACAGGCAGGCAGAACGCCATTATCTCCTGCCCCTGCGGGCGCTGCAAAACTCTCTACGCCCAGACCTCGTGCCGAGAACTTTCCCACTCTTGACAAAGATGGGGACCTGGATGTGTTCCTGCGAAGTTTTGAAAAGACTTGTCGACAGTACCAGCTGCCCAAAGAGCAATGGGCCAAGTACCTCACTCCTGGACTAAAAGGTCAAGCGCTTGAAGCCTTTGCAGAATTACCAGCTGAGAGCGACCAGGACTATGAGGCGATTAAAGCCGCGCTGCAGAGACGGTATAACCTCACGCCAGAGGTATATCGCAAAAAGTTCAGGTCCTTGCAGAAGCGGGCCGCGGAGAGCTACTCTGCAGTTGTGAGCCACCTGACCACCCTATTTCGACAATGGGTCAGGGGGCTGAAGATTGACACCTTGGATGCCCTGGAAGACCTGTTAATCAAAGAGCAGTTCGTGCAGCTGTGCCCACCTGAGATTCAGGAATGGCTTCTGGATCGCAAACCCGAGACGGCCCTGGAAGCTGGTGAGCTGGCCGACTTCCACGCGGCCAACAGAGTGTCTGTGGACCGCAGCAGAGGTTTCCCCAAAGGATCGTCTGGATGGAAGCCCAACTCCAACCGACCCCCTGACACCAAGCCGGCGGTGCCTCCCTCTGTGCCAGTTTCTGCTGGGGATGGGAGAAGTGAAAGCCGCCGGTGCTTTATCTGCAACAGCGGGAGCCACCTCAGGTCAGCGTGCCCCGAGAGGAAAAGACCGGCACCCACATCTGGAGGGGGGCGCCCATCCGGGTCACCCTCCGTCTTGTTCGTGACCAGCTCGGAGGGCAGTGCCAACGTAAATATGCAGACGGTGACTGTTGGATCCAAGGTAACTGTCGGGTTAAGAGATACAGGGGCTGAGATGACTTTGGTGCGCCCCGAATTGGTCAGCCCTGCAGACTTTATTCCTGGCAGGACTATAGCCGTAAAAGGTTTTTGTGGGGTACGTTCTGCGGTGCCAATGGCACGTGTTTACCTGGACTGGGGAGCGGGGAGAGGTCTGAGGGAGGTGGGGGTGTCCGAAAACATTCCTACAAATGTATTACTCGGTACTGATTTGGGTAAATTGTTGTCGCAATATGTGCCGGAAAATGATGTCGGGGGGGTACCCAAGCCCCCTCGTAGCCCTACAGTGGAGAGGGCTCTGTGTGAGAGTACACAACAGGACCCCTGGTTGGATGGACGTGAGATGGTGGTGAATCAGTCTGCACCCGAGTCAGGTGTGTCTGCGGAGTTGTGTGACAGTGAGGGGAGACGGTGTGACTGGGAGGACGGGCGGGGGGTGAGTGAATGCCAGCCTGTACCCGTACCATCCACCCCCCTGGGTCCCGTGGGCGAGGGGGCCACCTTTGCCGTAGTTACCCGCCAGCAGTCTGCCCGGAAGCAGGGCTTGGAGCCACTGGCCGATCCGGTGGGGCTGCTGGCCGACAGACATGCTGAGGGGGGGGGGCCGAAGCCCCTCCCGGCCTAACCCAGTCCCCAGTGGTGGCGCAGGAGGCTGTCTCTGAGGCTGATGCTGAGATCGGTGCTGACTCTGAGGCCGAGGTGCAGAGTCCCGAGTTTCAGGAGGCCCAGCAGACAGACCCCACGCTCGAGAAACTGAGGGAGCGGGCTAGGCGACCCCTCACTGGCCTGGATAAGGAACGAGTCTACTGGGATAAAGAGAGGTTATATCGAGAGACTCTACCGGGGGACGGGCAAGGTCCCTGGGTGATGGAGAGGCAACTTGTGGTGCCCCAGAGGTATAGGGACCAGTTGCTGAAGGTGGCCCACGCTATTCCCATGGCTGGGCATTTAGGGGTGCATCGGACGAAGTCTCGCCTGGCGCATCACTTCTACTGGCCTGGGATGGGCACCGAAGTAGCCAACTACTGTCGCTCGTGCCCCGAGTGTCAGAAGGTTGGGAAGCCAGGGGAGGTGGGTAAGGCCCCTTTAATTCCCCTCCCCATAGTGAGCGAACCCTTTGGGAGGGTGGCCGTAGATATTGTGGGGCCCTTAGCTATTCCCAGTAGCTCAGGGAAGCGTTTTATCCTGACCGTGGTGGACTATGCCACCCGGTACCCGGAGGCCGTGGCACTCTCATCCATCAGGGCTGACAAGGTGGCCGATGCGTTGTTGGGCATATTCTCACGCGTCGGGTTTCCCAGAGAGATGCTGACCGACCAGGGCCCCCAGTTCACCTCTGATCTGATGCAGAGCCTATGTCAAAAGGTACAAGTCGAGCACTTGGTGACCAGTGCCTACCACCCGCAGACCAATGGCTTGTGCGAGCAGTTCAAAGGGACCCTGAAACAAATGCTGCGGACGTTTGTGGAGTCGCAGGGTAGAGACTGGGAGCGATACCTACCCCATCTCCTCTTTGCCTACCGGGAGGTACCACAGGAATCCACAGGCTTCTCCCCATTTGAGTTACTCTATGGGCGGAGAGTGCGCGCCCCCTCGCCCTGATGCGGGAGGGTTGGGAGGGAAAACTGGGGTCCCCCCAGACATCGGTAGTAGAGTATGTGTTGAAGTTCAGAGAGAGAATGCAAGCCATAATGGGAGAGGTGTGTGACAATCTGAAAGCTGCCCAGTCCAAACAGAAGCAGTGGTATGACAAAGGTGCCCGGGAGAGAGTGTTTGTGCTGATTCCCACGAGGCAGAACAAACTGCAGGCGGCCTGGGAGGGCCCATTTACTATACTCCAGAGGATGAATGACGTGAACTATGTGGTGGCTCTGGATGAGAGGGGAAAGCGTAACAAGGTTTATCACATTAATATGATCAAGGCCTACTACGAAAGGGACCCCGCGGTCCTAACCGTGTGCAGTCTGCCTGGGGATGAGCCAGAAAATGATCCCCTCCTTGATCTGTTGGCTGCAGCCAGGGCTCCAGACGACTTAGATGCTGCCCAGATCAATGCGGACTTAAGCGAGAGTCAGAGGGGGCAGCTATCTCGCGCACTGGCCCCCTACCGCTGCATCTTCATGGGAAAACCGGGCCGAACCTCTCTGGTGGCCCACCACGTGGATACGGGAGACCACAATCCCCTCCGACAGGCTGCATACAGGGTGTCTCTGGAGGTGAAGGCGGACATTAGAAGGGAGATAGAGGAAATGCTAACGCTAGGCGTGATCCGCAAATCGCACAGCCCCTGGGCCTTCCCCGTGGTACTGGTCCCCAAGAAGGATAAGACCACTCGATTCTGTGTGGACTACCGGCGGTTGAATCTAGTAACTGCATTCGACGCGTATCCTATGCCCCGCATTGATGCATTACTTGACCAACTAGCTGGGGCCAAGTTCCTCAGCATTATGGATCTGAGCCGGGGCTACTGGCAGATCCCAATGACTCCGGAAGTTCAAGAGCGGTCTGCCTTTATAGAAACATAGAAACATAGAAAAATGTCGGCAGATAAGAACCTTTCGGCCCATCTAGTCTGCCCAATTACATGGATACTTTACCTGGATTTATCTTTTGTTTAGGATAGCCTTATGCCTATCCCATGCTTGCTTAAATTCAATTACTGTTTTGGCCTCTACCACTTCTACTGGAAGACTGTTCCATGTATCCACCACCCTCTCAGTAAAATAATGCTTCCTGATGTTACTTTTAAACCTTTGCCCCTCTAATCTAAGACTATGTCCTCTTGTTTTGCTATTTTGTTTCCTTTTAAATATACTCCCTTCCTCTACCTTGTGGATTCCCTTTACGTATTTAAATGTTTCTATCATATCTCCTCTGTCTCGTCTTTTTTCCAAGCTGTACATGTTAAGATCATTAAGCCTTTCCTGGTAACTTTTCTCCTTCAAGCCGTACACCATTTTAGTAGCCCTTCTCTGAACTCTCTCTAAGATGTCTATATCCTTCTGGAGATACGGTCTCCAGTACTGCACACAGTACTCCAAGTGAGGTCTCACCAGTGCTGTGTACAGTGGCATGAGCACTTCCCTTTTCCTACTGCTAATACCTCTCCCTACACAACCAAGCATTCTGCTAGCATTTCCTGCTGCTCTATTACATTGACTACTTACCCTTAGATCCTCTGAAATAATGACCCCTAAATCCCTTTCCTCAGATGTTGAGGTTAGGACTGTATCAAATATTCTATATTCAGCCCTTGGGTTTTTACGTCCCAGGTGCATTATCTTGCACTTATCCACATTAAAACTCAATTGCCACAACTCCGACCATTTTTTTAGTTTACCTAAATCATTTGTCATTTGGCTGATCCCTCCAGGAACGTCAACCCTGTTGCAAATCTTTGTGTCATCAGCAAAAAGACATACTTTTCCATTAATACCTTCTGCAATATCACTAATAAAAATATTAAAGAGAATGGGTCCAAGTACTGACCCCTGAGGTACCCCACTGGTAACAAGTGCCGAATAAACTCCATTTACCACAACCCTCTGTTGTCTGTCACTCAGCCACTGCCTAATCCAGTCAACAATATTGGAATCTAAACTCAAAGATTGCAATTTATTGATAAGCCTTCTATGCGGAACAGTATCAAAAGCCTTACTGAAATCTAAATAAGCAATGTCTACTGCACCACCTGTGTCTATTATTTTTGTTACCCAATCAAAAAAATCAATAAGATTAGTTTGGCATGATCTCCCTGAGGTAAACCCATGTTGTTTCTGATCCTGTAATCTATGTGTTTTTAGATGTTCAACAATCCTTTCCTTTAACATGGTTTCCATTAATTTCCCCACTACTGACGTAAGACTAACTGGCCTATAGTTCCCCGATTCCTCCCTACTACCCTTCTTGTAAATGGGCACAACATTTGCTAATTTCCAGTCTTCTGGGACGACTCCCGTTAACAGATTTATTTAACCAATCCTTGTTAACGGTTTTTGCTATTACATCACTGAGCTCTTTTAATAATTTAGGGTGGATCCCATCAGGCCCCATTGACTTATTTGTCTTTACTTTAGACAGCTGCTGTAGAACCTCCTCCTCTGTAAACTGATATGTAAATGTCTCTTTAGTGTTCTCTCCTAACTGAGGTCCCTTTCCTTCCTTTTCTTCTGCAAAGACTAAACAAAAATATTCATTGAGGCAGTCAGCGAGACTTTTATCCTCTTCTACATACCTTCCTTCCTTTGTTTTTAATCTAACTAATCCTTGTTTTACTTTTCTTTTCTCGTTTATGTATCTAAAAAATGTTTTGTCCCCTTTTTTACTGACTGAGCTATTTTCTCTTCTGCGTGTGCTTTGGAAGCTCTTATAAATTGCTTTGCCTCTTTCTGCCTAATCTTATAGGTTTGCCTATCTTCTTCACTCTGAGTTGTTTTATAATTATTGAATGCTGTCTTTTTGTTCTTCACTATTTTGGCCACTTCTGCAGAGTACCACAGTGGTTTCTTCCCTTTTTTGTTTTTGCTAACAAGCTGAATGCAATTTCCTGTGGCCTTCAATAATGCTTCCTTTAAATAATCCCATTTCTCCTGGACTCCCTTTAAACTCCTCCAGTCTGATAATGACTCCTTCACACAAAATCTCATTTTAGAAAAATCTGTTTTTTTAAAGTCTAAAACTTTCGTTCTTGTGTGGTGCGGCTCCATCCCTGTTGTTATATTAAACCATACTGACTGGTGATCACTAGATCCCAAATTTTCACCTACAACAACGTCCGATACCAAACCTCCATTTGTGAGTATTAAATCCAATATGGCCTCTTTACGGGTCGGCTCCTCAACTACTTGTGTTAGAGATAATCCCAGTAGGGAGTTTAGAATATTTGTACTCCCTTTGGGTTGTATGAGTTCCAAGTCATGCCCCTTGGGATGAAAAATGCTTCTGCCACCTTCCAGCGGCTAGTTAATCACCTCCTAGAGGGGCAGGAGGGGCATGCGGTAGCCTATCTGGATGATATTGCGGTGTTCAGTGACAGCTGGGAGCAGCACCTGGGTCACCTGACCAGGGTCCTAGACCGCATATCAGCACCTGGGCTAACCATCAGACCTGACAAGTGCCAGCTGGGCATGGCAGAGGTACACTACCTGGGACATAGGGTGGGAGGGGGGACCCTACGCCCCGAGCCCACTAAAGTAGAAGCAATAGCGGCCTGGCCAGTCCCCACTACAAAAAAGCAGGTGATGTCTTTTCTGGGTAAAGCAGGCTATTATCGAAAGTTTGTGCCCCATTATAGCATGCTAGCGAAGCCCCTGACAGACCTAACAAAAAAGGCTCTTCCCCGTGTGGTGGAATGGACCCCTGCATGTGGAACAGCCTTTGATAGTTTAAAGCAAGCCCTCATGGCCTCCCCAGTCCTGCAGGCCCCAGACTTCAACCGACGGTTCGTAGTCCAAACAGATGCTTCCAACTATGGCCTGGGAGCCGTATTAAGCCAGGTGGATGGGAAGGGCGAGGAACACCCCATGGTATACCTCAGTCGCAAACTGTTGACCCGGGAAGTGGCCTATGCCACTGTACAGAAAGAGTGTCTGGCGATTGTCTGGGCCCTACAGAAACTACAGCCCTACCTATATGGGCGCCAGTTCACAGTGATAACTGACCATAATCCCCTACACTGGCTACATACGGTGGCTGGAACGAATGGGAAGCTCCTCCGGTGGAGCCTTTCCCTCCAGCAATATGAATTCTCCATACAGCATAAGAAGGGCAGCATGCATGGTAATGCGGATGGGCTCTCCCGGCAAGGGGAAGACATGTGTTAAGACGCACGTGAGAGGCATGGTAGCCTCCCTTGCTGCGTCTCCCTTTGTATGGGAGATGTGGCAGACTAGATCTGTATTTCTATCTATATAAGGGTCTGCCTGTATATATGTGTCTATCTCCTCCATATAGAGTTATGTTCATATTTGTGTCTGACCATTTGGTAAGTGTATCCCTGTGTCCACAGCTGAAATGTAATCAAAATGTTTAGCTTTCTCCCTTGGGGGGAAGATATAACACGTAGCCGTAAAAAGGGAATTTCTTTGTACACTAACATAGAAAATCACACCTTGGCAGCCAGCTCGGCACCAAGAGAGTTGGACCCTATCTTCAAAGACAGGAAGCACACCCTTGATCTCTAAGGGGGGTCTGGGGCAGAGATAGACACATTTGGGCAATTAAAGATTAATTGACAAGCTTACTGAGCACGAGCGAGAATGGCACTCTGGGAAATGGAGTCCAGGACACTGGGCCATTTGTGGGTGGGGGCTGGAAAGATCAGGAAGTGTATAAATTCGGAAACTGGCCATGTGCTAGGGCTGATCACTTGGGGTACCTTCTAAAGAGGGCTGATCTGTCCATGCTACATCTCCAGACTCCAGGAGGCTCTATGGTTAAACCTTTTTCTTTTGCTGTGTAGTGTGTAAGTAATTGATTTATTCTAGTTATAATTTTTTATGTAACCAAGCACTGTGATTCTTTCTATATCATAAATAAACAAAAAGTATTTAAGTTTTGACTGGCTGATGAAATCCACGCTAAGAGATTGGGAGAATTGCTATTTGCTTTAAGCTCGGTTATATATAAGAAATTGCGTGTTACGGTCATCAGGAAACGGCAGGGAATTGTGGGATCCGTAGTCACTGTCCGAGGCTAGGATAGTGCGGCTGCTAAGCCCTGCGTCTCCTGTTGCGACGCACGTAGTGTCCGTGAGGACTGGTGGCAGCGTTACTAATAGAGGAAGAAAGTGAGCTCCGGGATTGTGAGAGACATAGTTAGTACGCGCTTCAGGAGAAAACTTGTACTGCATTGCAATCCTGGGATCAGTATATCGCGCTCTACGTGCCTGCTGTGAGAGGAAAGTGTGGCCGGGACGGGTAGAGAAGTGTGCGTAATTATCTGGGTCTAGGATAGATAGATAGTGAGCGGCTTAACCCGGCGTCTTTGCGCAGCAGCGTGCGTAGTAGGTCCGTGACAGTAACGGCAAATCTGAACGTCCTGGCCGAACCCAAATACACCAGCCCGAAAAAAAAATACAGCAAAGTATAGTTACACATTCTACACATACCCAAACAATAAAATTGTGAAGTCGTGCGTGTTTTTTTTATTGATGCAGCATGTATGCGCAGATTGACTTTGAGAGGTGCAAAAACATAACGTGAGACAATTGTGGTTCTTAAATCTGATTGGCTGAATCGCATGAAAAAACAGTCCGCCCACTGATTTCTGCGCGCAACGTTGCTGCGCGTGCGTTTTTGCGCGTCCGTTTTACGCGCGTTATTTTTTGACACATCAAAAAAATGCGCGAGGATTGTAATACCAGCGTTGTTTTACGCGCGTTAACGTTTAATGCTTGGCGCAAAATTTCACCCGTTCTGCATGCGTTTTTGCGTGAAGAATGTAATAGAGCCCTAGGTCTGAGGAGGTGATTTTAAGCATACATACAGCTTCACTCTACCTCTGTAGGTTCTTCTCTCTCTGCCACTTCGGCAGATCTCCTTTATTTCAGCCCGTGCTATGCTTCTCTTTCCACTCATAACCTTCGAGTTGGATGTTTAATAATCCTCAATTCCTACAATTGAGCCGTCCTCATGCTGAGTACATACAGCCGGCTATAGCACTGCCCTCACTCACCCACCATACGTTCCTCTAGTCACTTTCTTGGAATTATAGTATAAATAACACCTGTTTAAAGTAAACCTGTAATGACCAAAATGACTTGCTTTTCTGCAAGTCCAGAAATGAAGAAGAGGTGATCACGGACATCCACGCATTCGCAAAGGCACATCTAATGCGTGGCTGTGTCTGGTTCCCCTTTCTTCATTTCTGGATTTGCTGAGCGGGTTGGCTACTCTTGGACCCGCTGAGTACCACGTCTGGGAATTGTATTGACTATTATTGGTTCTGTCTGTGCGCAAGAATACCCTCACTCTTCTGCAAGAGCACCCGGTTCTGTTTGTAGACCATACCCATACATGACGTGGTTTCCTATTCCTGGCTGTTAGCCATGGGCAGTATTGTGGTTATATTTAACGTCTGTTTGTCGCGGAGGCCCTGGCTACATGATTCACTTGGCTCACCTTGCTCTCTGTCTGTAAGTAGGCTCATGCCCCCCAGGTAAATCTGCGATATACAGTAATCAGCTGCCCTCTGTTTCTAAACCTTTCATCCAGAAAAACATCAGAGATCCATGTAAACGCAGCGCCAGCCTGAGCGGAGAGTAAGAGCAAAAAAGGACACCATGCTCTAGGTTAAAAATGTCTGCTTTTAAATAAATGTAGCTTGATCATAGAGACATTCAAGCAATCACTCAGCATTTTTAATAAAATACATAGCGAGCGAGCCTAGAAAATAGTCATCATATTCCTAAGGGATTTTCAACAACTCCACAGCCTCCGCAAATAAACTATTTTTGACAAAAATACAGTATAATATTTTAGTTTTTTTCTTTTAAATGAAATGCGTTCACTTCTATATGTAAGTGCCAGTCCTTAGTTGACTCCTTAGTGATTCCTTTCTGAGAAGCCACATCATGGGAAATCGATGTCCACACCAGCAAAAGTGCCAAGGCTGGGGTCAAATGGGCGCACTAGGTTCCTCGCAGTCTGACATTCTGTGACATATTATGCAGACATTATCACCGTCGGCTCATCCAGTCCCTCAGATGTTTCTGAACTACAGCTCCCATGAGTCTGTGGCAATCTATTTCATTGAAGGAATTCTGGGAATTGTAGGCAATAACATCTGGGCGGCCGTGAGTTTGACAGCCCTGATCTAGAGGGTTCTCCATCCCTCATGTATCCGTTTGTCTGTTTTCTTTCAGATATATTATACCTGTCTTTTTAACTTACTTAGTATACTTATGTACAGCGCCGAGACATATGTGGGTACATAATAAAGTATAAAACTAATGAGCAGAACTGATGTAAAAGCAAGAGCGACTGGTACTAGATAACATGTTTTTATGTTCTGTTTCAGGGGCCGCCGCTCAGGAAGCCATCAAAATAATAACCAGGCAGTTTGTCATATTTACCAACACGTTTATCTACAATGCCATGTTACAGACGTCTGCCACCTTTCAGCTGTAGACCACTTGTTGTACTGTAAAACCTGTAAATGTATCGCTGCCTGAGCTCTGTATAATAGTATTCATTGTACCTCCTAAGATGCTTGAAAATAAACAAAATTTGCCTTTCCATTTGCAACTTATTTCCTATATAAAACTGTCAGTATAATGTGTTTTAGGCGAGGATATAATTGCTGGTTTTAAACACGTTGTTTCAACATATTCTTTCACAACCCTGAGTTCCCAGGGATGCTGATGGTATTTTACGATAACCATAATTTCTAAGCATTGGGATGTCTACGGGCAGGGCTGGATTAACATAGGGGTTATTGGAGCTGCAGCTCCAGGCCCACAGCCTGAAATAGGCCCATGACAGGATGTGAGAGGCCCTGCAATTCCCTCAAACCTTATAAAACGGTTACAAAACAGCTGACCTATTCAACTCTGGTATCGGCAAGTTTGTTTTCTGTGACCTATAGGTCTGTTTAAAACCACATACATTCAGCCCAGCGCTCTATCCACACTACTCCTGGGCAGCAGGGTATACTGTTGGTATTCAGCCCCTTGTCATGCGGCATGTTTATATACAAAAATATATGTTTGTAGAAACTAGACTTCCCAGCGTATTCCTTTTAAAGGCGCAGCAACATTTTATACGTTTTGATCCAGTTGACCCATTTTATCACTTGGTTACATTCTGTTTTGTATTTTTAGAGCACACTCTCGCAGACCCCTGAAAGTTTGCAGTAATTATTTAAATTCTAATTTAGACCAACGTATAAATAAAAGCAATTGTTGGACAGCCCATAAAAAGTGTTTCCCTACAGTATTAGGGGTTCTGCATATACCAAGGCAGTCCTTTGTTTTCATGCAGGATTGGGTGCAGTTAATCAGTCCGTTGCCAAAAAGCCATTTCAACATCGTTGTCTCATGTTGAAAAGACTTCTGATCCATCGTCTCAGTTGTTGGCATTCCTCTGGCATTCTGTTTAATAACACTGAAATATTTTCTTCTATTGGAAACCTCATACCCTCTGTATTGTGTGTGCAAGCATCATCTTATTCCCTTAGCTTCCCCTCCCGCCACAATTGAGGAAAAGAATATATATAAATATATTGTACCTCTAAACCATCTTCAATCAGCTCATTTTAATTTCCTTGTTTAAAAAAAGCACAATGAGACATATATTTAAATTAATGCTACATTTATTAAGTAAATTTAGGACAATGAAAGTCATTTTGTAGCATATATTTTACAGATTGATAGGGGACTTATGTGCTATAACAAAGCATAAATATATTATTATAGATTTGGCTTTAAAATGGCCATAATGTGGGCAACCTCTGGACTCACGGAGAGTCGTCCTTTTATCTCGCAGGAGAGAAAAAACCCCTGTGGGGGAAATCTCTGGGGAACCATGGAATGAAGGACTGCCCTTCCCTCTGGGCATTAAAGAGGTTAATGTAACATTTTTTTGACATAAGGGCTTGTTTAGAAAGACACATGTATAGACAAACAGACATGTATAGACATAGGTAAGGACATACACAAACGGATGGGAGGACAGCCGTACACAGACGGAAGGATAGACAGGCATGTATAGAAAGACATAAAACAATCATTATAAACAGATTAATATGGGCATAACCTGCTATGCATTATGCAAATATCTCCTACCCCCGCCCTCCTACACCCTCTACGCAAGCCTCCTAACGCAGCGCACATAAAACTTAGGGGATATCAACACAGACTAATCTGTGTTAACGGGTATACGAGTAGCACCTCAAACTATATCGCTCGCAGCTAGAACCTCCAAAGCACCAAGGTCTTATCTAAAGTAGTCAAGCTCCAAGTCTTCAGACACATCCAAGTGAGGCGAGATCTCTACACCATGCACCGGGGATACAGGTGGAGCTCTGTCAGAGCCTCAGATGTGTCTGAGAGACAATGGAATGTTCAGGCAGTTACAGCAACCGTTATGACAGCACAGGAGCTGCCTGTATGATGTCATAGAATGCTGTGTCTTTGTATTCACAACAAAGGACCGTTGTTTGAGCGGCGGATTGGAGAAAAACAACTTTATCAATGTAAAAGAGAATGGATGTACAATTGGCATCTACACTATCACTAAACATTTTCTACCTGTACAAAAATAAAACCGTTTCTTAAATTCTTTGCCTTCTGTTTCCCTGAGACGGCATGTGGAGCTTTTATGCAATATTATTTCCAGTATTATCTCTCCCCATCCTCAATGTCTGTTAATCTCTCACTGCCGCTTAAATTAAATATTACTGATCCTCCATGCTCTATTTTCTATACAGTAATTCTCACTTTACGCCCGTTATATTTCTCCTGACGTTATTTCTATAGCTGAAGGAGCCAATAAAAATAAAATGTGAACTGACCGTTAAATATCATATTTTTTGGTAAAAAAATTATGGAGATGTGCAAGTCTTGAAGCCTAAAAATTAAACATGGGAGATGTACTGTCAGTGAATTGCAATCAAGTATTTTGCAAACGACCCAAAATCATGGTAACGTGTTGCTTTCTCCCTCTGTAAATCACTCCCTGCGCCTCCAACAGACGACACCGCTTTATATATACATACACCTATATATCTGTACGGCCATTTATCTGACCACATTATATAATATATATATACATATATAACAAAACCACTTAGGCTAGGGTCAGACGAGCGTGATTTCTACGGACTGTACGTCCGTGTACACGGACGTACGGAAGACGCAGTAGTGGCCACACAGTCCGTTTATCACTGACGTATATTTTTACAGATGTAGGAGAGAAAATAAAAAGCAAAACCATTTTGTCCGTGACAAATGCTGGACGTATAAATGCAGTCCGTCTGACCACGTTCCATCACTCACACACAAAGCTATGCGAACGCAGCGCACTTTGTGCGGCCGTTCTAGGGGTTGTACGTTCTTGCCTGCCTTGCGTCCGTGGGTCGTGGCCGTTGTGCGTCCGCAGTTCAGTGCGGACGTACTTTGTGTGTTGAAATGTTACCGGAATCCACTTGGTTCACTCGGGACGAGACCGGACACGAGCAAGGATTGTCTGGACACGAGTCTCTTCAGGAAAGGCAAACTTTATTGTGACGTCACAGAATGCTCAGACAGGATTGAATCGCAAAGACTGAGCATCGATTACCCAGTGTCATGAGGTTTTATACCCCAAATACATAATTAGGTACATCCCAATTATCCCACCTCCTGGTGACACTATCCCACCCCACGTGGGTTAATACCTCCCTTTTGTTAATACAAAGACATTCCATTAATTGGCCGTAAATTGGCAAACTTTGTGTTAGTTTCAGTAAATCATGATTATTTGCTCCTACTATTCCGGGCTGCGCCCCTTTCCCTAGCGTCTTCAATCATTTGTTACAGATGGCACCTGGTCTGATCTCTATACTCCTTTGTCTTTCTGCGGGCCTCAACGACCTTGGTGTATCTACTTCTCTTTCTCTCCTCCGTGCCAGGAACAGCAGAGATCTTTCTCAGAGCTTTAATTGCTTTTTCTGCTAATCTAACACATTCCTAAATTTCTACGTATGCCTCATTCTAGTTTCAGCTAAAAACCTGCCTAGTTATTTTCAAGTGAACCAATATTCTGAACAAGATGGTCGCCTGGCTTATAATGGCGGCCATCCTCCAGCCTATTTCCACTTCAGGGCTACGATGGGCTTTCGTTCATGCTATCTTGGACGTACTTTTAGGCGCAATCACGGACGTGAACACTACGCTCGTCTGACCCCAGCCTAATCTGTCTACCCCGATATCTACACAGCCATGTATCTGCCAGTTTATATGTATATGCTATCTTCCCAGCTGTATATATGCATCTGCTCCGTTATATAAAATGTTTTAATTTCACACAATTCCAAGATCTTCAGCTCCAGGCCCATAAAGATCTGAATCTGGCCCTGCCAGTATCTAACAACTTAATTTCTCAAAATAACTAAACTGTGTGTAGTTAAAAATTAATAGTAATTTTGCGTTAATGTACCTGGGTAATTCATAGTTTGTGTTTTCTAGCCTCTAAAGCAGGATATGATATACTTGTATGTTTATTTCACATCTTTCCAGCACAGGATATAGTAAAACCACGTATTATTATCTTATATTTAAATGCTATACACAGGGGCTGAATTTCAGTCAGCTTTCAGTCAGCATCCCTTCATGTGAGGTAATATTAAGTGAAAAGATTTATCCCCCATGATGCATCTCGAGCACCTTGACCACCATCACCTTCCCCACACGCTCTGTCTGGCCGACCACACCCAACTGCACAGTCCTGCCAATCAGAGAACACAACCGCCAAGAGGCGCAGAAACGATCTATAAAGTTGCTTGTTGACACGCCTCCCGGTGCCTGTCAGTCAAACGTTCCCGCCTTCCAGCGCGCGTCGCTGTCGGATTTCGCTGGGATTTTGGCGGGAATTGTGAGGTGAGGCGTTTCCTGCTTGATGCCGCCGCCTCTTCCTTCGCTCGGAGGAGTAGCTCCCTGCTAGTAAACAGCGGTGTTGGTGCCTCAGTACACAGTGGCATCACAGCAAGGGCTGTGCAGAGTGACCCTGTAAGCCACTACCGGGAAGTAAATACCTCAGAAATGGGGCAGCCCTTGTTTCAGATTAATGATTGTGCAATGCATAGAGGAAAGCTTTACTTTGTGTCCAGCCATGACCTCACCAGTGCAGCACCTGTCAGGGCACCATGCGGGGCTGACAGCAGGTCTGGGTCACATGGAGAGACCTAGAGGCTCCATCAGCTCGCTGGGAAAGACGGTAGCAGCATCCTCAGCCTCCAGTGTAGGACTGCCGGGTGGTCAGACATGCTGTTGCTGTCCTGACAGTTTTATTCATGCTGATGGGCATGCTTTCATGCTGAATTCATATTCTATAGATCAGGGGTCTCAAATTCTGGCCCCCCTGATGTTTCTGAACTACAACTCCCATGATTCCCTGGCCACCTATTGCATTCAAAGACCCCTGCTATAGATAGATATTAGAGGAGAACCAGCTGAGCCCTTGCCAGCCCTGCTCTTCGGGTCCCTCTAACAGACCAGGTTTGCTGGCATCTGAAGCACAGCAGGTGATATGACTTGCTGCTCAGTGATTGCAGGATTCAGTCTGCATAGAATCCCTAAAACCTGGCCTGTTAATGGTATTTAAAGGACCAAGGTTCGAAACCACTGCATTACAGGATAAATTATTCCCATCCTGCTCCATATGAATTATGCATGTTGCAGGGCAGCACCATCCTTCTGCTTCCCCCTTTGCATGAATTAGTGATATGTGTCCAGGAAAACCTGGCTGACCTGTTAACCCTATGCCCGAGCGTGCTGTCTTCCATACGTTTTGGTTAAGTCACAGCCAGCTGAGGGTAATAAATACCATTTAGCATGTCTTGAAGGCCTGGGGTCTCTCTGGGTCAAGTCGAGATTCTGAGGTTTTCCATTCCAGATGCTGAACTGCGGTCGCCATCCCTTGTCACCAGATGGAGCCTGTTATGAGGTCTGGTACATTGTGAGACACTGCGTCATGTGGTTTTCAACTTCATATAAGTCAACTCTGCATTTTAAAACAAGGATTTCCTCTAGATTGTAAGCTCCTATGAGCAGGGCCCTCTACACCTCTTGTTTCCATCCTATGTCCATTTATCTGTATCTCGCTCCCTTTGAATATTGTAAAGCGCTGCAGAAACTGTTGGTGCTATATAAATGATCATTTAAATCCATTACGTATTGCTTTCATTTAGGAAATTAATCCTATTTAAAGAGTCCACAGACTTCTCCCTCCTGATTCAAACACCCAATATTAACTTGCCTGCTGAATCCTTGCACCTTAGATGCCGCAAGTCTGTCCTGAATCACTTCGAAAATAATGTGAGTTGCCTAGGCAGGCTGTCATTATGTAAGCATTGGCAAGTGCAAATTGGCTGCAACTACCAGGTTGCACATGTCAGCAGCACCAGCTAATCACATAGGGAAACATCAGCAAATTATCCTGATTTAGCCACTATCTCCCTGCACAATAAACTGAGCTGACAAGGACAACTCTGTGATTACAGCCACACTGCACCATGTAGTGCTTAGTGACTAGAGCGCAGTGCACAGCAGAAGCCGGGGTCGGCAAAGGAATGATTTGATTCAGATCAAGTAAAAAAAAAAAAAAGACTGGAATGTTACTTTTTTTTAAAAAAAAGTGAACCTGTCCTGCATAGGCTCGCTTTCCAAGCGATGTCTTGAAATTCAATGGTTGAATTAGATCATAAGGATGAAAGCTGGCAAAAAAGGTAGAAGAGCTACTCACAATGGAAATAATAAAATTGCACCAATTTATAAGAAACTACATACAGTGCACGCTGCTGATACATGACTTGTAAACCAATAAAATGTATAAGAACCAAGTATCAATGCATATAATAATCACTAGCCACTGAACAACCTAATCCAGCATATTTTGTGCAAATGCACATCTGCAATCTCACACACAATGAATACATTGAACAAGAGATTAATATTTTTTTAATTATCTTTTATTTATATAGCACCACAAATTCCTCAGCGCTTTACAAGATCAGTGTACAAAGGGTTTATACATTAGAATACCACACATGGATGATACAGCAGCCTAAGTGGGATCCTGTTCCCAAGGATATATATGAGAAGTACAAATATTTTTGTGAGGTAGGCGCATCCATATCTTTAGGTGTCTTGCCCAAGGACACTCGCTGGTGGTGGGATCGGAGTCTGCTTTTCATGATTGTAGATCAGCGACCTGGTGGTTAGGTTGAACGCGATTCTTGTAAAGTCAAGACTTGCTTCTCTAAAGTTGGATTGGAGGGATGTGCTGAACAGGATTGGTCGAAGAGCAGAGATGTTACCAGTGGGCTCCACAGACAATATTGTGTGGTAGACAAGTATGTACTGTTAGGCAGAGCAGAGTATAGGATATAGAAACGTAACAGTATTATTTAATATATTAAAGAACACACCCTGGGATTCTAATGTAAATCAAAATGTAAGACCCACATATGAGGTTTGAATCACTAAGCACTGTTGCTGCACTAAAGTTCACTGATGTAGTAGCAAAAAAAAAAAAATCACAGTTGTTGGAACTAGAGCAAATTCTGGTTATCCGGGGAACTGAAATTCAATAACGGCACCACTGTTATTCTTCTGTAGAAGTCTACTGCAGTTATTCAATATGTACCTTTATTCCACTGTTCTTTCCAACACTATGAATATACTTCAGCGATATTAGAGTTGAGATTTTTAATTGGACTCCCATAAACACAGTATGGTGAACAACTGCAGCGGAAACCATGGTGAGAACTTTGGAGAACTATGATGGAACTTCTGCAGATGATGAATTCTCCATAGTTGATCCACAGTAGTTTGCCAAAGTTTATCCACTGTTGCTTGACTGCAATAGCGGTGCTTTGTGAATAGACCCTATAGCCTCACAATAAACCCTTGTATATAAATTTCATTCATGGTACAGTTCTCTTCTATGACCCTTTTATTCCATATACACCCCTTATCCGGAATGCTTTGGATCACGAGGATTTCAGATTCTTCTGGATTTCAGAATCTGGGAGAATCTGATGTTTGAGAGGAAGGAGATCGCATCAGAGCCGCAATCGCCTTCCTGATTCAGCCACCATTGCGTACACAAGCTGGGAGCACTCCGTAAACATGCTACTCAGAGTCACCTCAGCTCCAAGCAGCATGTCGCACACTGTGGCTGCCAGCGTGAGCTGCACTCTGCTGCTGCAGACGGAATCCTGAGCGGCAGCACCCATCCCTAGAGCCCCCAATCTGGAATTACTAAAATAAAGACGGGTCTGAAAATTCCAGTTTGCGGAGTCTTCCGGACTTTAGAATTCCGGATAAAAGGTTTCCTACCTGTAGTCAGCTTTTAAAGCAAGGAAGATGCCATGGCGAGAAGCCCATTGATTTTCACCCACGTGAATCTTGGCTGAATGGGATTGCTGTGATTGCAGTCCTCATCATCACATATTCCCTCTGCTACCTTGGGCTATGGGATAGTACGATTGGGGTTATGGCCTCCAGATATTATGACGAGTGGGAGATGGGATGTGCTTTTTATTAATCTAAATATTTTGTCAGCTTTATTATTTAATAAATGTGGCATTATACACATTTATACACAGTATATATTTGCATTTATAGAGATGTGAGCATTAGTACAGACTGTCTGTAGTTCATAATTTAGAGGTTTTAAATCCACTATATATGATACCGTCTGCCTCTGTAGTTGAAATCCCACAGCTTCTTGACTGCAACACATTAGTGCATCTTAAGACATCAGGCTTAGCCTTTCTCCAATTGAAATGTTTTAAAAGAGCCTCTAAAGGATCGGTCCCATGGTGCTCCCATCTCTGCTTCTTGCAGATAAAAAGCCTGGAGGATTGAGCTGCCAATAGAAAGCACAAGTGTGTCAATTAAAACATATAACAGGGATCAGAGATTTATCGTCTAACTTCTTAGGACTGTTTAAAGGTATTGTAAATAAACAACACCTAACTGTACCAGGTAGATTATGTTTTATGTGAAAATGTTGCTCTCTCTAAAGCAGAATGAAACTAAGCACCAGCCATGTCAAGATCTTTGGAAATGCCTACATTGACTGGTAAGGTTTCTCAACAAATCTCACCAGTTCCTCTCAAATATGTCCTATTTCACCTTTTAAAAGCAATGTAACATGGTTAGAGATATTTAAGGTAGTAAAAACTGTTTCCCTGAAGACCTACCCCAAAAAGAAGACCTACAGGGCTATTCAGAGAGCGGTGAAAACCTTGAATTGCCAGGAGAATGAACAATCTAGACCAAATAGCCAGTTTGGAAAGTGAGATAAATGGGAGAATTTTTCTGGTTTGACTATTTTGACCTAGAATTTACACTTCTCCAGTCATTCTCAATGTTTTCACCTCTTTCTGAATAGACCTGATAGTGTGTTTTTTTGATAACTGCTAAAATATAAGACCTATCCTGAAATTAAGAGCTAGTTGTAGGGCAACTCGAAGAGCCATGGGAGAGAATTGGTGATGCCGGCGCTAGAGGAAGCGAGGTGGCAGCGCAGGGAGCAGAGCAGCATAAGGCTAGGGTCACACGAGCACTCTTTGAGCAGAAGGAACGTCTCTGAGAGTGGGCGCTCCTTCCACTCTGCCCGTGTGGTCACCCCGCTGAGCGAAGTTAGTGCCTCCTATGGAGGATCGCGATTTGTAGCCCTGTCTGCATTCGTCGTAGCTTTTTGACAGGGAGGCTGAAATCACGTCCGGTGGCATTGCATGCAATTCATGCGCACGCTACGCCGTGTGGCCATCTCTGTCCAGCCTTGACAAAGCTGCATCGGACGCAGGGAAGTGCGGTCACACGGAGTTGTTCTTCTGCTCAAAGAACGCTCATGTGACCGCAGCCTTAGCTGATGCTTCTTCTAGCGCCGGCTCCTGTCAAAAAACAACCTACCCCAAAAATAAGACCTAGTGTGTTTTATGGGAGCCAAAAAAATATATAAGACCGTGTCTTATTTTCGGGGAAACCTGGTACATCAGGAACAGCAAAAGGAAAATGTCATCATAATAGCACTAAATTATATATAGCAGTAATGCACTTGCAAATTATGTACGACTGGAAGTTTACCTTTATATCCAAGGTAGATCACGAGTCTAAGCGGCACATCCTAAGCTTAGAACTGCTGTTGCTGCGCCAAGTGTAAGTGTCACGACTAGCTGGGTATGCTGCAAAAATGTTGCCATAATAATGTTCCCTAGCATTAGGACCCTAAGGAAAAAAATCTCTCTATTCATCTAGCAACCATCTGTCTATTTATTCATCTATTAATCCATCTATTTATCGATCCATTTATTTATCTACCTACCCATCTATTCATTCATCGATCTACATATCTAACCTCACATCTATCTACATAGCCATCTATTAATCTAGCTATTGTCACTTATTTGTATTGATTGCTTGCTGAACAGGCATTCATAAGTAGCTGTTAACCTATGTCATAACCTAGGTATTGTAGATTTATATTAATTTATTTACATATGGAGATTGTTTGCCTGGAGGAAGAAAGAATTCTATTGGTCATACAGCTATTTTCATTTTCCTCCTTTGAATAGCTATCCATAAGTGGCTTTTACCCTATGAATACGAATTTATTGAAGATATTTATTTATCTTTAACATGTTTGGGAACTGTGTGTGATGTAGTTTCACCAGTCATTACTTGTTTGCAAACATTAATTATCAAAAGAGGACCTAAAGAATATTGACAGATATTGAAGTAGCCAAACTGGAAACCATATTGTCAGCTGTTATTCCACCACAGCTGTTTTGCCCTGACATTTGCAGTTTCCTTGTCTGTTGTCCACAAGTCGGTTTAGAGAATAACATGATTTTTCTTATAGAGATCTCTACTATATTTTTGCATCTTACTTGATGAATTCATTGGCTAGCATTACACCCTGGCCATTTCAAACACAGCAATTATAATTTTTGGGAAAATAAAAAGAGTTGACAAAGTGGGTCTGTCTACCTTGTATTGAATATTATTGCGGTTTGGGGAGATTTACTAACACTTCTGTATTGTTGAAAACTTTTATGTTTGTTTTTTCCAGGAATTTTTAGGAAAGAATTAGAATTCACTTCAGGTGAGCGTTCTCTCTCATTTTCAGGGTTATTCAGAGAAAGGTGAAACTCAGGAGAATTGGCAGGAGAAGAGAACAATCTAGACCAAATAGCCAATTTGAAAAGTTAGATAAATGGGAGAATGTTTCTGGTTTGGCTATTGTGACCTAGAATTTTCACTTCTCCAGTCAATCTCCTGAGTTTCACCTCTCTTTGAATAGACCTGTTAGTCTGGAGTTTGATATATGAATATTGCAGTGTTAGTGACTTGTTTCCATTTCTCATTTTAGTTACTTTTATTTCATGTACTTTAATTATAATAATACAGTTATTTATGAAGCGCCAGCATATTCCGCAGCACTGTACAATGGGCACAATATAGACAGGGTTACAATACATTGAACATCATTTTGACAAACCAGTACAGGAGGAAACTAAGGCCCTACTCCTGTGGGAATTTACAATCTAGAAGGATTGGGGGGTGGAAACAGGAGGAGAGGACTGCAAGGTGAGAGTGATGGGCTGCAAGGTGAGAGTGATGGGCTGCAAGGTGAGAGTGATGGGCTGCAAGGTGAGAGTGATGGGCTGCAAGGTGAGAGTGATGGGCTGCAAGGTGAGAGTGATGGGCTGCAAGGTGAGAGTGATGGGCTGCAAGGTGAGAGTGATGGGCTGCAAGGTGAGAGTGATGGGCTGCAAGGTGAGAGTGATGGGCTGGTTGCGTCAGTGAGTTGGGCGGTAGACTTCCCTAAATAGGAATGTGTTAAGGGAGCGTTTGAAGGACGGGAAGCAAGCGGAAAGTCTGACATTATGGGGTAGAGGGTCCCAGAGGATGGAAGCTGCGTGTGAGAAATCCTGCAGTCCATTAGTTACTAAATATTCTTCATCAATAAGTTAAAGCTCAAATATTCATAGTTTGTTCGTTATCACTAAACTCAGCCATCGTTTTTTGAAGTGATAAGAGGTCATCGATGATAAAGACATATCTAGTGTCTGCATTTGCTATGTTGATATGATTTCTGGTAATAAATTCATTAAAGGGTCATTTTACTCATCCTGACCACTTTATTGTTTGAAAGTGGTTAGGATCTGAAAAGTGCCGCTGCCCCTATCTGGCAGAAACGCTGAGTGAAGTGGAGGAGTTTCCTCTACCCTACCCAGTGTCACAAGCAACCAGGATTTTTTAATTTCCTTCCAGCATTCTGCGGAGGTGCTACGGAACATACGTAGATAATATGTGCAAATTCCATAGTGGTGTGCAATTTTTGGTTCCTGCACTACTAGTTGCGCAGGAGTGAAAATTGCGCAGAAAAGCTTCAGGGATTTCTGAGCTCGAAAGTCGACGAGAATGAGCTGCCTGTGCCTAGTGACCGATACAAAAATAACTGGGCAGAGGCAATTATTTAAGGGCACAACAAGGAAACTCTATTTTTCAATAGCTGCTGTATACATTAATTGATGCTTGATGAGCTGCCGTTTGCATAAAATCCATTCCTTGTTTGCACCCCCCCCCCTTTATTGGAAGCAGTAACTTTTATTTTGTCTTTACCTATTCCTTTCAACTCAAGGGGGACAGATCTATTAGAGCGATATACTTGTAATGTGCATTTGTGCCCTAGATAAATTATACTGTAATTCTGCAAGTCTGTAAATATATCTGTTAAGAACATAGATGTGTACAAGGAGTATCTGGTGTTGAAAAGCACACCTTCACACTGGTTGAACTGGTCTTGATTATTCCCCATGTAGATCCCTATGTGCTCTTTTTGGATGTCTGTTGCCTGATTAAAAATAAGCGCTTGAAAACGGACCGTATTTCTGTATGTGCATGATTATTGCGCTGCAATTGTTTTTTGCACTGGACTGTATGCAGGCAGGTACTTGCCATCGGGACTACTGGGAGGTTCCTGGTGGGCCGATGGCTCAGTGGGCCGGTGTGAGCAGCAGGCAGCCGGCAGGCCTACGCAAGCCACAAGCAGTAGGCCCAGGCGACTGCCCGACAGGGATTGGCAAGGTGTCCGCCGCGGCACCCACAATGATTCAGAGTCCGGGACGGAGAAGCAGGAGTATTCAGTTCCTCCTGACTCCTCCTTGATACTGATGTGTTACGCGAGTGATTCAGTGCGCCGGCGCCACGCTTCGCGTATTTAGGGCCAGCGGCCCAAGCCTGTGACGTCACTCAGTCACGGGCTGCTTGGTACGCGGGAAGGAGCAGACGATGAGGTGAGTGAGTGAGCCGTGCCCACGAGTATTTCCGATACACAGCAGCATATTCTACTGACGCCGGGCAGTCTGGATATATTATTATTCATGCAGATGTCAGTCAGATCTCTCATGGTCTCCTGGTGGTGGGTATCCTGTCCATGCTATCTTGGGGCAATGTACAGTTGTGTTCAAAATTATTCAACCCCCAATGCTGTAAAGGGTTTTAGGGAATTTAGTGTACATTTGTAATTGTATTCAGAATGAAATCCTACAAGGACTTTTTAAAGAACCATATGCAGCTAAAATGACATCAATTGGTTTTGTAATACAGTAGTAAATGTTTCTTTTGTGAATTCTTCATTGACACAATTATTCAACCCCTTAAAGACTACCACTCTGAAGAACAGAGGTTCATTCAAGTGTTTTCAATCAGGTATTGAAAACACCTGTGGATGTCACGGAGCAGCAATAAAGCATAATAAGCACCAATTAGGCAGCTTTAAAATGACTGTGATACTCAGCTCCTTCTAGACATTTACTGGTGTGGTTACAAACATGGTGAAGTCAAGAGAATGGTCCAGGAAGACAAGAGAAGAGGTGATTACTCTTCACAGGAAGGGCAATGGCTATAAGAAGATTGCAAAGATGTTAAACATACCAAGAGCGACCATAGGAAGCATCATTCGCAAATTCAAGGCAAAGGGCACTGTTGAAACGCTACCTGGTCGTGGCAGAAAGAAGATGCTGACTTCGACTGCTGTGCGCTACCTGAAGCGTAGAGTGGAGAAAAGTCCCCGTGTGACTGCTGAGGAACTGAGAAAAGATTTGTCAGATGTGGGTACTGAAGTTTCAGCTCAGACAATACGGCGCACACTGCGTAATGAAGGCCTCCATGCCAGAACTCCCAGGCGCACCCCCTTGCTGTCTCCAAAGAATAAGAAGAGTCGACTGCAGTATGCCAAAAGTCATGTGGACAAACCACAGAAGTTTTGGGATAGTGTTCTGTGGACTGATGAAACAAAATTAGAACTGTTTGGGCCCATGGATCAACGCTATGTTTGGAGGAGCAAGAACAAGGCCTATGAAGAAAAGAACACCTTGCCTACTGTGAAGCATGGCGGGGGGTCAATCATGCTTTGGGGCTGTTTTGCTTCTGCAGGTACAGGGAAGCTTCAGCGTGTGCAAGGTACCATGAATTCTCTTCAGTACCAGGAGATATTGGATGACAATGTGATGCAGTCCGTCACAATCCTGAGGCTTGGGAGACGTTGGACCTTTCAACAGGACAATGATCCCAAGCATACCTCCAAGTCCACTAGAGCATGGTTGCAGATTAAAGGCTGGAACATTTTGGAGTGGCCATCTCAGTCACCTGACTTAAATCCGATTGAGAACCTCTGGTGGGACTTAAAGAAAGCAGTTGCAGTGCGCAAGCCTAAGAATGTGACTGAACTGGATTTCATTCTGAATACAATTACAAATGTACACTAAATTCCCTAAAACCCCTTACAGCATTTGGGGGTTGAATAATTTTGAACACAACTGTAAGCATCACTTGTTTAAATATTTTTATTTTCTAGAAATGAAGACCGATCTGAATTTGTTGTTGGAATGCCTGAAATTTCAAATGGATAATCCTGAATCTCAGAAGGCAGCTTTGGTCACAATCTACTCGATCTGTCAAGAAAATGGTAAGGCAATTATTTACAGTGAGTAGTTTTAAGCGTTTTTTGACATGCGTATCACACAAACCTGAAAAACCGAGCGAACGCGCATTGAGCACGTTCACGCTGCAGTCTATGGCTACGAAAGTGCTGCAATATGCCCCAAAAAAGCTCCTGTACTTCTTTGGGTGTAGGATGTTTTACAGCGCGTTCCTACGCGCTGTAAAACACCCAGGTGTGAACGGGTCCCATAGGAAATCATGGGATTTCCGTGTTTAGGCGTTTACAGCGCACCGGAACGTGCTGTAAAACGCCCAGGTGTGAACGGGGCCTAAGGGTCTAGTCACAAAGCACTGAAGTTGCACATTTTGCGTTTCAGCCCATTTCGGCTCACTTCGGCAATTCCATGATGACGGAAATACGGTGAATTCACTATTTAGTGAATGTTTACTGTATTTTGCCGAAATTGGAGTCGCCGAAGCAGTTATCAGGCGTTGGCGAAAACACCGCATTGCAACAAATTGGCATCGTCGATTTCCACCAAACTGAAAAAAAAAAAGGTAGTCTCCTATTCTCTTGATAGTAGTTTCAATCAATATAGATGTGCCTAAATAATAAAAAAGGTCATTTTAAAAATAATAAAAAGGTCTGTTACAAAATAAAAGAACATAAATGTCATCTACAAAACACAACAAATACAGAAAGGTATTCTAAAAAATAAAAAATTTTGCAAAAAATCAAAGGTCTTTAATTTTTTAAAAAAAAGATATTACTTTTTACATTGAAACCTATGGTATTCACTTGTTTAAACCTGTCACATTGAAAAACAAAAAATCAGGGCATTTCGCTAAAATTACACACCCTGAGCCTAGCAGAGTACATATCTTGAGCCCAGAAGGATAAGGACCATATCGGGAGAGACGAGGTGGGACCCCCTCAAACCCTGAGAGGTCCAATATGATCTTACTGAGCCACCTAGGCAGGAGGCTCTGCGGCACGTGAGTGTTGTTTTTTTATTTCATAATTTTTTGCATATGTCGCAGGACTGTACTATATGTCTGTTAAGACCGGATTTGAATTATCCACGATCAAGAACCGTTTGTGGGAGGAGCCCCCCAAAAGAGGCTCAGAGGCTTACAACTATTGTCTTGAAAACCCCATCTTGAATTGATGACCGTTTTAAAGAACATATTTATGAAGTAGATTTCCACAAATTTATTGCCTCAATAATTATAGACATCTTTGCTGTATTGATCATTATCGCCAGGGTGGACTGACAAGTAATGGGGCCCCGGGCAATAGGAGTTAGTGGGGCCCCTTGTGCCACGCCTACACAGTAGGCCACACCCATAAACCCCTCCCATACAACGCACAACCCACATGCACATTGTTGCGTTAAAGAATATTTCTTCGCACAATTTTCAACTATTAATTTTAACGAGTTAATAAAATCCACTTGGGCCCCCAGCAAGTTGGAGAATCCATTGTGCCCCCTCCAGACTTACAAACTGCCACTACTGGCACTCGTGGCAGCTACGCCGCGGCACAGAACATTAAACCCCACTCATACGCACATTGATATTTATTGCCCCCAGCAGCTCACACATGGATATATATTGCCCCAGCAGCTCGCACATGGATATATATTGCCCCCAGCAGCTCGCACATGGATATATACTGCCCCCAGCAGCTCGCACATGGATATACTGCCCCCAGCAGCTCACACATGGATATATACTGCCCCCAGCAGTTCGCACATGGATATATACTGCCCCCAGCAGCTCGCACATGGATATATACTGCCCCCAGCAGCTCGCACATGGATATATACTGCCCCCAGCAGCTCGCACATGGATATATACTGCCCCCAGCAGCTCGCACATGGATATATACTGCCCCCAGCAGCTCGCACATGGATATATACTGCCCCCAGCAGCTCGCACATGGATATATACTGCCCCCAGCAGCTCGCACATGGATATATACTGCCCCCAGCAGCTCGCACATGGATATATACTGCCCCCAGCAGCTCGCACATGGATATATACTGCCCCCAGCAGCTCGCAGATGGATATATATTGCCCCTAGCAGCTCGCACATGGATATATATTGCCCGTAGCAGTTCGCACATGGATATATATTGCCCCAGCAGCTCGCACATGGATATATATTGCCCCCAGCAGCTCGCACCTTGATATATATATTGCCCCCAGCAGCTCGCACCTTGATATATATATTGCCCCCAGCAGCTCGCACCTTGATATATATATTGCCCCCAGCAGCTCGCACCTTGATATATATATTGCCCCCAGCAGCTCGCACCTTGATTATATATATTGCCCCCAGCAGCTCGCACCTTGATTATATATATTGCCCCCAGCAGCTCGCACCTTCATATATACTGCCCCCAGCAGCTCACACATTGATATATACTGACCCCAGCAGCTCAGGGGCCTGGTTTTGTAAGGCAAGTTTCGACCACGGCGGCGCACTACCAAACCGCCTCGTCAGTGGCGCTGCAGCGTGCCTACCTGGGCCCCACGTTCTCAAACAGGAGTGCACCCTGCATTGACGCTGCCCCCCCCCCACGTGATGCGCGCGGCATCAATACAGTGTGCACTCCTGTTTTAGAACGTGGGGCCCAGGTAGGCACGCTGCAACGCCGCCGACGCGGTTTGGTAGTGCGACGCCGTGGTCAGAACTTGTATTACAAAACCGGGCCCCTACTGACCCGCGGGCAGCGCCCGAGTGCCCGATGGGTCAGTCCGCCCCTGATTATCGCTGTTGTTATTTAGATATTTGTTATTGATATATTTTGTTCCTATAACCTATGCGCTCCCATATGTCTTTGGCATTGCGATTTTCATGATGTCAATTCACCTGTATTTGGCAAAGTGACAGCTTACTGAACAGACGAATTGGCCCGAAATTCACTGTACGGTGCAATCCGGGGCCAATTCGGAGGTTAGTGAATAACCCTTTTAGTCTATTTGAATGGACACTCCAGCCACCATGACCACTTAAGTATTAAACTCCGTAGATGTGGAGCTCTGTGGTACACTCTTACACACAGCACATTACTGTGTGTTATTTTGCTGTGCAGCTTTGTGACATACTCTTACACACCCACATTCATAAGCGCGCGCAGGAGTTGTGTCTGGTGTGCCCAGGCACACCCTAATGTTGAGTGATAATGTTCTTTTCCCCCCTCCTCGGTGACTGTTCATTAAAAACCATAAGAAAAAAGATACAATGTGCATTTTGTGCAAAATCTTCTAAAAAGTTCCAATGGGTGCACACCCTAATGTAACGGGCTGTGCATGCCAGTGCCCTCATTACTGTGAGTTTTATTGCTGTGCACCTCTGTGATATACTATTTGTCGTTTGGAACTTTGTAAGTGGTCCCATGGGTGAAGAAATGTTTCCAGTGTGCAGGTAATTTGAGTTTAAGACCCCTGGGGTAGAGGATATAAAAGGTAATATTAAAAACTTTAGCTTATTAAAAACCTTAGACAAAGAGATATTTATTTTTTTATTTTGACCTGTTTCTTTGTAGGTAACGTGTGTGAATATTTCAGAGAGATTGGTGGATTAATGTTCGTCAGTAACCTTGCGAAATGCAGCAAACACTCAATAGTAAAAGAAGCATCTTTGTTTACGTTAGGTGTTCTGGCAGAGAGCAATGGTAAATGCAAGAGAAAGTCAATTGACTGACTTCTGGGAAATATTATGTAATAAAATTAACACATTGTGTCTTTATTACAGTATATTGTCAGCAAACCCTGTGTACTTTGGAACTATTTGAAGATGTCTGCGCATCATTGTCTAACGAAGACTCCTCAGTGAATTTGAAAAGAATGTCTGTTTATGTGTTTTTGGTCTTGGTTTCAAATAACAGTAAGTTTCTTCCAGCTTTTAGAGGGGAATATTTTGCAGTAAATATATCTTGAACATTTTACCAAAACTTTGGTGTTGCAGAATGTGGCCAGAACCTTGCACGTCAGGCTGGATGCATTGATATGCTCCTGCTCTTATTCAGGTAACCTTTTTCGCTGGATCAGCTCCTTGGCAGTTACCAGAGTTTTATGTCGCATTTTGATTTTCTTACTTTTGCAGGGAAAGTCTACCAAAGGACAACATGTGTCTGACGTCTAACGTCTCAGACGAATATTATCAGCTGTGGTGTTCTATCTGCAGTGCTCTTTGCGCATGTGCCAACAATCCTCAGAACGGTAACTACAAGCATCCAATGAACACAGTTCAGGGCTATTCAGAGAGGTGAAAACCTTGAATTGGCAGGAGAATGAACAATTTAGACCAAATAATTTGGAAGTGAGATAAATGGGTGAATTTTTCTGGTTTGGCAATTTTGACCTATAATTTTAAATTCTCCAGTTATTCTCAAGGTTTTCACCTCTTTCTGAATAGCCCTGAGTTATATCTTTTGACATTTTAATAAATGTGAACTTCAAATTAAGATGATTGATATCCGTCAAATGCTTATTACATAGTTACATAGGCTGAAAAAAGACATGCGTCCAATCGGGTTCAGCCTTTCACGCATCACCTACTGCTGTTGATATAAAAGAAGGCAAAAAAACCCAGTCTGACGTGCTCGCCAATATGCAACATACTGGGGGGAAATTCCTTCTTGACCCCAGATGGCGTCCGATTTCTCCTTGCATCAAGAAGCTTTTACCCACATATTAAATATTATGACCCTTAATATGATGTGTCTGCAGGAAGTCAGTTTTCTTGCATTTCAAAATAATGGCATATTCACTTTTCTTTTTCAGATGAAAACCAGAAACTGTGCAGTTCTGCATTCCCCCAAGCTAGAGACTGGCTTCTGCAGTATACCAATCCAGAGATTGTCCGTCCTATCTGTTCTTTGGTTGGACTTACTGTTGCAAGTAACAGTATGTCATGCACTGTGTCTATACCCTTAGCTTTTATTGCTGTTGTTAACCCAAGTGTGTTAATTTCTTACTTTTTAATATATAGGCACTATGGGCCCTTTTCCAACGTTGGTACTAACTTAACCAGAGCTGTTATAAACTTACCAGAGCCATTATAGTCTACGGAGTTGTTACGTTTACAACGTTTAAGGCTAGGGACAGATGAGCGCATTTTCTGCAGCCACCGTCAAAATGTACGTCGATGCGTGCGCACGCATTTTTTCACGGAATACGCTTAAGTGGTCAGACGATGCGCAATTCTGGACGTATTTCATGACGGTGGGGTAAAAAGAAGTCTAGGGAAATCCGGCTGTTTGAACGTTATGTGGCCGCACACTAGCAGCGTCTGACGTCTCCTAATCACGCACACACGCTGCTATGCGGCCGCAGCGCACTTTGTACGTCAGTACCAGCGGTTTAACGTTCTGATAAAAATGCGTTCATTTGCTGGTTGCGTGGTGTCGGCGCACTTTCGTACGCACGTACTGCGTATATTGGCCGTCATTGGCCGTTATGTGCTGCTACTGCCGCCGTGATTTAGTGCGCCTGCACGCGCGTTCCGACTGCCCCACTCTGACCCTAGCCTTAGTTAGCACCAACTTTGGAATATTGCCCTATGTTTTTAACAGCAATTATTAGCATATAATATTTTTGAACTCCCTTGAATTCACTTTTTTATACCTGTTAAATGCACAAGCAGCACGCCACCAATATGATTAATTGGGCAATTTGGTATTTTCATTTAAGTTGTGGCTGTTTGAATGTACAATCCGTGTTCTCTCTACAATTACAAAATTTTCCTAACGGAAAGTTTCAATTTTATTAAAGACATAGAGGCTTGTATTTGCAGTCTCTTTCTTACTTTATTAACAGCAGCAAGAAATAGACAGAAAAGTATATGTATATAACTTTGAGAAAAAATGATAGTACCAACATGGTACGTCCTGTAACACCCCCTCTCATAACGCAGTATGGACTGTCCTGAGTTAGCATAAGGCCCTCCCCAACGTCCATTAACCCTCTTTCTTGAATAACATCGAAGAAACCGGAAGTCAGAAAACGACACTTTAAATCTTTTCCTTTCGGAGTCGAAGTAGGACGATCCAGCAGGAGAGGAAGCCGAAGATTCCATAGTTGGGCAGACTGACCAATGGCTGCAATAAAACACGAAGAGTGTGTTAGAATAGTAGTGGCAACTGCGTGCAACACCCAGGACACGCAGTACCAGCGCTGAACAGATTTCAGAACTCAACTGAACCAGAAAATTTTTGTTTTATTGAACCAGGTCATATCATACAGATAGATAACTACAGTAAACAGATAAAGATGACACAGAGGCAATTTTATTTATTTCAAAAGAAACATAGTACATACAGAAGGGAGGGAAATACTCACCTCCGTGTCTTTTAATAAAATTCAAACTTTCTGTTATGAAGTAGGAAAATTTTGTAATTTTAAGGCAAGACACGGAGGCTCGTATTTGCAAGTTTGAAGCTAGAATGTCACTAAACCTCAAAAACGTCTGACAACCAATGTAATACAGGCTTAAAATGAAATTCCCAAAAAGTGGATTCCCGCGACCAGTCCGCGGAACGCAACAAGTCCTCCAAACAACAACCAGAGGAAACTGCTTTGGAAGCGACGGCGCTTCTGAGCGCGCCCCGAACTGGGAGGTGTCAATCCCTGCCAAATCCAATAGCCAACAAATCCATCTAGCCAGAGTGGGTGAGGCAACAGGGAGGAAAGTAGGCTTAAAAGATATAAACAAAGGAGCCACTTTCTCCACGCGACGAAAGGGAATAGTACGTTCCTCGTACTCCTGAAAACATCTAACCGGACATAACCACGGTTGTAAGGGGAAAGGCAGAAAAAACGCCTCTGAAATAGAGGTCTTTGTACGACGGGAAATATTAAATCGAACGCCTTCTGGTAGAAAAGAGCGAACTCCAAAATCTAGTGCTCTCACATCCCCTACTCGTTTACACGAGACCAAACACAACAGCATCAACAACTTAGCTGAAAGCCGACGCAAGGATAAACCATGATTATCTGGCCAAGCAAGGAGGAAACGCAACACAATCGTGACATCCCATGTTACGACGTAGCGCGGGTGAGGGGGGCGAGTAAAACCGACACCCCGAAGGAGCCAACGTACTAAGGGAAGACACCTGAGAGGAACACCCTCAAAACCAACATGACCCGCGGACATAGCTGATCTCAACACATTGAGGGAACGGGAAGCTGTGCCTGAGTCAAATACCGAGGACAAAAAATCAAGGACATAATTCAGAGGAGCCGAAAAGGGATCCTGAGCCCTCTAAACACATCAACTGGATCAACTTGACCAGCAGGAGGCGTAGACCCCTCTGGTTCCTGGAGTCCAGGCGTGCTGTAGCAACGAGGCAGTAGAGCTTGATATGCCACTTGCTGATCCACCGATCCCGAAAGCAACCAGGCCATGAGTTGCAGTTGACCTGTCGAGATCAACGGGTGGGGCCGATGATCCGGATCCACTAGCATGTCCGGCAGGGACGGGAGCAAACTGGGATCGTTGATGACCAGATCCAGGATGGAGAACCACGCTTGAGACGGCCAAAACGGGGTCACTAGAACTAAGGTGATCCGTTGTGTCCGTATCACGTTCAGCACTCTCTAAACCAGGGCAAACTGTGGGAACGCATAGGGGTGACCGAGTCCCCATTCCTGAAGGAACGCGTCTGTCGCCGCCGCGTCTGGATCTGGACGCCAACTGAAGAACTTCGGCAGCTTTGCATTCAGCCGGGAAGCAAATAAATCTGTGTGGAAGGGACCCCACAACTGAGAGAGCGTTGAGAAGATTGAAGAGTGGAGCGACCAATCTCCTGAGTCGCGCAAATGCCATGAGTTCCAATCTGCGACCACATTCGAGAGCCCTGGAATGAACTGTGCCGTCACATGGAGGTGATGTTGAAAGCAGAAATCCCAGAGTTGATGTGCCATTAGCGTCAGCGGAACTGAGCGGGATCCACCCAGGCTGTTGATGTAGCGTACAGCCGGAAAGTTGTCCAGACAAAGGAGAACAGATCGATGGTTGGTTCCTTTCACGAAGCACCGGAGAGCAAATAATGCTGCCAGTAGTTCCAGGACATTGATATGGAGTGATGTCTCCTCCTGTCTCCAGTAGTTCGCATTGAGCTCCCCAGCCTAGACGACTGGCGTCCGATTCTTTGGCGAGGGAAGGAGCTGGGAAATAGAGAGGACTCCCATTCCAAAGATGCAGCTCCGTAATCCACAATTGAAGATCGTTGATTGCATCTTCCACGATCTCCACTATCCTGTTGTATGATGAACCGAACCGGAGAAAACGGGCCTTCAATCTCTGGAGGGCTCTGAAGAACAGAGGAGCTGGAAACACTGCATGACGCGTGGCAGACATCAGTCCTATGACGCGTGCAATCTGTCTGAGACGCGGAGCGGTGGTGAAGCAGTGTACGGACTTCCTTCCGGATAGAAAGGACCTTCGAATTCGGGAGGCTCAGAATCTGGGACAGAGTCGAGGACGAAGCCCAAAAATTCCAGTTTTTGGGATGTGTCACGGAATGGCCCAGCACCCTCAGCCAGGGACGGTCCTTTGTGACATTTGGCTCCCCATAGACTCATAGGTGCCGTTGCACCAGCCGAACTCCTGGTGTTATTTTATTAGATGTGGTTCCATTGTGTGGTGTAATATAAGTGTCCCCGTATGTGTATTGTGAAATGTGTGTAAATCCCATTGTGTGCTTTGCTCGCTGCCATTTCCCAGTGCCTCGTGGATCCGGTCGAATAGATCGGATCGGAAAATGGCCGATTCGGACCATCCGGTTTCGAATCGGCAACACCCCGATTCGTAACCGCCAATACGAATCGGGACCCGGGTGCCTCCTTTCAGCGAGGGCCAATGAGACTTGTGGGGGCGGGCAGGGATTCCCATTGTTTTGACTCTGTGTGACTGTTTATAAATATATGTGAAGTGCAAAATAAAGCCAGATCATCTAGTGCATACAGCTTCGCCTGGTGTCCTTTATTTTCGTCCGTATTGCTGAGATCCCGCGCGGTCTCCAGAGTGCGGCAGCCTGAGATACGATCCGATCACCCTGTGTCTGCATCCCGAATCAGAGCAGAGGTGCATCGTACGGGCTTCGACTGTGCCGAACGATCGCTCACGCTGTGGGCTGTTGTCCGATCCGAAGCCGCGAGGCGTCTGCCGCGCATCGATAGACCGAAGCGCTGCATATCCGAGGGAAATCCGAACGGTTTCCCGGACGAAACGTTTCCCACCCGAACGGCCGCTCCACACCCGATCCGAACCGCACCAAGGTCAGTAGATCAGCCGCTCGAGACGCTGAGTGCCGTGTCACTCAGTGGTCGGGCTGATCTCGCCCCGGGGTCCCCTCCATAGCCCGCCAACCCTCCTCAGGGTCATCCCAGGCCGCTCGAGACGCCGAGTGCCGTGACACTCGGTAGTCGGGTCGGCGGTAAGCGCAGTGGGAGGAGCAGATAGGAGCACACCCGCAGGCGGACAACTCCCGTTCCGCAACAGGATGGAACCAGTATCGCTTTGTCCATGTTGATCAGGAACCCGAGATCCTGCAACAGCTGGATGGTCCATTGCAGATGTCGTTGCAGGATGGAAAACAACACGAGTGACATGATGAGAATGTCGTTGAGATAAATCACTAACCGCACCACTCTTGCTCGTAGCTGAGCTACTACTGGTTTCATGATTTTCGTGAAATACCAGGGTGCTGACGATAGGCCGAATGGGAGGCATGTGAAGCTCCACATTCTGCCTTCCCAGGGGAACGCGAGAAAGTCACGGAAGTCTTCTCGAATAGGGATTGTCAAATAGGAGTCTTTGAGATCCAATTTGACAAGCCAGTCCCCTGGAATCAACAATTCGTTCGTCATATGTATCCCTTCCATCTTGAAGTGCCCATACACAATCCAGCCATTCAGTTCTTTCAGGTTGATGACCGGGCGATAACCGCCCCCTTTCTTTGCAACTACAAGAGGTTGCTTACAAAACACTGTGTGTGAGTATGTGATGGTTCTATGGCCCCTTTCTGTTGCAGGCTCAGGACCTCTGCATGTACTAGGTCGTGTATTATCGATGAAAATGATATTGGATGCGGGGGTGACAACTGATACAGAGCGTCTGTGAAATCTACTGTGAACCCCTGTACCGTGTTCAGAACCCAAGTGTCTTGTGTGAGTGTGGTCCAGTTGTGTAGGAAATGATACAAGCGCCCCGCGATTTGGGATCGTGGGATGTGGTATAGGAAGGGAAAGTACCTGCTGAGTGATGGAAGTGGCCTCTGCCTCTCGTCCCTCTAAACCCGCGTCCCTGCCAGTGTCGTGCTCTTGATGGGAAGAAGGATCCCGAAAATCCTGATGCTCTGGTTTTTGGAGCTGATAATGAGGGCAAGTTTCCCGCACGGGAAATGGCGTAAGGAGTGGGTCCACGGCCGGCAGGGCGCCCTCTGAATCTGCCGGCCCCTTCAAAAACTCGTGTTTTATGGAAAACTTTTTTCATTGTAGCCTGTTTTTTCCATATTGGAAAAATGTACTCCCATAGGTTCCCATCTCTTTAATGAATCTTTCCCCGAAAAGAGAACCTTGTGCCTCACTACCCAGGTCTTTGGGGGCTAGGGTAGTGAATTGTGTATCATCTTAATTAAAATTGCTTTGCGGAGTTCTGCTGCCACCGCTGCATTGGCGTTTCCAAATAGGCACATAGTGCACTGTAACCATTCTCCCTCCTCCTCAGGCTCTAGGGGATTGCCCGTAAGCTTGGCGTCCTCCACCATTTCGAAAAGGCGTGCCAAGGGCCCCGACCTAATACTTTGTCTTGAATCATGCGCAGGGCCTGGTCAATGCCCTTTTTAACCCCTTAACTGCGGAGCCATTTCACATCTTAAAAAAACATGTTTTTCTTTTTTTATTATTATTTTTGTTCTTCACTTTAAACATGGTCATATTTGGTATCATTGGAAAGGCCATGCTCTGGCCTTTCCAATGATACCAAATATGACCCTGCTAGCTGCGAGTAGTTGGGAGATATCGGAGTTCAGAGTAACCCCTATCTCCACCCCATCTTTCTTTTGGAGTCAAGGATGTTCCCCACACGTCCTCAGCAGTGAAAGGGTTAACATTCCACCCTTTTCCTCCCAGGAATTTTTCAAAATATTCATCCACCTCCGGAGTAAGGCAAACCTTGCCAGTGGTGATAGGCCGTGGACACTCAGCCCTCATATTTGCTCTAGACGGGCGGTCTAAGGGAGCCCTAAAATTTTGGTCGATCCACTTGGCCACGTGTGGTAGGGGGTACCATTCAGTGGAGCGAGGGTGGGAAATGGTTTGGGGATGAAAAAGGGGGTTATCCTGAGGATCATATATAATTTCTCTTGGAGTGGCCCCAGGGAAAATAGATGGTATCACATCCTCCTCCAATTGCGCATCATATGCAGGCGAATGAATTTCAAAAGGCTCCTTATCTTCATGAGCCTTATCCCCTTCATCCTCATCAGAATCTGGATAGGCCGGTAGTAGAGAGGTGCATGTTTTTAGTTGCTTGGGCAAGCCTACCACTTTACACGCCCCGCGGTCAAGGGCTCGTTTTTTTACTGGGGATATTTTGGGGTTCCGGCAGTTGAACGGGGATGCCAGCCCTCTGGCGCTCAGATTGTCAGGCGCGGTCTCCTCTCGAGCATGGAAGCTCTGGGGTCTGCTTAGAGCATGAGCGCTCAGGGATCAATTTAGGGCATGAGAGCCCAAATTAATTTGAGGAGGATGGGAGGCTAAGTTAAAACGAGGGCCATGGGAGCACATAGAATGTGCAGGGGTAAGTGTGTTAGAGGGCACAGTAGGTCATAGATTCACAGGAATGGGTGGCATAAAATAATGGGGAGCATATGATGTTGAAGGTACGTTACGGTTAGCCCAGGCCTGGGAGAAGGACTCCGACATACAGAAGACTGCCGACTGCATACGGGTAATGGAGGCCTCCAGCCGTGTCTCCGGATCCTCCCGCTGGGGGCGCAGATTTAAGCCATGATGATCAGCCAGAGTAGTGATGTGCATACCATCACCCTCAGAGTCGGAATCGTGTCGTCCGGAGTGTGAATTGTGCTTGGATAGTGACATCGTTGTGAGGAGAAACGATCCGCATGAAATGGCCGCTGTGAAAACACCGTGAGACGGGGTGGAGCCTATCGCATGAGGCGGCTGCTCGAAAGCAAGCTGTGGGAAGTGTTAAACAGGATTGTAACACCCAGTTACAGATCCCAAACCCAGTGGCCAAAATGCTAATTCACTGAAGATATAAACACAGTAAATTCAACTTTAATAAAAACAGCGCCCAGACTCCTTAAAGCGCAGGGAGGCTGGGGTAAGAAAATTTATACTTAACTGTCCGCTGAGCAGCAAGAAAAAGGGTTAATGGACGTTGGGGAGGGCCTTATGTTAACTCAGGACAGTCCATACTGCGTTATTGGAGGGGGTGTTACAGGACATACCATGTTGGTACTATCATTTTCTTTCTCAAAGTTATATACATATACTTTTCTGTCTACTACTTGCTGCTGTTAATAAAGTAAGAAAGAGACTGCAAATACTCGCCTCCGTGTCTTGCCTTAAAATTGCTTTCTTTAAATGTGTAAGGTAGGCAGTTAATTTCATAAAATTTTTATCATTGACATTGGGATGAGCAAATACTTTCCAAAAAAGAATGGATAGTGAAAGCTGTACGAGAATGAACATAGATTACTTTGCCGTAACGGTTTGGTTGGCGTCCTTTCGAAGGGTTTGCCATCATTATACCACCACTTTATTGACGCGGCTGCAAATGATGCATCAAAGATGTCTTGAAAGTTTCCTCCCATTGAGACACATGGTGAAAAAGTCGTATTTCATGCCAAAAAAACAGATTAAAATAACCTAAAAATAGCATATTCTGCTCCCTTTTTTTAGGCAACAGATTCTGACTGTTTTGGAAGCAGGTCCTGCTCCATGTTAAAGGCAATAGATTCTGCTATGCTAGCTTTTAAATGTGGAGCAGAGTTAGTTGCCTAAAAATGGAGCAGGACCTGTTGCTTTAGGCTTGGGTCAGATGAGCGCAGTGTTCACGTCCGTGTTGCCGCACATTTTTTACAGCCGTGGTAGCATACAATTATGATCAAGAGACCCACACACGAATTACGTCCGCACAGAACTGCGGACGCACAACAGACGCGGCAAACTGACGCAGGTTAGGCAAGAACGTAAAACCGCTAGAACGGACGTGCGGAGCGCTCCACTTCCGCATAACTTTGTGTGTGAGGAGCGGAACGTAGTCAGACGGACTGCATTTTTGACGTCCAGCATTTTTGACAGACAAAATGTTTTTTCATATTTTATTTCCCATCTACATCAGTCAAATAAAACGTCCGTCACAAAAATGGACCACGTGGCCACTACCTTGTCGTCAATCAGAAAGTACGTCCGTTGTGCACGGACGCACAATCCGCACAGAATGCGTTCGTCTGACCGTAGCCTTAAAGAAAATTTGTGAATCTGCCCCCCTAAAAAAAAGGAGCAGAATCGGTTTTCTAAAACAGAACAGAACATTCTTCCAGAAAAGGGAGCAGAATATGCACTGTACAATGCATCATAGAATGGTATTCGAAAAATGTTTGCTCGTACTCAATTTTGGACCACACTAAAAGTTTTGCAGCGGTCTTATTTACTCCTGCTCCTTTTTTTACACAACTTTAGCATTGTCAACCTAAAGAGTCAGCAGTTTCCTAATGATAAACTGGGGTTAGTTTGTGGGCAGATTCTGCTAAAAAAATTTGATGCATGTGAAGCTCTGCATCGTTTTTTTAAAAGTACATTTCTGATATGTGCGTCAATTCTATAACACTTGCATCATTTTATGAAAAATAGAACAAAATACGCGGCATAAAAAAAATGGCGCTGCCCCTTTTTTGATGCGACAGCTTCCACTACATTTTTTGATGAAAGTAACGGATTCTGTGCTCGGTTTTAGGCTGGGGTCAGACGAGCGCAGTGTTAACGTCCGTGTTGCCCGCACATAAGTACGTCCGTGATAGCATACAATTGTGTTAAATGGAGCCCCACACACGAAGTACGTCCGCACAGAAGTGCGGGGGCTGACGGACGCTGAAAACGGACGCAGGTTAGGCAAGAACGTAATACTGCTAGGCCGGACGTGCGGAGTGCGCCACGTC
The DNA here is from genome assembly GCA_009667805.1 of Leptobrachium leishanense. Lineage (NCBI taxonomy): Eukaryota > Metazoa > Chordata > Amphibia > Anura > Megophryidae > Leptobrachium > Leptobrachium leishanense. Next base: position 30,766,312 of record CM019072.1, on the reverse strand, counting down.
CACAACGTCCGAATAGCTTTGTGTGTGAGTGATGGAACGTGGTCAGACGGACTGCATTTATACGTCCAGCATTTTTGACGGACAGAATGTTTTTTCATTGTAATTTATTTTCCCTGCTACATCAGTCAAAAAATACGTCAGTGAAAAAAACGGACTGTGTGGCCACTACCTTGTTGTCAGTCAGTAAGTACGTCCGTACTGCACGGACGCACAGTCCGTAGAAAATGCGCTCACCTAACCTTAGCCTTAGGCTAGGGTCAGACGAACGCATTTTCGCGTTGTCTGTGAAAAAGTGCGTTCGAACGAATGGACGTATTTTTTCACGGAGTACGCGATAGCGGTCATACGATGCGCATTTGCGTCCGTGATTTTGTACGGATCATCAATAAAACACTTTGTGCATCTGGACGTTATGTTGGCCGGACATTAGCAGTGTCTGACATCTCCAATTCACGCACACACGCCTCTAGCGGACGCAGCGCACTCTGTACAACCGTACTAGAGGTTTTACGTTCTCGACAAAATGCGTTCGTTTTCCACTTGCGTTGCGCAGCCGGACTTTTGTGCGACCGTACTTCGTATATTGGCCGTCATTGCCTGGCACTTGCTGCTAGTGCGGCCGTGATTTAAGTGCGCCTGCACGCGCGTTCGCACTGCGCTCGTCTGACCCTAGCCATAGACTCATATTTTCTGTTTAAAATCGACGTTTATACCAAGCCTCTGAATGGGGAAACTTTTTAAATCCCTGACTTATTTGATGCATTGATTACAAAAACGTCCGCAAGACAAATGCATTTTTTGGCTTCCACAATTTTTGCCCTCTAAAATATGGTTCTAGGGGAGAATGCACTGGTAAATGTATCTATTTTCCTTTCAGCTGCTGCCATTTAATTGCGTCAGCAAAGACCAAGTTTAAAAGAGTTTGTAAATATAAAAAAAATGCATATAATCAATCTCTCTTTATCTGACAGTAAGTAGTACTGTCCCATTTAAGCTAGGGTCAGACTAACGCATTTTTCGCGTTGTCCGTGAAAAAAGTGCGTTCGAACGAATGGACATATTTTTTCACGGAATACGCGATAGTGGTCATACAATGCGCCTTTGCGTCTGTGATTTTGTACGGATCATCAATAAAACCCTTTTTGCGTCTGGACGTTATGTTGGCCAGACATTAGCAGCGTCTGACGTCTCCTAATCACGCACACATGCCGCTAGCGAACGCAGCGCACTCTGTACGTCAGTACTAGCGGTATCACGTCCTCGAAAAAATGCGTTTGTTTGCCACTTGCGTTGCGCGCCCGCCCTTTTGTGCGGCCGTACTTCGTACATTGCCTGTCATTGGCCGTCATTTGCTGCTACTACGGCCGTGATAAAGTGCGGCTGCACACGCGTTCGCGCTGCGTTCATCTGACCCTAGCCTTAGAGGGTGAATCATTGAATATTCGGTAAAGTGCTTTTATTTCTTTTGTTTCTCAAGGTTTCGCACAGGGATACTTTTCTTCAGTTGGAGGGTTAGACACTCTGGCCGATGTGTTCTCCCAGCTTGTGACTAATCTACAGTTTAGAGAATCAGATCCTAAAGTTGCTGTTGCGATAACAAAGACATTAGATGCTTGTATCACTGATAACCGTATGTGACCAAAGCCAATTTTTTTTCTTAATGCAGATTATTGCAACGGGGGGGGGGGGGGGGTTATATCTATAAAATGTATTATATTCATAATTGTTTGATAGCTGTGCTGGAAACACCTAGGTCCCTATTTTGGACTTTGCTTTATTCCATACTTGGTGTAAAACTTAACCCCTTCACTAGGGGCTGGCATCCCTTTTCCAAAAAAACCCATTGTCAGAAACCAGTGTGTTTTTGTAAAATCATTTCTAATTAATGATAGGTTATTTACAGTAATGACTATTTATTAATCTATTTGGCCAGTAGATGGCGCCATCTACTGCCAAATTGAGTTACAGAGGTTTGAGCAGCAGGTCTATCAGGGTTATTCAGAGAAAGGTGAAAACCAGGAGAAGAGAACAAATAGCCTATTTGGAAAGTGAGATAAATGGGAGAATTTTTCTGGTTTGGCTATTTTGACCTAGAATTTTCACTTCTCCAGTCATTCTCCTGAGTTTCACCGGTATTTGAATAGACCTGTATGGGGGTTTTTTTTCTCCGTGCATCGGCTGCTGAAAGCCTGATATTTCAGAGCTTTCAGCAGCTGATTTTACAGTTTTAGCTCTCTGAGCATTATACCCACAGGGCTAAAACTTTGGGGGCACCTTCTGCAGCAAAAAAGCAAACAAAATTTGTTTGCAGCAAATTAATTTCATTAGATTTTGGGCTGCAGATCAGCATATCAAGATATCTCGATATCGGGGCACCAGATGGTGCCTTTTGAAGCCCGAGATATTTCAATATCGGTAGTGAAGGGGTTAATGGCTCTGGTAAGTTTACCATAGCTCTGGTTACTTTTACTCCAGGCTTGGAATCTAGCCCTTTGTCGGGAACATGGAGCAACGGAGGAAAAATAACAGCACAAGCCCTTAATAGCTCCCTGTTAGTGACTCTATTCAGACCCAGGTACTGTATATTTGGGAGCCGCTACAGATACAGGAAGTGATGCCACACGCTGCCGCTGGTACTGGCGTCCATAGGACTCCATGGATCAAAGTGCAACCCTATGAGCTCGTGCTTGTCCATTAGGAGATTCGTTTATCATCCATGTGGAGTTTCATTGATCAATTATTCCACTGAATCGCACTATTCCATTATTCCACTGAATCAAACTAGACTTTTGCATTTTCTTTTTTAACTTACAACACTGTTTGAATAATGACATTACCGTGTTTTTATGTAGTACTGCTGTAATTTTGTTGTTTTATTGGTCCAAAATATAGCACATTCAGAAACCTTTTACATGTTTGTTTGTTTTTTTCCAGCCATCTGTGTAAACAGTTTGTCAAAGCACAGCATTGTATCAAGCTTGATCAAGATGCTATCCCATGAAACTCTTGATAAAGAAGATAGATTCAGCATTGTACTCACACTGGGTCATTGTACGGAGAATTGCGGTATATGTTTTATTTCTTTCTGCATTCTTGACCTTTCCGTATTTAAATGTTTGAATTTCAGTAAGGAGAAGATAAATTTAGCATTATTTTATTATTTTCTACGTCTTGGGCTTTTACTAACAGGTCTATTCAAAGAAAGGTGAAAATCAGGAGAATTGGCAGGAGTAGAGAACAATCTAGACCAAATAGCCGATTTGAAAAGTGAGATAAATGGGAGAATTTTTCTGGTTTGGCTATTTTGACCTAGAATTTTCACTTCTCCAGTCATTCCCCTGAGTTTCACCTTTCTTTGAATAGACCGGATAGTGATTGGAGTACAAATATTCACAGTTTCATTGATTGAAAGATAATTGTGACTATAGATATTTTTGCACAAACTATACTATAGATACATGATGTGAAATAACTGCTGCCTACAAGATTATTTTAGGCTGGTGTCAGATGAGCGTAGTGTTCACGTCCGTGATTGCGCCTAAAAGTACGTCCGTGATAGCATGACAGCCCATCGCAGCCCGTTACATGAAGTACGTCCGCACTGAACTGCGGATGCACAACGGCCACGGCCCACGGACGCAAGGCAGGCAAGAACGTACAACCCCTAGAACGGCCGCACAAAGTGCGCTGCGTCCGCAACGTCTGCATAGCTTTGTGTGTGAGTGATGGAACGTGGTCATACGGACTGCATTTATACGTCCAGCATTTTTCACGGACAAAATGGTTTTGATTTTTATTTTATTTTCCCTCCTACATCCGTCAAAATATACGTCAGTGAATAAACGGACTGTGTGGCCACTACTGTGTCTTCCGTACTGACGTACGTCCGTGTGCACGGACGTACAGTCCGTAGAAATCATGCTCGTCTGACCCTAGCCTAACATCTTCAATGTTTTACTGATACACGTACCGTTATGAAGTGACTTCTCGGCATGAGTAATAAACAGCGACATTTACACAGCGGTGCACCAGAGATCAAATAGAACCACAGGGCTCTTATGTGATCTATTTTTAATTAACATTTCCTTCAACAGAAGAGAATCAATATGAACTTCTAAAAAACAATGGACTTCCTCTCATGATCCAGGTGCTCACGGAGTCGCAAGATGAGGAGTTAAACAAAGCAGCTACTTTTGTCCTCCAGAACTGCAGGCAAATCAGTGAGATTTTCTGTAATGCTTAATGATTTTGTCTATGCTGTCATTATTAGAACTGATTGAATTTGATCTTTTTGGTGCTTTTAGAACTGAATTGCCTGATGCATTCAGGCCCAGCAGTCACTAGCAAATGTGTTTGTTATACAATCAATCGATATTTATGTATGTTAAATGGTACATATGGGATGCAGCAATACACTCATGAAATTACCCATCTTTATACATACATACTGTATATGCTTGTAAAATAAAAATGACGCAGGCAGTTAAGGTTCAATCCCATCTGAAATATATCACGGGAGGAAACGCAATGCTTCCCTTTGCCCAGTGATCTAGAGCAGTTGTCCCCAACCCTGGTTCAACTTCTCAATTACCCCTAACAGACCAGATTTTACAGTTTACCGTGGGGGAATGCAGACTGAATCCTGCAATCACTGAGCAGCAAATCAGATCACCTGTGCTTTGCTTCAGATATCTGGCAAACCTGGCCTGTTAGGGGCACTTGAGAAAAAGGGTTGGGAACCCACTGATCCATTCTAGAGAGAACTCCTAGCTTTCCAGTCTATGCCGACAGCATAAATATAACTTCTCTAAAGCCTTACTGTGTGTAGCTTTATGAGGGACCATCCTTGGGAAAGGGAAAGTAGGGCTTTGACTCTGTGAACCTTGGGAGCTCCGCAGCAAGAAAATGCAGTCCATGGTTTGCAGTGCATGGCAGCTGCAAGAGGTGAAGTAGTACATTTAGTGGTGTATTCACAACATCAGCAGGGCTGGATTCTTGTATAGGTCAACTAGGGCAGCAGTTTGAAGAAAGCAGCATTTTTCCAAATATCCTTTTTGGAGTGCAATATATTTTTGGTGAACAGCGGTATAAACAGAGCTGTAAAAACAATAAAACTCAAAGCAATAAGGTTCCAAACTGTAAGTGGTTTTAGAAATCACTTGCTGCATACACTGGTCAGCCACCACATTAAAACCACCTGCCTAATATTGTGTAGGTCACCCTTGTGCTGCCATAACAGCTCTTATTTTCAGGGCATGAACTGGCACCTGGCCTGGTATCTGGCACCAAGACATTAACATGAGATCCTTTAAATCCTGTAATTTGCAAAGTGGGGCTCTTTGGATTGGATTTGTTGCTCCAGCACATCGTGCAGATGCTCAATTGGATCGAGATCTGGGGAATTTGGAGGCCAAGGAAACACACTTTAAAATCTTTGCCTTGTTCCTGAACCATTTTTGCAGTGTGGCAGGGAGCATTATCCTGCTGAAAGAGGCTACTGCCATCAAGGAACACCACTTGGCATGTGCCAATGTAACAATCTGAACAGTTCCTGGTGTATTATTGGCAATTTGATACAATATCTTTGAAGACCCACTTCGGTTACTTCAAAGTATGTAGCGGGTAACCCTTGATGTTAGCAACTAAAGTTTTGAAGCGAACCAATGTAAAAACTTAAACCTTTTATTAAACAATACATAAATGGTTACCAGAGGTTCGGAGATAACCCTCCTATATCTCCTTATTTAAAATCTATTAAAAGCAGATCGACACTAGTGGATGTTTGTAGAGTTCACAGCTGTATTGGTATTTGGCTCCCAGTGACAGAATTGTCTAGAATCCAATTCAGGTGAAATATTTCCCAAGTTGGTGCTGATTCTGAGTGACTGCAAGGTATGCACTCAAATGGCAGCAAGTGCATGGGTACGTAACGTTAAGTTCGTGGCACGTTCACGTTATCAGTCAGTGGTTTTAATGTTGTGGCTTATCAGTTTATAGGTTACTTTGGTTTGTTGCTTTTAAAATATTGAAATATTACCAGAAGAGTAGGTGAGCCAAGCTGAGACATCGGCAATGGGTGGCTAACCCAGTTCTTGACAAATTTGCTTTGAATCTAGGAGCCAGCTAAAAACGTTAAGAGCCTATGTTTTGGCAAGGATTCGCCTTTATCAAGGTATACCTTGATAAAGGCGAATCCTCGCCGAAACGTTGGGAACCTTGCCTCTGCATCTGGGAGTTGGTTTGTACTGACCCAAATTCTGATTTTAGCTGCTTCTATTTGTTTTATCACTTTGTTACCTGGTGCTTTTTGCTGTTAGGTATTTTTTGTGCATGTGGGCTTTTGGCTACTTTTTTGAGCCTAGAAGTGTAGAGCGTTGATTCTAATATCAGTTTGGCCGTTCTGATTATATATATATTCTTATATTATTTGTGTTGTTAACATCTGTACATTGTCACATTGTTTGTTTAATTTGTTTACTTATTTATTTTCTTTGCTCCCTATTTAGCCACCACACACACACACACACACACACACACACACACACACACACACACCACACACACACACACACACACACACACACACACACACACACACACACTATATTTACTTTAAATGTAAGAGACGGGAAGAAAACATTGAAGCCAACTAGATGTTTTTAGATTGGTGTAAAATAAACTGGAAATTTAGGAGCCAGGAGTAAAATTCTTGGAGCCAGTGGCTACCAGGCTCCAGCCCTGGGCTAACCCATGCTATATCCCGGGTGGACTCTTGAAAAGGGCCATGTGTCAAGTTGAATATTGTTGTTAGCCCTAATTCTGCAGCTGGACAGAGACGTAGAGGCTGGCTGTATGGGCACAAGTAGAGGTAGCCTACCCATTGAAAAGGTGAGTAGAGGAAGCGATATGTGGGAGCCACCCCCACTTCATGCTGTTCTGTGTGTGTCAGACCTGCTACCCTGAGGAAGAGCGCTCCACGGCTCACGTATAGGTACATGCTGTGATGGAGCCCTTTGCCATCTGTTTTGACCCTCATAAAAATCCCAGCCACAGTAAGTCCAGTACGTGTGTGTTAGTTAGGGTCAATGTGTAGGTGTAGGTGTTAGTGCAGGTGCGTGGATGTCAGTGACTGCATGCTTGTGTTTGTCAGCATATGGAAGTGTATCATTTTGCTAGATTTCCTAGAGCTCCCTGCTAGATCTAGAAATGAGAGGTGAGATCCCACTGCGATCCATTAGACTTCAAAAGTTAAAATCTCCAAGGGCTGGATTCCCCGAGGGGTACGTCTTTAAAAATGCAAGCCTTAGGGAATCCAGTCCTTTGGTGATTTTCACTTTTTAAGGTTAATAGATCCCCCCTGAGATCTCACAGCTTAGAGGGTCTAGCCCATTGTCTGCAAGTGTGTGCTTGTGCCGTCATGCACAGGACTGCAACGGTGTCTGTCAATATCTGAATGTGTGTTTTTGTCAGCGCCTTCATGTTTGTGTTTGCCGAGTCTGGTTCCATGTGTTTGTCAGGCTCTGCAAGTGTGTCTAGGTCACAGTCTGTGTGTGTTTGCATGCTTGAGACCGGCTCTGTGACTGCGTTGCAACTATACACCTTTTCAATAAATTGTATCAAAATCAATGATTAAGATATACTCGAATTGACGCATGGATCACTCATGTCTTTCAAAATTATGGCACAAAGTCTCGAGGCGAGTCTCAGAATGACACAGACCTTGGCTTTGGAGTAATGAATGTTGCCGGGAGGGATCCTAACAATGGAGTAAACCTTACATGTTCTGGCATAACCTTTATGGGATCTGTGATAGTGGCACGGGCATTATTCTAGCCAATGGGGCCTGAGGGGGTCGATCCGGATATGTCATTCTTTGGAGTCAGGTTTGTTGCTACAATTCCTAACCATTCGGATGGTGATCAGTGGACTATTGAAGGAAATTGAATGGTAGTAGCCATCCTTCCATCTTGAAAGACAACAGTTACACCAAGGATAGTGAATTCGCTTGAGAGCAGCATCTGGTGTGGCTCATAAGACCCACTCTGGCATGGCAGTACCTGTCACATGTGCTGCTCATAAAATCCGAACAATGGGTTGTGGTTTTCTGGCTCTGCTTCTTCCTTGCCCTCCAGCTGGCGAGTCCACTCTTCCTCACCACTTTCATGTTATTTCTGAAAGTACTTCTCCAGTTGCTATGGTCGTCCTCAAGGGACTCCCAGTTGTACACATCGATAATGGCAAGTTTCAAATCACACTTAGACATCTTTGAAATGCAGATTTCGCCGGCTAGTCTGTCGACTTCCTTCAGCCAAACAACCATAGAGCAGATATTTGGGGATGCAGCCAACCCCCCATGTGATGTACATGATTAAGCCACCAAAGTTGTCTTTGACATAACAGAAGATGTATGCTATGGGAACCGGATTTATCCAGGATTTCAGTGCTGGGTAGTCTGGAGATGAAAATTGTCCAGTCTGTTCTCCTGCCTTGCATACGTTGTCCACGTTTCACAGCCATAGAGCATGCTGCCAAAGACACATACTTGATACACATTAAGGCTAGGGTCAGACGAGCGTCTTTGGAGAGCTGAAGGGACGTTCCTTACACTCAACGCCGGTCTGGCCACCTCGCTGAGCGTACTATGGAGGAGGATCGCGCTATGCAGCCCCGTCAACGTGCGTCCTAGCGCATCGACGGGGAGGCTTTGATAACCGACGCTTGTTGCGCGTGCACAAGAATGTGACCGGCCCCGTTGCTGCATCACAATGCTGTGACGGGCACCGGTAACCACCGCAGTCTGGGCGCACATACAGGGTTATCCAAAGAGATTCGAATTGCTTGAGAAAGGTAACCGAACGCTGAAAATCAGCGTTCGGTTACCTTTCCTGGCCATTCGGCTATCCAGAGAGCAGGCAATTCGCCAAATCCTGGCGAATTGCCTGAACATATGGTGCCTGTTCGGTCCCTGTTCGAGGGCAGTGAAATCCCCATGAAAAAGCACTGCTTCGGCTATTCAGAGAACACAAACCAGCAGTGAAAGGTTCCCCTAATGCCCTGCCATTCGGTGGTTTAATTCGGCAAATTTATTCAGGAGAGTCCCATAGGCTTCAATGTAAAAAATATTCCCGTTTTAATTCAATATCTAATAAACCATTCATTATAAAATTCGGCAGCAAAAAGTCTCTTTATTTATAGATTTTTTAGGATACTTTAAGCATTTTTCAGAATTTTTTAAAAAAAAATTAAAAGTCCGATTTTTTTTTTTCTTTCAGTTTGCTTATTTTTCTTGTAACAGCCCTCTTTATTATCATTCCCTGGACCTCCTGTGAAAATTTCAGACATTTTCGCTCAGTAGTTTCTTTGCAAACAGCGTTTATTTTTCCCAGATTCATACAAATGGTTTTGCTAATTTATTCACTGCCTCCTCTACGTCACAGCTGCTTCGGCTCTGTGTGATTCGGCTCCTGTTCGGCTTTTTCGAAGGTTAATCCAGATGTTTTTGCTTGTTTTCAGCGTGCATTCGGTTAGTTTTCGTCAGGTTTGCGGTAGCTTTTCCCTGCAATTCGGGGACCCTGTGGTGCTTGCTGAATACATCGCAGGGTCACCGAAATGCAATCGGCAAAAGGAACCGAATTGAAGAGAACGAAAAGTCACCGAACGTGCGGTGACTTTTCGAATCTCTTTGGATAACCCTGATAGTGCGCTCGTCTGACGCAGGCCTTACCGTGGTGCTCACTGTGCCTGCTTGTCACTCCATACTCATTTGCTCAGTTTGTACATCACAGCAGGGGCATTCGTTTCATGCTTGTCAGTTTTAGCACTGAGCTAAATCAGGGATCTCAAACCCTGGCCAGTGTGGCCATCCCAGATGTTGGTTGGTGGCCTGTAATTCTTAGAATTCTTTGAATGCAATAGGAAATATCTGGGGGGCCAGACTTTAAGACCAATGAACAAGGAGATGATAATGGAGCCTGGGTACGTGAAGCCGTCAGCGATGGAAAGTTTGTCAACTCCAGGGCAGAATATTTGTGGTGTCGCAACATCTTGTCTCATCGCGTTGGTCTTTCTGATGGTCGTCAGCCCGGAATCCCGAGAGGCCTTAGTGAAGCTGTCAATCAGAATATATAAGGGTCTATTCACAAAGCGTAATTTCGGTGATTTGTGTTTCGCTGCAATTTGCTACATTTTGGCGATTCCAATTTGCTGAAAATACGGTGGTTTCAATATTTAGCGAAATTGGAGCCACTGAAGCCGTTATCAGACATCGGCGAAAACCACTGAATTGCACTGATCACCGCCGAATTATCATGGGCGAATTCTGCTGAACTGCAAAAAAAACCTCATTCTCCTAATAGGAGTATAAATCTGCAAAATGTAGTAAAAATGTGTCCACATAATAAAAAAAGTTCTTAACCACTTCAATGCGGAGGACGCGCTCAGCGCGTCCTCCGCATTACCGCTGCTGTGCGGAGGACGCGCTGAGCGCGTCCTCCCATTAGGGTCAGCGTTCGGCCGGGTTCCGGCCGATCGCTGGCCCCCCCCGGTGCGGGCTGACCTCCTCGATGTCAGCCCGGCATCCGGAACCGCAGCCGCTGGAGTTAGGTGTCATCGCGGCAGCGCGATGACACCTAATTCAGGCGCCCCCCCCCCGCATGTGCGGAGGAGGCGCCTGAAAGGGAGGGGGGGGAGGTCCTTCGGACCTCTCTCCCGATCGGCGGCGTTGCGGGGGTTAACCCAGGCACCATTTGGAAGGGTACAGCCTGCCCTTCCAAATGGTGCCTGGCATTAACCCCTGGGGAGCTGGATCGCGAATCGGCGCTGAAAAGCGCCGGTTCGCGATCCTTTCCCGGAGCTGGCCGACATCTTGGATGTCGGACAAGCCTCCGGGAACTCCCCCTGAGGACTGGCGTCATCGTGCGTAGCACGATGACGCCAGTCCTAGAGTTAACCCCTAACTGCCACCAACGGTGGAGATAGGGAGTTAATTGGAACTCCCTATCTCCCGATCCGTGGCAGCTAGGGGTTAATGTTTGGTATGGTTGGATCGGCCAGAGCATGGCCGTTCCAACGATACCAAACACGAATGTGAAAAAGTTTTTTAAAAAAAATAAAAATTTAAAAATAAAATATATTTAAAAAAAATTATAAAAAAAAAAATAAACATTTTTTTTTCTTTTTTTTGGTTTGTTAATGCAGCAATATTGTTCCCATTTCAATTATAATGTGAACAATGATGCTGCACTAACGATTTTTGTATGCGGTGTGTTTGTTAAAAATCGCGTAATTTTCCCCAAAAAAAAATGTAACGAGACCCCATCTCTAATTTTTTTAACAAGCGCACCCCATACAAAATATAACCGCAATTGCTCGCATGTTAAAATGTGAAAAAAAACACTTTACACGTTGTAAATTATTGAAAATACATATTTTATTGCATTTTTTGTTATAATATACAGACAGGTCATGACGTATACATATAATAATGACATATTATGAATCTACCGAGTCTGACGGAAAGAACGATATATAATATGTCTGGGTCATATACTAAAATAAGCCTTCAAAACACGTTTAAACATGATGAGCAAAACCGGTAAAAATGACCTCAGCACAGAGGCGGGAAAAGCCTCAGCAGCGAAAGGGTTAAATTATTTTTTTTTAAATGGTGTGTTAAAAAGCAAAGCCTTTTAAAAAAATAGAAAACAAAAAAAAATACAAAAAGGTTTTTGCAAAAAATGAAACAAAAGGGGTCGAGACGTGGGCTCCTTACTTGATGTGCCTAGAGGGGTGTCAGCTATACCCTCCTGACGAGGCCTAACAAGGCCGAAACGATCGTTGGGGGTTGCTGCACCTCTCGTGCAGGGATGACGTCCTTGGCAGTCAGTACTGGCCACCCTTTTTGGGTGAGAGCAGACTGATTTGCATATGGAGAATTCATCCCTGTAATGGCACAAGCAAGCTAAAACCTTGTGAGACCTGAGCGGGCCCCACCGTAGAGCAGGCCACTAGTGCTGTTGCTCGTCCTCAGGATCCTTACAAACCCCCATTTCTCTCAGAATAAGGCTAGGGTCAAACGAACGCATTATTCACAGCGTCAGTCAAAAAGTGCGTCCGAACGCATTGACGTATTTTTTCACGGAATGCATGAAAATGGTCAGACGACGCGCATTTTCGTGCGTGATTTTTTTTTACGGAATGGCAATAAAACACTTTTATAAACCTGTCGAATTGAAACACCGAAAATCAGCGTATTTCACCAGAATATTTGTGCAATTCGGCATTCTGTGAATAGAAGACAAGATAATCTTCTATGGGGCAATTTCGCTGCAGCCGAACACCGCCAAATTCCGTCAATCTGCGGTGAATTGCACAGTTTTTTTCCTGTCAATCTGGCGAATTGATAGTTTAGTGAATAGACTAATTGACCTAAAATTACAACAAACCGTGAAATTCACCACCCGGTGCTACTCTGAGGTTCGTGAATAACCTCTTTAGACTAGAATATTCCAGTTTGCAGAGGGAAGTAATAGCAAACCCACCACATCCAGATGAATGGTATCCGGATTATTCCTAGAATACAGATCAGTGTATCTGCATTATCATGCTGAGTTCATCGCTGCGAATAAATCCTAGCATGAATGCAGAGCTGAAATTGCATCTGCAACGGTGGAATCTCTGCTCAGTAATGAGGAGTCTGAGAGGTATGGTTTCATCTATTTATGCAAATAGCATTCACTTTATTTTCCCACCGCAATAACAAATTCTGCTTATTGTCATGGGGTGTGATTTAGGCTGGGGTCAGACGAGCGTGATTTCTACGGACTGTACGTCCGTGCAGTACGGACATCGTCAGTACGGATGACGCAGTAGTGGTCACACAGTCCGTTTTTTCACTGAAGTTATTTTTGACAGATGTAGGAGGGAAAAATAAATTACAATGAAAAAACATTCTGTCCGTCAAAAATGCTGGACGTATAAATGCAGTCCGTCTGACCATGCTCCATCACTCACACACAAAGCTATGCAGACGTTGCGGACGTGGCGCACTTTGTGCGGCCGTTCTAGCAGTATTACGTTCTTGCCTGCCTTGCGTCCGTTTGCAGCGGCCGTTGTGCGTCCGCAGTTCAGTGCGGACGTACTTCATGTGTCAGGCTCCAATGGGCTTTCTTTCATGCTATCACGGACGTACTTTTAGGCGCAATCACGGACGTGAACACTACGCTCGTCTGACCCCAGCCTTAGATGAGCGGTCAGTGACTGCAACCTGTAAGAATCCCTAGATTTCGATTAATCTCGTGGTTCACTTTGTATTAAAATTCCTAAATACTAATAAGCGCATCGTAATCCTGATGAACATGGAAGATTAACAAAAGAATATAACAATAAATTACATAATTTACATTTTGCTAGCAGTCCTCCAACAGCAACCTAAGGCTAGGGTCAGACTAACGCATTTTTCACGTTGTCCGTGAAAATGTGCGTTCGAAGAATGGACGTATTTTTTCACGGAATACGCGATAGCGGTCATACTATGCGCAGTTTCATCCGTGATTTTGTACGGATCATCAATAAAACACTTCTTGCATCTGGACGTTATGTTGGCCGGACATTAGCAGCGTCTGACGTCTCCTAATCACGCACACACGCCTCTAGCGGACGCAGCGCACTCTGTACGTCAGTACTAGTGGTTTAACGTTCTCGAAAAAATGCGTTCATTTTCCACTTGCGTTGCGCAGCCGGACTTTTGTGCGACCGTACTTCGTATATTGGCCGTCATTGCCCGGCATCTGCTGCTAGTGCGGCCGTGATTAAGTGCGCCAGAACGCGCGTTCGCACTGCCTCAGTCTGACCCTAGCCTAAGAGCAATGCGTCTTCCCGGGTTTCTTTGCTTCCTCACTGATGTTAATTTGAGTAAGAAAATAAAAGGTTAATGAAGATGTCAAAGGGATACGCTATTAAAAATTACAATTCCTTATTTTGCCCTAATTGGTCAGAAGCTGCTGACAGCCTCTGCCCAATTATTCTTTATTAGTTGCTGTTACTTACCGTATGAATAGGGTGACCATATCGGCCATGTTTAAAGGGACACATGTTGCTATATCATACAGAGGGGAGCACAGGGAAAAGTGCTGCCCTGCAACATGTATAATTCATATGATGCAGGAAGGAAATCAAGGCAGGTCAACTGGGAATCCTCTGCTTTCTTACCTGCAGTATATGGATTCTACATGCTGCAGGGTCACATTCTTCATGCACTGCCCATCAGCATGAATAAACTATAGGTGTTCCTTTAGGCTAGGGTCAGACTGAGGCAGTGCGAACGCGCGTTCTGGCGCACATAATCACGGCCGCACTAGCAGCAGATGCCGGGCAATGACAGCCAATATACGAAGTACGGTCGCACAAAAGTCCGGCCGCGCAACGCAAGTGGAAAATGAACGCATTTTTTCGAGAACGTTAAACCGCTGGTACTGACGTACAGAGTGCGCTGCGGCCGCATGGCAGCGTGTGTGCGTGATTAGGAGATGTCAGACGCTGCTAGTGTGCGGCCAACATAACGTTCAAACAGCCGGATTTCCCTAGACTTCTTTTCACCCCATCGTCATGAAATACGTCCAGAATTGCGCATCGTCTGACCACTTAAGCGTATTCCGTGAAAAAATGCGTGCGCACGCATCGACGTACATTTTGACGGTGGCCGCAGAAAATGCGCTCATCTGTCCCTAGCCTATAACATGGCTGATATGGTCACCCTACTTATGTCCCAAGCCGCACACTGCTCCTACTATGCTACTCAGGGATTCCCGAACCCAGGGAGGGATTCCATCTGACCCACAGGATAGCTCCATGTTGCAGGGGGAAGGGGGGGGGCGGCCCGCTGCGACCTGACAGTAGGGTTGCCAGATCGGCCATGTTTTCCTGTACACATAGAAATTATTCATGCTGATGGGCAGTGCACAAAGAATGCCACCCTGTGGTATGTAGAATCCATATGTTACAGGCAAGAAATCAGAAAAGGAGACCTGCCTCGATATCCTTCCTGCATTATATGAATTCTACATCTTGCAGGGCGGCAATTTCCATGTGCTCTCCCTTTGCATGAAATAATGTGTCCAGGAAAACATGGGAACCCTACCAGAGAGCCATTCTAAAAGCTAGGCTTCTGCTCAGTCAAACAGCACGCAGACTGAGCAGTGGCTGTCCTGTAGGATGGTTGTCTGCTTGGACTTTCCTCCTGCGGCATGTCACAGTTCACACGGGCAAACTTTAAATGAAAATATCTCGCTACTTTAATTATAGAAGTCAGGGAAAAACGTTGATCTATATAAAGGGAGAGGTGCACTGTCAAATAGGCAAAACTAATTTTACCCATGACCGTGGCACTGAAGGTATAATAAACCTCACTCTTTTTAATGTGAGCGGCTCGCTTCCTGTCCCAGCTGAGCCGCATCGGCTGTCTACTGTACCTTTGCACCACCTATACTATGTATAGGAAGCAGTGGCGTGCTGGCAACTGGGGTGTTTGCCCCTTTGTTAACATGGCTTGTTGGACACAACTTCACACGAGCATTCTTCTGCTGATTAAATGCATCCTGAGATGCGCTTGACCACACACACATACCACTACAGAGGACAAGCTACCATGCGGTTAATTTGCCAATTTATAGTGTATTTATAAATACTGTATTAGGAGCAATTATACATTCTTCCCATAAATCGTTTTATTGCGGTATCGTGTCCTGTTTTCACAGCATGACTTTTAAATATTTAATATGAAATTATAGAAGCCGTGTGATGTTTAAAGGATTTGGTTGGGTTGCAGTACAGCTATTCATTTGTATGTGCAGGGCTCACTCCGTCCTAGTGTCCCTTTACCTTTTCAATAGGGCTGATCTGTTGTATCTTCATGGACAGTATCAGTTGCAATACAGGCCTATCTAACCAATTAAAACAGCAATGGACTCAATGGCAATGGGCTTGATTTACTAGAGCTCCCTGCTACAGCTAGAAATGAGCTGAGATCTCATGGGGATATGTCACAGTCCTCCTAAAAAAAAAAAAAAAAAAAAAAAAAAAAAAATTAAAATTCCCAAGGGCCAGATTCCCTAGGACTCTCACTTTTAAAGATGTGGCTTTTAGGCTAGGGTCAGACGAACGCATTTTTCACGTTGTCCGTGAAAAAGTGCGTTCGAACGAATGGGCGTATTTTTTCACGGAATACGCGATAGCGGTCATACGATGCACCTTTTCGTCCGTGATTTTGTACAGATCATCAATAAAACCCTTTTGCGTCTGGACGTTATGTTGGCCGGATGTGTGCAGCGTCTGACGTCTCCCAATCACACACACACACGCCGCTATGCGGCCGCAGCGCACTCTGTACGTCAGTAGTAGCGGTTTGACGTTCTCGAAAAAATGCGTTCGTTTGCCACTTGCGTTGCACGGACGAACTTTCGTGCGGCCGTTCATCGTATGTTCCCCGGCATTGGACGTCATTTGCTGCTAGCACGGCCGTGATTTTGTGCGGCTAAACGCACGTTAAAAATGCTTTCGTCTGACCTTAGCCTTAGGGTATCAGGCCCTTGGTGATTTTAAGACTGATAAATCCCCGTGAGATCTCACAGATCATTTCTAGATCTAGCAGCTCTCCCAACCCTGCCCTCATCTCCTCCTAACAGGCCAGGTTTTCCAGATATCTGAATAACTGCGCAGGTGATATGATTTGCTACTCAGTGATTGCAGGATTCAGTCTGAAGCACAGCGCAGGTGATATGATTTGCTGCTCGGTGATTGCAGGATTCAGTCTGCATTACCCCAAGGTGATCCTAAATCTGCAAATATAAAAGAATCCCTTAGGCGCATATGTGTCAAAATTTTAATTTAAACATATATCTGCATGACACTTTCACAGAATGTATAACAAAATGGGAATACTTGTAGAGGATAAATAATTAATGTATGGTAATTTTCTTCTGATAGTAATTCTCCTCAGATGGTTCCTGGAGAGGGGGATATAAGTCAGACAGGCTTATATCCCCCTTTTCAATAGGACTGATCTGTTGTATCTTCATGGACATATCAGTTGCAATACAGGCCTATCTAACCAATTAAAACAGCAATGGACTCAATGTCGTGTTATCATGACATTGCTTATGGTATATAGGGGGATAAGAAGTACACTGCCTTTACTGACTGACTGAAGCCAGATGACGCTGGCGAAACGCGTTTCAGGTCCATTTTAATTTATTATCCTTGTTTAAAAACCGATTTTTTGCCGATTTTTAAAAAAAATTTTAAAAGCGTTTTTTAAGTCTTTAGATCCGGGGTCTCTCTTGTACGTTCCCCCTGACCACACCAGCCGGATTTCAGAGACCACTTGCGGTTTAAAGGAGGTTGGAGGCTACCTAAAGGACCTCACAGACCATCCATTCCCAGAGCCAGGCGAAGAGGCTCTGGGTCTAGTAAATATGAATCAGAAGGGGCATATACTGCCAAATCGTGTTCTCCCTGTCTGGCTTATATCCCCCTCTCCCGGAACCATCTGAGGAGAATTACCATCAGAAGAAAATTAACATACATTAATTATTTATCCTCTACAAGTATTCCCATTTTGTTATATCTGCATGACACGGTCACAGAATGTATATGTTTAAATTTAAAATTTGACACATATGTCCCTAAGGGATTTGTTTATATTTGCGTTTATCTATATGTCTGCTGGGTGTCAGACCAATCCCTAGGGGCTTGCACTCCATATTATTCTTTCATACTTCCCTTCATACCGTCCTAAGCGCCCTTATTATTACCTATCCTAAATCTGGCCTGTTTGTGCTCCTTGTGGACAGGTTTGGGAAACATGGCTCTAGGGAGGCTAGTTCATCAACTTTATGGTTGACCTCCGTTTCCTTGAAGTAATAAGAGGTAAGGTCACTTTAAGGCTGGGGTCAGACCAGTGCACTTTTAACGTGCGTTCTGGCGCACATAATTACGGCCGCACTAGCAGCAGATGACGGGCAATGACGGCCAATATACGATGTACGGCCGCACAAAAGTCCAGCCGCGCAACGCAAGTGGAATTTGAAAGCATTTTTCTGAGAACGCTGAACCGCTAGTACTGACGTACTGAGTGCGCAGCTGCGGCATAGCGGCGTGTTTGCGTGATTAGGAGATGTCAGACACTGCTAATGTCCAGCCTACATAACGTCCAGACGCAAAAAGAGTTTTAATGACGATCCGTACAAAATCACGCCCGAAAATGTGCGTCGTCTGACTGTTTTTGCGCATTCCGTGAAAAAATACGTCAATGCGTTCGGACGCACTTTTTCACGTTCGCGGGGAAAAATGCTTTCGTCTGACCCTAGCCTTAGTTAACCATTCCATGCTGGATAATGGGCCTTGGCGTGTGCCGATTGTGTGACAATATTTCTGATTGATACTTTATTTCCTGCTTCAGTTATTCAAGGAAGCCTTTCACTTTTTGATATTGAGCTACTGTCCATTTAAACTTTATTCCCTTAGGCTACAATGTCTGTCCTTGTGGCATTTATATATTTATTACTGTAACAATGTAGGTATTGTTAGTGCTGTGCCACAATATTGAACACAATGTCTTAGACTTATGTGCCTTTTAATGAATGAGGCCTGTATTTAGGGTAATCCTTCAAATGTGCAAATATTACAAATCCACTCATGATTAAGTCAGCATTCTATGTCCAAAACCGATCCATGTTGACACCAATATCACCCATATGGGTGTCCCTATGTATGTATAATGTTCTTTAAAATAAGCAATCTCAAAGGCACCCTTCTACAAATCTATCTAGTCTGTTTACCTTTTAATCTAAACATGCGCTAGATTGTGAGTCCGGTGTAAAATTTACATATGTTACATATGACTCAGGCTAGATTCAGTCATATGTAACCTGTCTTTTTCTGGTTTGCTTATACAAGCTATTTATCAAACCATGTTTTACAAATCAATACTACAGTATCAAATCTATTTAATTATTAGTATACGCTTGTACTATATTGGCATTAAGGGCCATTGCTGGCACCTGGCAATCTGGGAGATTTAACACTGTATCACTGATGGAAATAACTCAAACACTGTCAGAGTGACACACTTTAATATGCACCTTCTGGGCAACAAGTCGCCTGTTGCCTTTGCTGGGAGTGTTGTTTATGGCCTGTGGTTTCCTGCTAGGGTTGCCAGGTCGGCCATGTTTTCCTGGACACCTATAACTTATTTATGCTGATGGGCAGTGCATTAAAAATGCCACCCCGCGGCATGTAGAATCCACACGCTACAGGTAAGAAATCAAAAAGGAATCTGATGTGATCTGCCTTGATCTCTATACCTGCAGTATATGAATTATGCATGATGCAGCCCAGCACATCTCCAGGCACTCACCCTCTGAATGAAATTAGTTATATGTGTCCAAGAAAACATGACCGATCTGGCAACTCTATTTCCTGCATATACAGTTGTGTTCAAAATTATTCAACCCCCACTGAAATTGAGTGTTTTGGCCAGTTTGACATTGATTTTGATCATTCAGTCATCTTGCTTACAATTAAATCAAAGAGGCACGTGTAGGTCAGACAAATATAACATAACATTTATAATGAAATAACCACAAATGTCTTTTCTGTGCTCACATCATTATCAGTTTTATTCAACCCCCAAGTGACATTCAATCTTAGTACTTAGTACAACATCCTTTTACAGTTATAACAGCTTTTAAACGTGAAGCATAGCTTGACACAAGTGTCGTGCAGCGATCTAAGGGTATCTTCGCCCATTCGTCATGGGCAAAAGCCTCCAGTTCAGTCACATTCTTAGGCTTGCGCACTGCAACTGCTTTAAGTCCCACCAGAGGTTCTCAATCGGATTTAAGTCAGGTGACTGCGATGGCCACTCCAAAATGTTCCAACCTTTAATCTGCAACCATGCTCTAGTGGACTTGGAGGTATGCTTGGGATCATTGTCCTGTTGAAAGGTCCAACGTCTCCCAAGCCTCAGGTTTGTGACGGACTGCATCACATTGTCATCCAATATCTCCTGGTACTGAAGAGAATTCATGGTACCTTGCACACGCTGAAGCTTCCCTGTACCTGTAGAAGCAAAACAGCCCCAAAGCATGATTGACCCCCCGCCATGCTTCACAGTAGGCAAGGTGTTCTTTTCTTCATAGGCCTTGTTCTTCCTCCTCCAAACATAGCTTTGATCCATGGGCCCAAACAGTTCTAATTTTGTTTCATCAGTCCACAGAACACTATCCCAAAACTTCTGTGGTTTGTCCACATGACTTTTGGCATACTGCAGTCGACTCTTCTTATTCTTTGGAGACAGCAAGGGGGTGCGCCTGGGAGTTCTGGCATGGAGGCCTTCATTACGCAGTGTGCGCCGTATTGTCTGAGCTGAAACTTCAGTACCCACATCTGACAAATCTTTTCTCAGTTCCTCAGCAGTCACACGGGGACTTTTCTCCACTCTACGCTTCAGGTAGCGCACAGCAGTCGAAGTCAGCATCTTCTTTCTGCCACGACCAGGTAGCATTTCAACAGTGCCCTTTGCCTTGAATTTGCGAATGATGCTTCCTATGGTCTCTCTTGGTATGTTTAACATCTTTGCAATCTTCTTATAGCCATTGCCCTTCCTGTGAAGAGTAATCACCTCTTCTCTTGTCTTCCTGGACCATTCTCTTGACTTCACCATGTTTGTAACCACACCAGTAAATGTCTAGAAGGAGCTGAGTATCACAGTCATTTTAAAGCTGCCTAATTGGTGCTTATTATGCTTTATTGCTGCTCCGTGACATCCACAGGTGTTTTCAATACCTGATTGAAAACACTTGAATGAACCTCTGTTCTTCAGAGTGGTAGTCTTTAAGGCTAGGGTCAGACGAACGCATTTTCGCGTTGTCTGTGAAAAAGTGCGTTCGAACGAATGGACGCATTTTTTCACGGAGTACGCGATAGCGGTCATACGGTGCGCATTTGCATCCGTGATTTTGTACGGATCATCAATAAAACACTTTGTGCATCTGGACGTTATGTTGGCCGGACATTAGCAGCGTCTGACGTCTCCAAATCACACACACACGCCGCTAGCGGGCGCAGCGCACTCTGTACATCAGTACTAGCAGTTTAACGTTCTCGAAAAAAATGCGTTCGTTTTCCACTTGCGTTGCGCAGCCGGACTTTTGTGCGACCGTACTTCGTATATTGGCCGTCATTGCCCGTCATTTGCTGCTAGTGCGGCCGTGATTAAGTGCGCCTGCACGCGCGTTCGCACTGCGCTCGTCTGACCCTAGCCTAAGGGGTTGAATAATTGTGTCAATGAAGAATTCACAAAAGAAACATTTACTACTGTATTACAAAACCAATTGATGTCATTTTAGTTGCATATGGTTCTTTAAAAAGTCCTTGTAGGATTTCATTCTGAATACAATTACCAATGTACACTAAATTCCCTAAAACCCTTTACAGCATTGGGGGTTGAATAATTTTGAACACAACTGTATATAATACTGTGTTATGCAGAGGGAGAGTACAGGTAAGGAGCTGCCTGGCTGTATGTAAAATGAATATGCTGCATTGGCTTCCTAATCAAGTCATCTGGGATTCCAAAATTTTTAGATTTAAAGCATGCTTTGGTCTTTAAACCCCTTCACACCCGAAGTCGAGTTATCTAGATTTTTGCATTGTAATACATTAGCCTATAAAAAACCCACTTTTCACACCTTTTTAAAGACAGATTAGTGTGCCCCCTGTGGAGAAATCCACTGTCTTATTGATCTCACGGCACCCTGCAGAGAGACAGAACAAGCTGAAAATATCTGCCCCAAACCTCACTGTAACAAAAAGGTCAAAAAACCTTACTGCTGCAGTACAACAGCCAGGGAGAGAACCGAATACAGGGAGAGCTCTGGGGTCACTCACTGCTGTAAGGGATAAGATTCAGTGGGTTATAATGACTAAAAATACCTGTACAGTACAGATACAAGGCTTTACTGTAACTTGCATATACAGGCATTATGCCTCATAGAGCTTTATATCGTGCTGTTTTGATGGGGTTTTTTTTTTTTTTTGGAAGCTGCCTTGCTAATAATCTCATTGTGATCATTACCCATTCCTATAAACAGGTGAGCCGACCATTTTTATTATGTATCTTTATCACAGTTACACTATTTGGCACAAAGGCCTTTTCTGCCTGTATGCTGCTAATGCAGACCCTGTGTGACATTGTACGTGGTAAGGGACGCCATCTAGCTCAGAATCTTTCATTCCAACAATATTTCTGTAATGGATAACAAATACATAAAAAATTTAAAAAATTATCGAATTTACATTAACAAAATTTAACTATCTCAGAGCAAAAATCTCTGTGCAGAATTTCTATTTACCCTATATTTAATTGTTAACTTTGCATCCAGTGTTTCAAATAAATGTTAGGATAAAAAACATTTCTACAAAATTGCTTGGTAGCGAAGGGGATAAAGATGAATCTGCTCTGTGAGGCATCAATCTTTTTACCTGACTGCTGGAGGACTCTGATCAGACAAATAAATTTTAATGTAGTATTAATGCGAATCCTACTTGCATTTAATGTTATCCCATCAGTTTATTTCTTTTTATGTCTCAAGCAATCCGTCACTAGATAATAAATAGGTTGTTGAACCGGAGACCAAAAACTCAGGCGCTTGTGTATACTGGCACAAAACACTGCAAAAGTATTGGGGGGGGGGGTAGCTAACAAACTGTGCTATAGTATATGGAATGTGTTTTTTATATTTTATTTTTTTTCCTTCCAGCTGAAAGATTTTCTGCCAGTATAAATTCTCTAAATGCAAATGAAGACTCCTCGCCAAACCTGATGACAGCAGAAACGTGCCTTGATGAGTACTGGATTAAAGCAAAGGCTATGCTTCAGAAAATCGAGTCTCTGCAAAGGCATCATAACCAGGTAAGTGCATTAACGTTTGTGTGTGTGTATATATATATATATAACTGAGGCAACTAGCTATGGCCATGAAAATACTCACGGGAGCCTGGGTGCAAAATCCAATGAACGATATACAAAACGAGTAGAGAAGGACGCACACCAGGTCTTAGGCAAAAAAATCAAAAGATGAAGTTTTATTCAAAAAACATTAAAAAGATGCCAAGTGCATCAAACCGATGTTTCGGCTCTCGCAGGGGCCTTTATCAAGGTAGGCCTTTATCATACATACCTTTTTTTTTTTTTCTTTTCCTACATGTATGATTTATTCTCAAATTCCAGTTGGCTCAAGTAGGCCTAGGGACGAAAAACAGCTTTGTGTTGGAAACAGGAGTGTTGTGAAGAACTATTTCAGTTTGGCTATTTTGCTTAGACTGTACAATTCTCTGGTAAATTTTTGAAAGCCTCCCCCCGTTAAAACACAATGGGAAAATCATTCAAAGCTGTAGTTAAATGGTCACTTTATACCAGGCATCAGCAAACCTTACATTTCCCAACCTTACATTGAGTGAGCACCGAAGAGGTCCAAGACTGGAAATCATGACCGGCACACGGAAGTGCGTGCCGCAGCTGTGATTGGCCGCCGCGGAGCGCATGCATCAGTGTCCGGAAGGAGCCAAGATGCCTCTAAATCGGCCCGAAGTGCGGACGTCGGAAACCTCCGACTAGCACTTACAATTGCCAGCAGCGGGGGATCGATCGCACTATGCATGGCGCGCATCACCCCTGCCGATCTGATGCCCGGCATAAATGTCTGACACTTATCCAATAAGCAGTGATATGAGGGAGAATTTGCAAATTGCCTCTTAATATCCTCTTATAGTATTGAAATGGAGTTTTAGCCTATACACCTTTCTTTTAGCCATCTTTGCTTCTATATCTTGGTTTGTGCGGTTCAGTGTCAACATTCTGTTACTTCTGGTAAAGACTTAAAGAAATTGTAGAGGCAGTGCTAAAAAATTTATTACATTTGAGGCTCAAGCCTTTCAGGTCCATGTACTCTGGCTACTTTGTTAAATTATTTTGCTGAAACTATACTTCAATTTTTACTACAGGTACCTGCCATGTTTTAAAACTTTGAATTGTATAGTTAAACTGCCCCTAGAGAAGTGATTCAGTACGAAGCCCATAGGATTCAATGTAAATAATATTTTCATTTTTATTCAACTTTTTTTATTTTGGGTATGTTTCTGGATTTATTTTTATTTTTTTTTAAAAAAAGATGAGACTTTTTCTTTTCCTTGAAAGTTGGCTGCATTCAGTGTTACTGTCCCTGGTGCTGAAACCTATTTCTGCATCAGGGATTAATCCCCCCCTCCCCCTGCAGCCTGGCAAGTTGTTTTTTGTTTTTTTTCACTGCTTGTGGCTGCGCTCGACAGAGCTGCCCTAGGTCCTGAAAAGGAGTTTCAGGACCAAAGACCGTCCCCCCCCCCTTCATGCGGTGGCATGTCCATCAGCTGATCTGGGTCTTCCACAGACATGTGGACGGCCAATGGTGTTGTCTGTAGTCAGGTGACCAAGTCGGTCGCCCAATTATGGTGCCAGTGGACGGCCAGCCTTATAGTTTAGGAAAAAGCTTCTACATTTCATTATATACTATATCACATTAACTATAAATGCACAGGTAATAAAATATTGACCGTGATCTAGAGAATATATCTTTTAGTAAAATTTAGATTGACACTTTGAGCTTAAAAACAGGATACTGGCGGTGAGGGACAGGGAGAACATGCAAAAAGTTTCTTTAATAGCAGGTGCTGTCCTGCGAAATCAGAGCATATATGGCAATCGCTCGCGCACACACACGGACCCAGACAATCGGATGCCTCTTCAGAGACTGATCGAAAGGCTGTCCAGCAGGAGCTTGAGCAGAGGTTAGACCCTGACTTTGAAGGACGGTCACATCCAGGGGAGACACTTGGGTCACTATAATTAAGTTAGTGTGGCCATGGTTTTAAATGACCATTTAACTTTAAACGTAGACTGTATGAGGAGGTTCAGGAGAATACAGTTAATACTCTGACGTGTCCACATGAAATAATCACACGAAGCGGAAGAATGTCCGTATTATTTATTATTAATTTTTGATTTATATAGCGCCAACATATTTCACAGTGCTGTAAAATGGGCACAGTATAGACAGGGTTATGATACATTGAACAACATTTTGACAAACCAGTACAGGTGGGAACTTACAATCTAGAAGGGTTGGGAGTGGAAACAGGAGGAGAGGACTGCAAGGTGGGAGTGATGGACTGCAAGGTGAGTGTGATTGATGGTTGCATCAGTGAGTCGGGTGGTCGGCTGCCCTAAATAGGAATGTCTTAAGGGAGCGTTTTGAAGGAAGAGAAACTAGGGGAAAGTCTGACCGTACAAGGTAGGCTTGTGCACCGATTTTTTTTTTTCGGTTCGGTTCGATTTTTCGGATTTTTAAACTTTTCGATTCGGCTTGTTTCGACCGATTTCGGATTCGATTCGGTTCGACCTGTTTTTCGGGTACATTTTTTTTCGGAATTTCGACCATTTTTCGTATTTTCGTGTCACTGCTCGGTTTTTGTATCGACTTTTCGTTTTTTCGAAACATTTTCGTTTTTCAGAAAATTTTCGTTTTTACAAAATTTTCGTTTTTACAAAATTTTCGTTTTTACAAAATTTTCGTTTTTCGGAAAATTTTCGTTTTTCGGAATTGCACATTTTTCGGCATATCGACCATTTTTCGTATTTTTCGTGTCATTTTCCCCGTTTTTTGTATCGACTTTTCGTTTTTTCTAAAAATGTTCGTTTTTCAGAAAATGTTCGTTTTTACAAAATTTTCGTTTTTCGGAAAATTTTAGTTTTTCGGAACATCTGTTCTCCTCGTTTGCCACATTTCAAGCCCATTCGAAAAATCCGAAAATATTTCGTTTCGGCTCGGAAAACATTTCGGATCTGAACTTTTCGGATCTAAAATTTTTCGGAAATTCGGCCGCATCCGAAAACACGAATCGGGAAATTTCGTGAAAATTCCGAAACCCGAAACGCACATCCCTAGTACAAGGGAGAGCGTTCCAGAGGATGGGGGCTGCGCGTGAGAAATCCTGCAGTCTGTCATGGGAAGAGGTGATGCGAGGCTACGCGCAGGTCACTGTTTGATCTTAGGGAGCGGCTGCGGTGTATTTGGTGATTTAGTGAGGACAGGTAGTGGGGAGCTGAGTTAGTGAGAGCTTTGTAGGTCAGGGTAAGGATTTTGAATTTAATTCTGCAGTGGGTGGGGAGCAGCAGTGAATGAGGTAGATGAGCCTTGCAGAGGCATTCGGAATGGATTGTAAGGGGGCGAGGCAGGAGAGAGGGAGGCCAGCTAGAAGATTATTCCAATAGTCAAGTCGGGAGATTACAAGGGTGTGGATGAGTTGCTTTGTTGTGCCAGCGGTAAAAAATGTCAGAATTCTGTAAATATTGCGTAATTGGTAGCGGCAGGAGGAGGAAAGAGTGAATGGGGGGGGATGAAGGAAAGAGCAGACTCAAGTGTAACTCAGACAGCGAACCTGGTTTGATGGGGGAGACAGTGATACCCTCAACCATGATAGAAAAGTCAGGAGGTGGGTAGGTATTAGAAGGTGAAATTAGTAGGAGCTCAGTCTTGAGCTCCCAACCTATTATTCATTTTTGTCCAAGGATGCTTGCTTTTTTTGCTTAGGTACAAAGAACCTACTATCCATGTTGTTATGGACCCTATGTAAGATCTGCATGCTAAAAAAATAAAAATTATTAAAGTTTTTACATAAGCAGTTTTCATCTTGTTCCAGGATATTAGAAGCTGTCACGAACTGAATAGAAATGAGAATAATCATTGTGGCTTCCAAAGCCAGATGGACCCCGGCATGATGAAACACTCAAGTCCTTCCAAAGGCTTCAAAAGGATGGATGAATGTCTGGTTCCAGCTTGTCCTGATGGAGAACTTGTGAAAGAAAATCATAACATTACTCTGTATTCATACAGTAAAGAGGATGGACCTAAACATTCGGCAAATGCCTCCAATGTCAATAAGGAGGTCTTGGTAGAGGTATGTGGTAGATGTAAATGATGTTCAAATGTTAATTTGATGTTCTTCATACAAACTTTGATTCCTCAGATTACCCGATCAATTGTTGTTTTCTTGGCCTCCTCTTTAATATGGGTAGTGTGTGTGTGTGTGGTTGTGTTTTTTGTTTTTTTTTTGGGGGGGGGCTACCCTCAAATGACAATTCTTACATGTCTAGGCTTAGAGGTACATGAAGCCTCTTCGCTGTCGCATCCACTAACTAAAAAGAGCAAAGGTTGTGTGTGTGTTCTGTTCAGAAATCCATTTTTCCATAGAGTTTAGCAAATATACATTAATTTTGACCAGTATCACTCCATTAATTTCACATCATTTTTCTGCACACAGGGTAAAGTACGAAAGCAGATAGTTTCTGACGCCGTCACACAGAACGAATCTGCTGAATCAGCTTTAAAATGCTCAGGTAAAATTGACAGTGACAACCATGTCACTTCATGGGAGGATAGCACAGCGTTCCCCTGCAGATATGAGGGCTTCAAGCCAGAAACCTACTTTAGTAAACCTCCTTTGTGGAACAACGTCACTTTCAATTCAACACATCCTGTGAAGAAGAAATGCAAGATTTTCCCTTCATCATCAAGAAAACCACTAGAGAAAATGAAGCAAAATAACTCTACAGCTGTTCTGGATGCACATATCTTGGCTGCTGATTCAAGGTTTGTTATGCAAAGTGAAACCTCTCCAAAGAGGTCGACTTTCATCCTAGAAATTTGTGGGAATTTGGTATTCATTTAAAGGCGACCTCAATCTCTATGTACTAAATTCAGATCCTTCAACTTTAAAGTAGTTTTACAGAATTTTAAATACACCTGACTTGGGCATATACGGGGTACAATCATATTTTGTAGCCAAATCCTTTATTCCTGTCACAACATCAATGGCAGGTCCTATCCTACCTAACCTAATGACTAATCTTAGAGTAACCCATTTACTTGGGACAAACATCCTCCTGGGACTCTGTGCATGTCAAGTTTTAAACAGGTCCAGCAATGAGGTACCTGTGACATGGAGGGGTGCAAAAATAAAGGAGGTTGGTCAGCTCTCAATGTGTAACATAAAAAAACAGAATGGCTGAACTCCGGCACATGCGTTTTTCATAAGGGCGCTGCCGAGACCATGAACACGACATATAAAATTCAGAGCACTCCACTTTAATGTAGCTTTATAAAAACCTAACCAGTGCTGTTTGTATCTTACAAGATAGTGTATAGAATTGTTATGTGTACACCAGGGTTTGAATAGGGCCTTTTAAAAACTCCTAATTTAGGAATTGATGAGGATTTAATTACAAAATCTGATCAGACATTGCATAAACTTGCCACACAGTACCCCACTGAGGCAGGTCCTCCCTGAATTTGGTATATTTTATTCACTGGACTCCGAAATGCCCTTATGAAAAATGCATGTACTGATTCAGTGCAGCCATTCTGCACGATTATGGGACCTAATTCAAGGTTGGTGTTAACTTAACCAAAGCTCTTGTAAACTTGCCAGAGCCATTAGTCTATGGAGTTAAGTGACTACCTTCACATAAACTTGAGACTTTGGGTACATGGACCTAAAGATGTGTTGTGGGCTTGATGTGTTCTATTATTTTCCAGCCCTCTCCTATGTTGAAGTAACCCTGTACTTACAATTCTAGGTAAGGGGCATTTGTTTTCTCTGCCCTGATGTTTGTTTAGTTCTCTGTGTTTTATTGTAGTGTCATATTGTATACACTGTAAGTAATTGATTCCTTTCTGTTTCTCCATGCTTCCATCCACACCCCCCCCCCCGCCCCAAGGATCTGGCTTTAACCAGATCTCTCTGCCCCTTCCTCAAGCTTTCTTACACAAGGGCGAGTGTGTGGGAGGGGGTGCTACTTGGAGGCTATTCAGTGTGGAAATACCGTTTTACCATTTTGTGTGTGTGTCCCCGATTGCATACCCTGAATAAAGTCATTCCAAGCTTTGTTTTCACCCTGCAAGGAGCTCCGGCTGTTGACTGGGTGGGTTTGGGCCATATTCTTCAAGCCCCCCCACGTGACCGTTTACAACAACCTTAGAAGAGGGCCCTTTGTGTTTTATCCTTTTTGTGGGAAAATGATTCCAAAGAGGTAAAGTCAAGTCCTGCCAGAAGTGGTCTGATAAAATCCTGTCTTAATTTTGAGTCTTTAAGTAGTTGAAGGAATTCTAATGTAAAAAAAATAGTATTTATAATGTATTCGCTAACCTCTTGATTTCGTTGCCATCCTACTATCCGTGGCTTAATGGCATGACTGCTGCTTTTAGTCTTAATTAAAAATGAGCCCTGTTTGTCAATTCCGCCTAAACTGATCTCTTTAAGTCTGTCCCAGGAAGATTATATTATGCTTGAGTGTTAGATGATTGACTGTCCATTAGTGTGTAAATTTTAGGCCTAAAACAGCAGCAGTGAGCTTCACATAATGGATAAGGAGATTCCCTCGAGAGAAGGGAAGCAGGACGCTGCGATTGGCCTGAGGTGACTATGGGGGACAGCGAGGGAACGCCGGTAAAGGTATGTATCCAACCCGAGTGTGGCTCGGCGTTACCACTTTCAGCATAGAAATTTATCCCTGAGCCACACTCAGGATACCGCCAGGGGGCCGAAATAAATGGTACCAATTCTGACATATGAAATATGTCAGAATCAGACCGCCAGGGAGGTTAATGGTTAAAAAAAGTCGATTCTTGAAAAAGGCCCTCGGCGGAGGCTGAATTTTTTTTGATACCCAGAATTCTGTATGCTCCCGGCTGAAATGGAACATCATTTTCCTAGCTAGGAATAGGTCACTATTCGTACTTGTTGTAGGGTAAGGGTTAACCTAGCTTTAACTTAACTCTGCTCTGTTTTTGCTTAATTTTAAGGCAACATATTCTGCAAGAAACTGTATTCCAACTAATTCTTTTCTCTCACCCCCCCCCCCCCCTCGGTTTTGGCTTTTTTTTTTTTTTTAAACTCCTCAGCAAAATTTGGTGTTCTCCTGTGGTTTGTATTAATGATGGGCTTCGTGGCCCTGGAGTGGAAGATTTGAATGTGCTATGATGTCGGGCTTTTGCAGACACCTGCTTTTTACAAATTGTCTTTCAATGGATTGTTTATTTGCATTGCAGGTTAAACACCGTTAAGCATTCAGCTTCTATTGGGAAAGAAAGAAACAAAGTATGCATAGGTACAGTGAGTGCTTTTTATTCTAAATCAAATGTAAAAGCAGGAGGAAACCTTTTGTATTGTCGGTAGATCTGATACCTCTCTCAACTATATTCTACTCTTGTTTTACAGAATATTTATGAAGACCTTAACATGTTCTGTTTTCGGGCTTTAGATCCCCTGATTTTATGTTCTGACATAATTGATGAAGAGATATGCAGCATCCTGGGAACCAAGCTCGCTGAGACTGACTCGAGGTGTTCAGGTAAACTGCTGGTGCTTAATGAAGGTCACTACTATTTATGAAGGTTTAATAGGAGCTACAACTTTAGTGAATGCTGCAACTTTCATCATATGAAGATTTGCATGATCCATTTTGGGGGTTTTAAAATGTGATCTTTCTCGTGAACGTGTGGATTAAAGGTGACAGAAGTGCACGCGAGAGTAATGTCAGCTGGAAAGGTAGCAACCGTTGATGGGAAACATGGATTCAAAGTGGCATGGAGGAGAGCATTTAGAGCAAAATAATGGTTTATGGAATAAGTGGATAATTTCTTGCAGTATCCCTTTGCACATGGCCACATACCATCTCACAAGGCTGCATAAACTTGCAACTATTGTTCAGTGTGATGTTATTGAACTGACACAGAGGCCATGTATATTGTGCCTTTTAGACACCAGACTTTTCTTTCTCTGTTGCAACTTAATTGCAGGACAGGGAGAAAGGAAGAGTAGATATTATTTACTAACGGAAAATCTTTAGGAGGATTTATATGGGAGCTGTTGTGTGCGTAAAAATAAAATGTGCTCTGTGTGTGTGTATATAACTGATTTTGCTCAGCATAGCTCCAGACCTGAAGAGCGGAGACTCTCGAAAGCATGTCTTATAAAAGTAATGTTAGTCCAATAAAAGTATCTCTACTTACTGAGATATACATTGTGGATATATATATATAGTTGTGTTCAAAATTATTCAACCCCCAATGCTGTAAAGGGTTTTAGGGAATTTAGTGTACATTTGTAATTGTATTCAGAATGAAATCCTACAAGGACTTTTTAAAGAACCATATGCAACTAAAATGACATCAATTGGTTTTGTAATACAGTAGTAAATGTTTCTTTTGTGAATTCTTCATTGACACAATTATTCAACCCCTTAAAGACTACCACTCTGAAGAACAGAGGTTCATTCAAGTGTTTTCAATCAGGTATTGAAAACACCTGTGGATGTCACGGAGCAGCAATAAAGCATAATAAGCACCAATTAGGCAGCTTTAAAATGACTGTGATACTCAGCTCCTTCTAGACATTTACTGGTGTGGTTACAAACATGGTGAAGTCAAGAGAATGGTCCAGGAAGACCAGAGAAGAGGTGATTACTCTTCACAGGAAGGGCAATGGCTATAAGAAGATTGCAAAGATGTTAAACATACCAAGAGAGACCATAGGAAGCATCATTCGCAAATTCAAGGCAAAGGGCACTGTTGAAACGTTACCTGGTCGTGGCAGAAAGAAGATGCTGACTTCGACTGCTGTGCGCTACCTGAAGCGTAGAGTGGAGAAAAGTCCCCGTGTGACTGCTGAGGAACTGAGAAAAGATTTGTCAGATGTGGGTACTGACGTTTCAGCTCAGACAATACGGCGCACACTGCGTAATGAAGGCCTCCATGCCAGAACTCCCAGGCGCACCCCCTTGCTGTCTCCAAAGAATAAGAAGAGTCGACTGCAGTAGGCCAAAAGTCATGTGGACAAACCACAGAAGTTTTGGGATAGTGTTCTGTGGACTGATGAAACAAAATTACAACTGTTTGGGCCCATGGATCAACGCTATGTTTGGAGGAGCAAGAACAAGGCCTATGAAGAAAAGAACACCTTGCCTACTGTGAAGCATGGCGGGGGGTCAATCATGCTTTGGGGCTGTTTTGCTTCTGCAGGTACAGGGAAGCTTCAGCGTGTGCAAGGTACCATGAATTCTCTTCAGTACCAGGAGATATTGGATGACAATGTGATGCAGTTCGTCACAAACCTGAGGCTTGGGAGACGTTGGACCTTTCAACAGGACAATGATCCCAAGCATACCTCCAAGTCCACTAGAGCATGGTTGCAGATTAAAGGCTGGAACATTTTGGAGTGGCCATCGCAGTCACCTGACTTAAATCCGATTGAGAACCTCTGGTGGGACTTAAAGAAAGCAGTTGCAGTGCGCAAGCCTAAGAATGTGACTGAACTGGAGGCTTTTGCCCATGACGAATGGGCGAAGATACCCGTAGATCGCTGCAAGACACTTGTGTCAAGCTATGCTTCACGTTTAAAAGCTGTTATAACTGTAAAAGGATGTTGTACTAAGATTGAATGTCACTTGGGGGGTTGAATAAAACTGATAATGATGTGAGCACAGAAAAGACATCTGTGGTTATTTCATTATAAATGTTATGTTATATTTGTCTGACCTACACGTGCCTCTTTGATTTAATTGTAAGCAAGATGACTGAATGATCAAAATCAATGTCAAACTGGCCAAAACACTCAATTTCAGTGGGGGTTGAATAATTTTGAACACAACTGTATGTGTGTGTCTTTATTAACCCCTTTCAGGAACATGTGTGATGTTTTCTTTTGTTTTTAATCCCTATATACAATAAGAAATATTTGGAAATATTCCCAATGTATTCCTTACTATAATAACCTAGGGCACTATTCCATAGTCGGTGCTACTGAAGCATCTCTATGGAAGCGCTAGGAGAAGTTTAACATATGGCATTGATATTCCGATCTTGGTGCTAAATTGCGTTGAAAATGTTTTTCGCCAAGCAGCTCAGTGGACTTTGTGTCTCCTATACCTAAAATGGGGAGCGCAAAGTGAGGTTTTGCTAAGTGCTGACACAATTTACCGGCGGGACGCGCAAGTCAAAATTTTAACACCTTCTAAAAGCTGGTGCTAAATGATTCTGCAAATGCAAAATCCTTTAACATGTACAAACCCCCCCCCCTTAAAAATCCCATACTCACCTGTCATCCCGTGGCGAAAACGGTGGCCGATCCGCGCTACTTCTCGCCTGGATCTAGTATAGCGAGAACTACCAAAAATACGCTGTGTAGGGATTGGGAACTGCCATTGTAACTCGCCTTAATTTTCACCGAAGTTGTCCAGCATAGGTTTAAATGGGAATCCTGATGTTTCCACTATGGATTATGTCATAAATGACACTGAATAACTTTGTCAGAAGATACCACCAGTGTTTCAGTCTAAGCTGTCTGGGTGTGTTTTTTTTTGGTTTTCTTACCATTGTTTTATGGGAGATTTATGAAGCGACCACTTTAAAGTTGACAAAATATATTTTCGGCTCTCCATAATCCCATTGTACATTTCTTGCCCTACTTGCACCCCACTATTTCACATACTCTGCCATTTACCGTCACCTAGTGTGTCACCCCTCTCCTCTTAGATTGTAAACTCTCGAGCAGGGTCCTCTCTCCTACTGTTCTATGTGTTTAACTTGTAAGTGTATTTGTTATTCTGTCTCTCCCATTGTACAGCGCTACGGAACCTGTTTGGCGCTCTATAAATACCTGTAACTGTATATTTATATTCACTGTAGTTGCAAACAACGGTGACTTTTACTTTTGTCTACAAAAAAGGTGAATTTCGGCCGTTCATAAATAACATCTTTTTATACGTCCATTTATTTATTTTTGGTCCACACACAGCATTAACCTATTGACATACGGTGATTACACGAGGTGAGGCAAAAACCGTCTACATTGCATATTTTAAAAATGCTGAATACACCGTCTCAAACTTAACAAACAATTCTCAAAAGAACGTTTAGCACATATAATAAAATCTATTTAGTTTAATCTGCACGACCACGCAAGGATTAACATTCCAACCTTGGGACTAGTCTTCTTTCAATAGTCCCGGGAACAGGTAAATATTCTTATCTACCTTTTGGACCTAAAAGCCAGAAATAAACAGATATTTTGCAACGTGAGGCAGGTTTCTTTTTTAACTCTTTCAAGGCTAAGCGGATGGGACCTGCTCTCTGCTAAAAGCTGTTCTACAAGAGATTTAAAGTCAAGCTCCTCTTTCCATCACAACTGCCCTGTTCCTTGAGCCCCCATCCTATTTGCTCATAGTTACAAGCATTTATAAAGCGCCAACAAGTTCCGTAGCACTGTACAAAGGAAGAAACGGAATAACAAATTTTGGCCTGATAATGGGTCATCTCTGGCGCCGGCAGCCTTCTGGAAGGGTCCTGAGAAATCATCACTTGCCTGCATATTTCACTTGTGGAATGAATTACGTACTTACATATTTAGGACTCTTCTACCACCAGGCTCAGTGCGCTCTATGCATGTCAGTTTTGGTTTTTGTATTGCTCCTATCACGGAACTGGATTCCTTATTTGCCCCCCCCCCCCATGCTTTTACTTAAGAATGGATTAGTCCACTCACCCTGTCTAACTCGAATAGTTAGTTTGGCCCAGTCACATTTCCTGTGCAGCAAAGCTTCACTTCATTCATTGTATCCATGCGGAGGCTTGCGTGTAGCAGCATCCTGTTTATACGGGGCAGATGCATTCCGTTTTACCTTCCTCCTACTAAAGTGCACCAGAAAAGCTCTCTCTACCCACAAGAAACCTTTTTATTTGCTGTTTACTTTCTCAATAAAGTGAAGAACCATATAAACAACTTTGTGTGCTTTCAAAAGGGTATGGGTCAAGCTATCTGACTTCAATCCTATCCTGCATGTGACATTCACTTCTTGCATATGACTCTGGGGTTCCAGAATAGCTCATTTTGCCCCCCCCCCTCCTTAGATGGGCATAATTTAAAATCCGAACAAATTTATGTCTTCGTTACCATTTATCATTATGAAAGGAAGTTGAGTAAACTCTTCAGGAATTTGTGGGGAAAAAATGCCTGTTGCTTAAACTGAATGAGTGTATAATATATATACTCCCGTGCCAAAGCCCAGAATAAAAGTGTAATCTGAAACATGACTATCAGGTCTATTCAGTAAACGATGAAGTCAGGAGAATTGGCAGAAAAAGTGAAAAAATCTAGGTCAAAAATAGCCAAACCAGAAAAATCCTCCCATTTCTCACTTTCCAAATCGGCTGTTCGGTCTAGATTGTTCTCTTCTGCCAATTCTCCAGGCTTCACCCTTTAGTGAATATACCTGTATGTATACTACATAGAAAAGAATTATACAGAATCCTGATGTGCAGAAATTGAAACAAAAGTACGTAAAACATTTTGTACATGATTATATTCTCCTCCTAGGGAAAACAGTCTCACGTAACATTTTATATAGGAGTTTTGTTTATAATAGTTATGGTGCTTTGCAACATGTAGTATAATTATAGCGTAGGAGTTCACATCTTCTCCAAAGCAAAATCAATTTTCATTCTTCTTTTGGTAGATCTTGTTTTCAGCACAAAATCTTTTGTCTTGCAGGATGTCTCGTGGCTGGGATAAACATCACTAGCAGAAACTGCGTGAAGATCTTAGGCGATTGTTTGTCCTTGTGCGACAACCACAGGCTTATTCTACAAGCAGAAGATCACTACAAAAAGACGTTGATGAAATCACTGTATGGCAAATGGACCGCTGTCACACATTACAGTAATGAGTTACATTTCTTAGCTTTCAGTATTCTAAACCAACTAAGCTAGTAGACGGCGAAAAAATATTCTGAAAGGTGCTCTTACTGTAATAGAGTTAAGTAAACCGGTGAAGTGATCTCATCGGCGAACACATCTTTTATGAGCCGTTTGTTGAGATGTTATCTCACATTGATTTTCTGCTTTCATATAATTGTTCCAATTGCCAGGCTATAAAGACCCCGCATTGTGTCTTTGCCGGAGGCAACCTAAATGGATAAATATATAGTTTGATTCATTTATTTTATTTAGACAGGCCGATACCAACTGTATATTTTGTACTTAAGTTCCAGATAAGTTCATGATCTGGAACATTGTTATTCATTGCACGGCTCACGTAGCGGCTCACAGACCGTGGAGCTGACAGTGACTGCTCACGGACCCGCCGAGTCCTTCAACGCCATATTAGTGGCGCGTAAGGCAGATGCTATTGGATGATGGGCAGGCAGCGGCACACGTGATACCGCGATATGTGACTGTTAATGGCTGCAGGGGGTGTCCGGCGCCAGGACTATGTTGCCTTGCCTAACAAGTGTGGCTGCTCTCTTAAAAAATTACAAGCAGCCACACTGCGCCAGCTGTCCGCACCCTAGAGCCATTGCCCTGAGCCCTCGTTTTGTCAGCCTGTCAGCCAGACCCATGCCAGTCAGCACACCAGTGCCAGCAAGACCAGTGACTGCCAGCCAATCGCACATGCCTCAGGCAGCCTGAGAAGACTGAGACAGCAGAGTTTGTAAAGAAAGCGAGAGATGGAACACAGGGGCACAGACAGCAGAGTTTACTCTCTGTGTCTCTGTCTTTCTTTGGAAACTCTGCTCTCATACTTGAAAACGAGAGCAATCTCAATGTATCCTTCCTGGTAAAATACTTTGCAAATAAATAAATAAATTTATTTGCAAACTCTGTAAAGGGGCACAGACAGCAGAGTTTGGCAAGAGTGAAAGAAGGCGTGCAGGGGCATAGAGAGAAGAGACTGCCAAGAAAGAAATGAAAAGTCAGAAACTGAGAAAAAAACTGAAATCTGGGACAGTCAAAAGCCTGAGGAAAAAACTCTTAAGGAAATTAATGCATTTTTTTTGCTCCTCTCCGTATTAAAAGTGGTTTAAGCTAGGATGTTTCCTGCTTAGTTCCATTTTAAAAAAAAATACTTATACAGACAACTGTAAATATATATATATATATATTACAGTTGTGTTCAAAATTATTCAACCCCCAATGCTGTAAAGGGTTTTAGGGAATTTAGTGTACATTTGTAATTGTATTCAGAATGAAATCCTACAAGGACTTTTTAAAGAACCATATGCAACTAAAATGACATCAATTGGTTTTGTAATACAGTAGTAAATGTTTCTTTTGTGAATTCTTCATTGACACAATTATTCAACCCCTTAAAGACTACCACTCTGAAGAACAGAGGTTCATTCAAGTGTTTTCAATCAGGTATTGAAAACACCTGTGGATGTCACGGAGCAGCAATAAAGCATAATAAGCACCAATTAGGCAGCTTAAAATGACTGTGATACTCAGCTCCTTCTAGACATTTACTGGTGTGGTTACAAACATGGTGAAGTCAAGAGAATGGTCCAGGAAGACAAGAGAAGAGGTGATTACTCTTCACAGGAAGGGCAATGGCTATAAGAAGATTGCAAAGATGTTAAGCATACCAAGAGAGACCATAGGAAGCATCATTCGCAAATTGAAGGCAAAGGGCACTGTTGAAACGCTACCTGGTCGTGGCAGAAAGAAGATGCTGACTTCGACTGCTGTGGGCTACCTGAAGCGTAGAGTGGAGAAAAGTCCCCGTGTGACTGCTGAGGAACTGAGAAAAGATTTGTCAGATGTGGGTACTGAAGTTTCAGCTCAGACAATACGGCGCACACTGCGTAATGAAGGCCTCCATGCCAGAACTCCCAGGCGCACCCCCTTGCTGTCTCCAAAGAATAAGAAGAGTCGACTGCAGTATGCCAAAAGTCATGTGGACAAACCACAGAAGTTTTGGGATAGTGTTCTGTGGACTGATGAAACAAAATTACAACTGTTTGGGCCCATGGATCAACGCTATGTTTGGAGGAGGAAGAACAAGGCCTATGAAGAAAAAAACACCTTGCCTACTGTGAAGCATGGCGGGGGGTCAATCATGCTTTGGGGCTGTTTTGCTTCTGCAGGTACAGGGAAGCTTCAGCGTGTGCAAGGTACCATGAATTCTCTTCAGAACCAGGAGATATTGGATGACAATGTGATGCAGTCCGTCACAAACCTGAGGCTTGGGAGACGTTGGACCTTTCAACAGGACAATGATCCCAAGCATACCTCCAAGTCCACTAGAGCATGGTTGCAGATTAAAGGCTAGAACATTTTGGAGTGGCCATCGCAGTCACCTGACTTAAATCCGATTGAGAACCTCTGGTGGGACTTAAAGAAAGCAGTTGCAGTGCGCAAGCCTACGAATGTGACTGAACTGGAGGCTTTTGCCCATGACGAATGGGCGAAGATACCTGTAGATCGCTGCAAGACACTTGTGTCAAGCTATGCTTCACGTTTAAAAGCTGTTATAACTGTAAAAGGATGTTGTACTAAGTACTAAGATTGAATGTCACTTGGGGGTTGAATAAAACTGATAATGATGTGAGCACAGAAAAGACATTTGTGGTTATTTCATTATAAATGTTATGTTATATTTGTCTGACCTACACGTGCCTCTTTGATTTAATTGTAAGCAAGATGACTGAATGATCAAAATCAATGTCAAACTGGCCTAAACACTCAATTTCAGTGGGGGTTGAATAATTTTGAACACAACTGTATATATTATACAGCATTCAAGGGGGGGGGTTCAAAGTGCTGAATCGAAAAACCGCCAAATTGATCCGAAAAACAACCACATGCATTCGACGAACCGTCGCAAAACCGTTGGATCGATCCGGAAAAAGCTGACCAGCCACTGACCAGGGTAGGAAAAAAAACACAACTTTTAAAAGGCGTTTTCCAAAAAACACTGCATGAAAATGCCTGGAAATAATATAGAAGGTCCTATGAATATTAATAAAAAGGTTTGTTACAGAATTAAAAAATGCCATTTATAAAAAAAAAAAAAAATATCGGGAAAATTTTTTTTTGGACATAAAAAACTAAAAATTAAAGACTTATTGCTGCAAATAAAAAGAGTAAATGGTTTAATAAATATTTGGATTTAAAAACATGGAATTTTTTGTTACCTTGAAACCTATGGGATTCACCTGTCGCATAAAAGCACTGAAAATCAGGGCATTTCACTGACATTTTGGTGCTGTTCGGTGTTTTCTGAATAGATTAACCATTACCTCTCTATTAAGGACTTTCACTGCCGGTGAAGATCACTGTATTTCACTGGCAATTCAATATTTGACGAATTGGCAGGTTTTTTGAATAACCGAATGCTACAAAATTGTACCATACAAGCAAATTTGGTGCTCTTTGAATATCTCTCTACTCTTTCTTTCTCTCTCGCTCTCCCTCTCTCTTACCTGTGAAGTTCAACTACCTTGCTGCTCTATGTTCTAATTTCTGAAAATTAGTTTGCTACACTTGCATGTATAATCTGTCCTGTGTTCACACTAATTTGCTGGACGGCTTCTAAATATCTTCCAGAAAGGGTAACTCCGCTTAAAAAAGGAGGAATGAGCTATGAGCAATTTCGTCTGGGTAAACGAAGTATTAAATGTAAGTATTCGTTCAGTGTCACTCTGTGACAGGTCATTGGGGTTTTTTTCCATTTCCATTTTTCAAGGTGCTAGCAGTAACTTGTTTCATTATTCCTAAACAATGTTTCCAATTTAAAAAAAATTCTAACTCTTCATTGTTTCTTTTTACACAAGGCCAAGGTGCAGGGTCCCTGAGAAGAGCAGTGGTTTAAATCAAGATCTTAAACTTTTTGTTTTATTTTGTGGAAAAAGAAAAAAAAATGCAGAAAATATGTAAAAACCCTGTAGGTTACAGTTGGTCCATACTCAGGTCTCCCGTATTTAAATAAAATCAGATTATTGAGCTAAGAGGTTGATTTGATCAGACTGCTCTGCCTCATCTGGTTTTCTGTAAAAGTATTAACATTGAAGTGCTAACATCCTAGTTAGGACCATAAAGTTGCTGCAGTAGGTGCTGTACATACAGCACTGCTAGTAAGTGCATTATACCCACACTGTAATACCAACACATGGTAAGATGCCAGTATTAAGGAGTGCCCTGCTTGGATGGACAAGCAGCTGAGCTTTTGGGATTTTGGATAGCCCTGAACTTGCCAAAAGACACACCGTGAAGGGTAAATTCATGAACCTCTGCTTGGATATTTACAATAATGAGCGTAAACAAGATGCTTCAACAGTTCACATACAACAGATGTTGAGTATTTGACCCAATTCAAACAAAATTGAAGAGACTTTAGTCTTCAAGGCTACACAACGAGGGGTGAATGAGGTAAATTACCTAGTGAATTTTGCCCCAAATAATAAACTTCATGGACATTATTTGCAATTGTTCAGGATGTCAGGGATTATTATTCAATAAGAAACTTATACGAGACACAAATATCAATCGTTTATATTTCCTAGAAATTCTCCTAAATTCTTTTAATTGTCTGTGTTTTGCTTTGAAGAATACACTAATCGGATAAAAATTATATATATTTATTACGTATACAAAAAAGTTTCAAATCTCAAATAAACAAAAATTTATAAACCACAAAATCCATCAGCACAAAGAAACTAGCTTCACAATATATGTATCTCCTGTTAGAAACTGCATATATGATTAATATCATTTACCTTATCAGTTAGTAACTAATACACAAATGGTTAATAAACATTTCTGCTTAACGAAACATGTATTTCCCAGCAAACCAATGTTTAACAAGCTAGATCTTGTAGAGATATATGTATCTCTCTATACTACTTGGATCAACAAAAGATGAGCTAAGTAATAAAAACTTATTTAGTGAATCCTCCCCTAATATTGAGAATTAAACTTCTAATCTTCCGCTTTTTATATTGTAGTTATATAATTCCTTGCTTATTAATTTCAATCACAGTAATTTCCAAATTCAATATATATATATATGTATGTATATCAATCTTTGCAACAGTTTCTTTAGGATAAATCCTTATATCCGATTCTTCTTCATATCTCCATCTGCAGAATAGAAATATTTTAGATTCTGGATCTATCTGTTGCAAGAAATACTCCAAAATATATATAATTTATTTTTAATCTTAATAAAAATAGCTTCATACATTTCCTCCAATCTGGATTTTATGAGTTACAGCCTTAGAATATTCTTTGATTGTTTTGGAATAATTGAAAATTATCAATGTCAGATAATCAATGCGTGTGAGTTAGAGATTTGGTGTGAAATCTTGAGTGCATTGTGTCCTGGGATGGTCTGCCTGCGTGAATGCCTTGTCGTGTAAGTCTCTGAATGCAACGAACAGTGCGGCTTCAATTATAGTCAATTTGACGTCACTGGCAATCTATTCTATATATTAAATATAACATTTACTATCCTCAAGAGAGCAGTGTTGCACTAATAATTATTTCCACATTTAATTTTAATATCTCTTATCTAAGGTCAAGAGGTCCATCTGACTTACAAAGACCCTCTATTCTCAGTCTTAGACTTTGAGTCTGTCCTATCAAATTTAGATTTATGTCTCCACTCCTCTCAAACTGAGTAAATTCCTTTCTATAGCACTTAGCTCGGCATTATATCAAATAAAGACATTTTAAGGTTCCCTCATGTCTGGTCACCTAGCCGTGAACTATTTAAAACAAAATCTCTGTTCATTTCTAAAACTAGAGAAAATTGAAAAAGAAAAAACTTTCTATTTAAAACAAAATGGCTACAAGCATCCATTTTAATTTTTACTTTCTAATATACCTGACAAGGAACACTAACATCAAACACCATTTGGTATTCACATTCCTCCATAGAGTCATTACACAAAACACATGGTACAATTTGGAATTGCCATTTCAGAATTTGTAACTACAAACTACCTGGCAGAGTTGCATTATTTAAACATGTAACGTGTTTATACTTTGCAGGGGGCACATTGACTCCTATTAGTAAAGGGCACCGTCTGACATCTGTAACTGAAACGTTAAATCAGAAGCATGTACTCCCTGAAAGATCAGTTACTTTACAAGAAGGTAAGGACGTATTCATACCTGAGAGGAAAGCTTTCTCACACAGATCCACAACTCTAGACATATTAAGCCACCTTTTAATATTTATTATATTTGGTTTATATATTTCTTACGGAAACAAATTTCTATGAGGTCCCTTGGTTGCCGTGACTAGCTTCCTCCACTGGTCCTAGAACTCCAGCACAGCATGTTTTCCAATGTCCCCAATATCACGGACAACACCGATCGTACTGGGTCAAGCATACTGGTTTATTGTCACAGCACACATATTTATACCTTAGTGATACAACAGAAATACCTCCCTGTCTTGGCGTCTGGGACATAAGTAGATTAGGGACAGATAATTGAATGAACGCTGGACACCAAGACGCATTGTGCAACGTTCCAAAAAACCGAACAATATTGTGACGGTTGTCCGCGGCCCCCCCTCCCGGCGCCTGGCAGCGGCTTCCTCGCTGCTCGCTGGCCAGGCGCCGAGTGATATCGCGGAACGCTTCCGCACACGTGGGACGCCGGGGGGCGGGGCCAGGCGTATGACGCGGACCCGCAGAGTTTAAAGCCCGGCTTCTCATTCTCACTGGTGCCCTGACGTGGTAGTTACTTCCCGCAGAGCTCTTGTATTCTGTTGTAAATTATTGGCTATTCTGTGTATTGACCCTTGGCATTTGGCAAACTGACCATTCTGTGTACCGACCCCTGGCATTGGCAAACGAACCATTCTGTGTACCGACCCCTGGCATTGGCAAACGAACCATTCTGTGTACCGACCCCTGGCATGGCAAACGAACCATTCTGTGTACCGACCCCTGGCATTGGCAAACGAACCATTCTGTGTACCGACCCCTGGCATTGGCAAACAAACTATTCTGTGCATAACCCCTGGTATTGGCGTTTACTCTTCTATCTTAGTATTGAGGTCAGTCTGTGTGGCATCCTAAGCACGCATCAGACTACCTCTTCTATTGTTTAGGTCTTGGGAAGAGCCAACCATTCTAAGGTCTTGTGTACCCTCCTAGTATCGTTCTTTGTGTATACCTATCTTGACGTATTCTGTATCTGTCTAGACGTGCCGACCACTCTAAGGATCGGAAGGGTAGTGAGCGGTCTGCGTAAAGGGACCACCATCTTGGTAACCAGGGGGATCCGTGACAAATATGTTTCTACACCTTAATCCTGCAATCACAAGGTGGATATGAATAAAGGAGATAACCGCTCAAACACACAATGGTCTGATAATGGGGCAAGACTGACAATGACCATTTAAACCTTTCAGACCTAAAACCTATTATGTACAGGGGGTTGGAAAGTTGGACAAGACACACAGTAATGATGAATCGGATGAGCTGTTCGGGTTCGGACGGTTTGGGGTTCGACCCGAACTTAGCCTGTTCGAGCGGATCGCGAACACCGAACATTTCCGGGTGTTCGCTGCATGTTCGACCACAATGGACCACAATGCATTTTCCCACTGGCCTGAAGCTC
The DNA here is from genome assembly GCA_009667805.1 of Leptobrachium leishanense. Taxonomy (NCBI): domain Eukaryota; kingdom Metazoa; phylum Chordata; class Amphibia; order Anura; family Megophryidae; genus Leptobrachium; species Leptobrachium leishanense. Next base: position 30,722,756 of record CM019072.1, on the reverse strand, counting down.
GTAATTGGCTACAGCCTTGCACCTGACCACAGGTCTGGTGCAAGACTGGTTGAACACTATGCCAATCACCGCTCAGAGTCCTGATTGGGCAAATTTTGCCCAATCATGGGCTCACAGAGCTAAGTCCCGCAGCACACTATATAAGGTTTCCACGCATCGCTTCTGCACGCATTTCAGAGGAGATTTCACAGGAGATAGTTGTGTGTGTTGTTACTGTCGGTCTGCCACGCTACTGGGGGGGGTCTCATTTCGACCAAATATCAGGGAATTTAGGTGATGTGTGTCTTGTCACTGTGCCAGCAATTTTTTTGGGGTTTACAACTTTATTTAAAACATTTGTGAATTGAGGAGATCTTCTGTGTCTCGTCACACAGCCAGCAATTTTTTTTGGGGCTTACTAATTTCTTTAAAACACTTGTGAATTAAGGTGATCTGTGTCTCGTCATACAAACAGTACCACGCTGTATTTTGGGGCTCACTAATTTCTTCAAAACACTTGGGAATTAAGGTGATCTGTGTCTCGTCATACATGCAGTACCACGCTGTATTTTGGGGCTCACTAATTTATTAAAAACATTTGTGAATTGAGGTGATCTGTCTCTTGTCACTGGCTGCCAGCTATCAGTGTGTCTCACTGAGTTATACCAGAGTTGTTTGATTCAACTCTGGTATAAAGATTTAGAGTTCTGTATATATTAATCTATATATCACTCACCATGTCTGAAAGAACAAAAAGGACAGGCAGACGCTCCCAGACACAGATAAGAGGGCAAGCAGCCCCTGTGTCGGGAGGCTGTGCCTCTGGTCGTGGTGGACGTGGTGCATCCTCTGCAGGGGCACACTTGTCCTTTATAACTGGTGCTGGCCGTCTTCTTAACCTGCAGCAACATAGAGAGGAATTGGTGGATTGGCTAGCCAGGCCATCCTCATCCTCCGAGTCCTCTGCCAGCCAGACTTCTAGTGCTTTTACAGTCCACCTCAGCTGCCAAAGCATCTAATGCAGCCTCCATGTCCACAGCTACTCCTGCCGTAGCCTCGCTATCACACACGGAGGAGTCAGCTGAATTGTTTGACTACAACTACATTGAGAGTGACATGCTGCTTGAGGATGCGCAGCAAGTACAGTGTTCTGATTCAATCTCTGAGGTTGAGCAAGGGAGTATAATCAACCTAGAGGAAGGGGGTGCTAGTGATGACACACAAATAACTGGCACTCATGTTGCCCCAGCAGCTGCAGCATACTGCCAAGTTGGCTCCAGTGACGAGGAGATAGAGGGTGAAGATGACATTGATGATGATGAGGTCACTGACTCCACCTGGGTGCCAGATCGAACTGAGGAATCAAGTGAGGAGGAGGGGGAGGAGGAGGAGGCACAGCAAACACGAGGCACAACATCCTCTGTGACCAACCGTAGCACTAGCCAGTCCAAGGCATCAGATGTCGGAGCTGCTCCGGTGCAGAGCGCTGTTGTCTCAAAGAACACATGCAGGAACTCTGCTGTCTGGGAGTTCTTTAAGAAATGTGCAGCAGACCCCACCGTTGCTATTTGTAATCTATGTCAGAGGAGGCTGAAGCGTGGGATAACCACCGGACACTTGGGTACCACGTGCTTGAGGCGACATATGAATAAGTGCCACACATCCCGTTGGCGCAAAACTTTGCGTAGGTGGTCCTCCACCTCATCTGTCTCTACCCACACTGTATGTCCTGCCATGTCATTGCCTACAACCTCCACCGACAGGGATGATGCTACGGTAATGGATGTACCAGCAGGTCCTTCCTCACAATGTGACATCATCCCAGTAGCTGAAGTTTTACGCAGTCAGATTACGTTGCCGCAGCTGCTGCAGCGAAAGAAAAAATATAGTCCCAACCATCCCCAAGCACAGCGTTTAAATGCCAGCTTAGCAAAATTACTCGCATTGCAGCTGTTGCCTTTCCAGCTGGTGGACTCTGCTCCTTTCCGTGAATTTGCTGAATGTGCTGTACCACAGTGGCAGGTTCCAAAACGTCATTACTTTTCACGCAAGGCCATTCCAGCACTATACCAGCATGTGGAAGACAATGTTATGGAGTCATTGGGAAAGGCAGTCAGCAGCAAGGTGCATGTGACTTTAGACACGTGGTCCAGCAAGCATGGACAGGGTCGTTACATTTCCTTCACGGCACACTGGGTAACTCTGATTGCAGCTGGGAGGGATCCAAGACGGGGCTCTGTGCTGGAGCTTGTTCATCCACCACGCCTCCAGAAAGCTGCTTGTATGAGGTCTGTCTGCTCCAACACCACCACCTCTCCCTCTTCCTCCTCCTCCTCCTCCTTCTCTGTCTCTGGCGCAGTGGCAGTTAAACCGACGCCTGACAGGGTCTACGCAATGGCTCAAGCAAAAAGATGCCATACTGTGCTTGAGCTGCTTTGTTTAGGGGACAGGAGCCACACCGGGCCAGAAATTCTGTCAGCTCTGCAGGGGCAGGTGCAGAGATGGTTAACACCACGCCAGCTTGAGCTGGGAATGATCATCTGCGATAATGGCAGCAACCTTCTCTCTGCCCTACGCAAGGGTAAATTGACGCATGTACCATGCCTAGCACACGTCCTAAATCTGGTGGTACAGCGTTTCCTAACCAAGTACCCAGGGCTGCCAGAGCTTCTCTTCCAGGCCAGGAAGGTCTGCAGCCACTTCAGACGGTCCTTCCCAGCAAGCGTTCGCCTGGCAGAAATTCAAAGAGATTCCACCTTCCCACAAACCGTCTGATCTGTGACATGTCCACCAGGTGGAACTCGACATTAGCAATGCTGCAGCGTCTGCACAAGCAGCAGAGGGCCATCAACGAGTACCTGTGTGAGTATGGCACAAGGACAGGTTCAGGTCAACTTGGTTCCCCCCCCGCAGTGGCTGATGATCAAGGATGCATGCACTGTACTGTCACCATTTGAGGAAGCAACGAGGATGGTGAGCAGGGACAGTGCATGTATCAGTGACACAATTCCTTTAGTGTTCCTGCTGGAGCACACTCTGCGGGAAATTATAGATGTGGCTCTAGAGGCAGAGCAGCAGGAGGAAGAGGCCTTCCCTAGCTCTCAAGGCCCCAGTCTTTCCGCAGACAGCATTCCAGCGGGTCCTACTCAGATCAGACAGGAGGAGGATGAGGAGGAGGAGGACTATTTAAGTAGTGGGGGCATTGAAGGTGGGGATTCCTCAAGGGAGTGTTTTGTGTGCCCAGAAACAGAAGGGCTTGTGCGTGGCTGGGAGGAGGAAGTGCTTTATACGGTCATCCTCATTGACCAGGAAGACTCGGCAGCTAATGCGATCTCCAACCTACGCTGCATGGGCTCCCTAATGATGCAAAGCCTGCTAAAGGACCCCAGGATTCGTACTATCAAGGAGAGGGATCATTACTGGTTGGCAACCCTTCTTGATCCACGATACAAGGGGAAAGTTGCAGAGCTCATCCTGCCCGCACAGAGGGAGCACAGGATGAAATAACTTGGACGCTCTAAAGCGACACTTGTGTAACACCTTTCCAGGCACTGGTAGTTTACCAAATGCTGACACACGTGCTTCTGAGGCTGCGGGTGATCAGAGGAATATCGGTGAAGGCCAGGGCCGCTTGACTGATGCTTTTTTAAATTTTTTTTAGTCCACGACGCCCAGGGACGTCAAATGTAGGCACCCATTGCCAGCGTCTTCACCATATGGTGCAGGACTACCTAGGGGCAAGGGCAGACCTGGATACCTTTCCAGCAGATGATCCACTGGCTTACTGGGTGTTGAGATTGGATCACTGGCCAGAACTTAGCCAATATGCTATGCAGCTACTAGGTTGCCCTTCATCTAGTGTGCTTTCCAAAAGGACGTTCAATGCCACTGGAGGTTTTGTGACAGACAAAAGAGTGCGTCTGTCCACCGACTCTGTAGACCGGCTGACATTTATAAAAATGAATCCGTCCTGGATCAGCAGCTATCAATCCCCTGATGCTGACGTAACTGAATAGATAGGGGATGTCCTCTTCTGCATTCACAAAACCTCCAGCACTGAACTCTTCCACAATACCACAAAAGGGTTACGGTGTGAAGGCACTTGCTGCCATGAAAGGCACAATATTTGGCTGCACTGACGCCTGTGACAGATTTATATCGTTTTATTTTTTTGAACCTCAGGGTCCAACCCTGCACTCTTCCACAATACCACAGAGTGTATGATGATACTTGCTGACCTGGCATAAAAGGCACAATATCTGGGAGCACTGACGCCCATTAACAGATAAAAAAAAAACACTTTTCAATATAGGACCACATGGTCCACCCCTGCACTCTTACACAATACCACAGCGGGGTTAGGCTAGGGTCAGATGAGCGCATTTTCTACGGACTGTGCGTCCGTGCAGTACGGACGTACTTACTGACTGACGACAAGGTAGTGGCCACACAGTCCGTTTTTTTTCACTGACGTATTTTTTGACTGATGTAGCAGGGAAAATAAATTACAATGAAAGAACATTCTGTCCGTCACAAATGCTGGACGTATAAATGCAGTTCGTCTGACCTTGTTGCATCACTCACACACAAAGCTATGCGGACGTTGTGGACATGGCGCACTCTGCACGTCCGTTCTAGCAGTATTACGTTCTTGCCTAACCTGCATCCGTTTGCAGCGTCCGTCAGCCCCCGCACTTCTGTGCGGACGTACTTCGTGTGTGGGGCTCCATTTAACACAATTGTATGCTATCACGGACGTACTTATGCGCGGGCAACACGCACGTTAACACTGCGTTCGTCTGACCCCAGCCTTACTGTATGATGATATTTGCTGGCCTGGCAGTCTTGCACCAAAGGCACAATATCTGGGTGCACTGACGCCCATTACCAGATCAAAAACTTTTCAATATAGGACCACATGGTCCACCCCTGCACTCTTCCACAATACCACAGAGGGGTTACTGTATGATGATACTTGCTGGCCTGGCAGTCTTGCACCAAAGGCAGAATATCTGGGTGCACTGATAACCATTCCCAGATTCATATCTTTTTAATATAGGACCGCATGATCCACCCCTGCACTCTTCCACAATACCACAGAGGGGTTACTGTATGATAGTACTTGCATGCCTGGCACTAAAGGCACAATATTTGGGTGCACTGCCATTGACGCCTGTATCAGATTCATATCCTCAGAGGGGTTACGGTGTGACGGCACTGTTGCCGACGCTAAAAGCCCAATTTTAAAGCACCTATTGTTACTTTCATCCAAAGCCTGCATAAGTTTCACAATAATTTAGCCAAAAACATCACTAAACTTTTTCTGCACGTCCTAAAATGTATTTTCATACAGGCTGCCGCCCCAAGCAGTTGTTTATGGATAGATTAAAGGAAAAGCATTTACCGTCATATGAAACGTAATTTTTTTTGTTTTTAAGTGTTTCTATACATCCTAGAAATCCGCCACTTCACGGGCAGGTTATGGGGACCTCCTAGGCACAATATTTGAAGGAATTTTTCGTTTTTATTTTGAACCCTTATTTCATGGAAAACTCACTGTCCCTTTAAAAACTTTTTTTAAAAACTTTTTGTCCTTGTTTCCCGGACCCCCATACACCTTTTATGGCAAATATGTAGCATATATTCCCTCTTGGAGGGCACTCTAAAAAACCGAATTTTCAGCCCCATTGACTTGCATGGGGGTTCGGGTCCGGGTTCGGTCCCGAACAAATGGGAAGTTCGGGTTCAGGCTCGAACCGAACTCAGGGAGTGTTCGGCTCATCCCTAATGATGATCTCCAGGATAACCGTAAAATATAAACACCCAATAACATTCACACATAACACGTACACAATGTACCCTTATAGGCACAGGGTGACTCCAACATCGAAGTGGTTTGGATTAAAATTATGTGTCGGACCCCCAGAAACCATAGTCTCACATTTCCCAGCAGTAAAGCCAAATCTAGGTACCCCCAGTTCAGCGTTGCTCTTGTCAAAATATTCTATATTGTGAAGAATAATATTTGTTTTTTGTTCGAATTCATTTTGATTTTTTTTTTTGATCTGTGATATAACTTCCCTTATTTTTTTCTTCCTAATGCTGTCAGGAGCAACTGATGATGTTAAAAAAAATGAGTTTGTATTGAATCCTGTGGCCTATTTCAGCATGCTGCTTCCTCTTACAGACCAATAGTGTCCATATATAAATGTACATGTTATCGTAATCTGTAAATGCTACATTTTTGAATCTCAATTTTGCAAAAGTGAAAGCCCCTAACTTATTTATATAATTGAATTTGCCTTAAATCCGTGTTTCCCAAACCTGTCCTCAGGACCCTCTGCCTCTCCAGGTTTGCAGATACTTGAAGCACAGCACAGGTGATATAATTTGCTGCTCAGTGATTGCAGGATTCAGTCTGTATTTCCCCAAGGTGATCTGCAAAATCTGGCCTGTTTGAGGGTTCCCGAGGACAGGTTTGGGGAACACTGCCTTAAATGGACACTCTTGGCTCAACATGAACAAGTAGGTTTGGTCACAGTGCTTGGTGCCCTTTTGCCCCCAGCTGTCCTCATGGGCTTTGACAGCCTTCCAAATCAGACGGCTCCCCTATGCCCAGAAGGCTGTTAATCCACTCACGCTGGGCAGCTTTCTACTGTAACCATCAGTAGTGCACAAGTTAGGCAGCACTGATCAGTAAATGCAGTAGCATTAAGAGTCAACCGATTAGTTGGCCTAGTGACAATGCCCGCTGCTTCTCATAATACTCCAGCAAATGTTCTTTTATGAACATCTCACAGGATGACCGAGCCAGGTCCTCAAATGGGATCATACAAAAATAACCACTTGTTGGAAACTCACAATGAAGCAATGGAGTCCTTCGATTTTCTTTACATGCTCTTGGCTCTGGAGAGTGTCCTTTGCTGCCCTTTATTTATAAAGGATTTTACCAGGAAAGACACCTTGAGATTTCTCTCGTTTTTAAGCAAAGAGTGCGGTCTCCTATTTTTATTTCTGTTTCCTGTAGTAGAGGCTGTCCGTCAGGAAGAGCTCCACATGAGTCTGCGGCGTGAGACCTCCGGTACGTTTTTAAGATCCTGCCTGCTAAAAACAAGTGTTGTGCGACTAGGACAGAGGTCGGGAGTACGGACCTAATCTAGCAGCCACCCTGCTTTAGTTTAGTGTCTCTTCAACTTTTTGTGATTCATAATAATAACTATAATACATTTAACCAAAAATACGAAAGCTCCTAAATTTATGTTTTATAAGTAATAAATGGTTGGTGGGAAAAAATGTTTTTGCAAGAAGATCAAAATACGTGTCAGAACGCAATGGCTAAATTGGTTCTAGATATACAGTAAGCCTGTGTAACACACTCATTGTGCCGCGTAAACCTTTTTCAAAGACCTCCTTTATTGCTAAAATGTTCTCCTGCCACTGATTCTACAGGCCCTTCCCATTCTGGTACATTTGAAAACTGTTGGCCTACTGATGGTGGTATGGTACCACAGAAATCTCCTTATACGAAGATCTCATGGGATGTAACTAAACCTACTTCAAAAGAGCGATGTGACATTACCGCCCCCATAAACAAACAGGTAGTAAAAGGCTAATAAAATTTCTAGCACTCAAATGACCACCCAACATCAACGTGTTCACATTGAAGTTTGAATGCATTCCACATGACCGTTTTATAATTTTCTTTCCTAACCGACTATTGCGCCCTTAATCCTTCAATATTACAAATCTAGTTTTATCTTTAAAACTGCAAAAGCTGTTTAGTAGACGTGCACTACGGAAAAGTTTCGGATCACTTCGCTCCGTTTTTCAATTCGTTTCGGTGCATTCGTTATGTTGCCATGATTCATATTTCTGATCGATTCGTTGGTTCGGACGATCAGTAATTCGTATTTCGGATTGTTTCGTTATTTTGTTATTATTTTTCTAGTTTTTATTAGTTATTTTGGAATGTGAAACGTATGACTTAGATTATGGTAAAAAAAAAAAAAGATAACTAATTCCCCTGTCTTTGGTGCTGAAACCCTATTCAGTTCCCAGGACAGCAGCCCCGCAGTGCTCCGGAACCTCTACCCATGTGCTGAATAGGTTTCAGCACCATAGACAGCTCCCGTTGAATGTAGCCAGACTGAAGGAAAGAAAAAACCCGCCGCCTTCGGCAAAGAAAAAAAGCCACGTTGTTTTAAAATTAGGAATCCAAATATTTCACCGGAAAAATCCTAAAAAATAAACTTAAAAATATTCAGTTTATTAGTTATTTAACATTGAAACCTGATTTAAACCTGCCGATTTGAAACCACTGAACATCAGGGCATTTCTGACATTTCGGTGCTGTTCTCTGAATAGATTAACAATTACATAACTAGAGGAAAAAAAAAGGTGTCCGCTGCGCTTATTCCTATAACACCACGTGAAACAAAACACAATTAGATGCTTTGGTTTACTGCGATGGCCATAACAATGACTTCTCTATGGGGCATTTCACTGCCGCCGAAACTGCATCGAACAGCACCATTGTGCTGTCCATGGCCTGTGTTGCTGAATACAACAGATACAGCACCACGTTCAATTGAAACAGGGTTGCGGTGAAAAGAAACGGTATAACGAATTGATCAGTAAAAATGGAATCCATTTGTTTAATACGTTTTTTGTTTAGTTTCAAATCGATTCGTTTGCGGATGGAACCGATTCGTATTTCGGAAGCACTTCTGAAATATGAATCAGTAAATTTCATCCGGATTTTGATACAAAGCGCATATCTCTACTGTTTGGCGACTCTAAAACTGTAAGCTTGAAAAGCCGAGTTAAAGACTTTACAGATTTCCAATTAAGCTACTTTTGGCCGGAAAGATGTTTCTCGTTTTTTTTTTTCAAATAAAAATGATTTTTGCCAACTCTCTGCAAATCTAGCTTGAATAAACTGCATTTGTGTTGAATAATAACTTCATAGAATCGCATAACTTGTAAACGTTTTAGAAATTCTGTTTCCTTCTGCGCATACTACCTGTTTAGTTATGACCAACGCTGTTTTGATGTAAAAAAAAATGTAGCAGGGTACTAGAACCTGTCCTGGCAGCGCAGCAGAGCACCATAACTCCTCTTCAAGCAAATAAAACACCGTCAGCAATGACACCTTTGAAAATATTAGCTGAACTCGCTCGTTCTCTCTGCCTTCTCTGAAATGGTTGGAAGTGTTCTTAATGGAAATCAATTTTAAACCCGTCCCATACAGAAAACTGCTGTTTGTTTCATCACGTTAGAGCGCTGGTGCAGCAATACAAATAATGTAACGGATTGTGCTAGCGCTGCCAAGTCCTGCCCCGCTTAAAATCAATTTTCCTTCGATGTTAATGAGAAGCGTCTGTAATATTATTAATGGAAAAGTTTCTCTAACAATAGGATCAGATGTGGAGTTTGGATGTGCCGAAATACCATCTAGAAAAATATGCTATCAGTCCCACTTTATTTCCTATAGTAAATAGTTGAGGAAAAGGAATTAAAACCTAACGTTTATTGTGTACGTAAAAAATAAATAAATCGGGCTACATAAACATACATACACAAACAACGGTGTCCCACATGGACCACATTTGGAGGGAATATTTGATCCACAACCAGTACAGGTTCAAAGCATGGATATGTGAGACAGTGAGACACTGGTAACAATTGACGGGATAAGCTCATAGCTAAACCCTAATGCAGAGGATTAGAAACCAATCACATCACAGTATATGATTGATAGAGAAAACACCTTTTTTACACAATAAACGTTATGTTTTAATTCCTTTTCCTCACCTATTTACTACTGATTATTTAGGGTTACCCCCTTCATTTTTGAGGATTACTAAATCGGTGTACCTCTTGGATAGCTAAATCTGATGTACAATTTACCTATACACCGCTGAGATTTTCCCCACTTTATTTCCTCCTTGCACCTTTTCTCTTCTCCCACATGTAATTAAGTTACTGTTATTTATGTGTTTATTTAATTTTGAGTACAAATACAGATTTACCAGTAAAAAAAACCAAACATGAGGGGGTTATTCAGTAAGCTCTGTTCTTTTGTAGCTGTAAAACATAGTGACAAACCCCTTTTGTTTTGCAGCTGCTTCAAACTTGGTCATGTCACCAAAGCAAAACTGAAACGGAGGGGAGCAGCTTCATTGAAGCCTCTCCCACCATTTGTTTTAGAATCTTTCGCTATTGAAATGCTGAAGTTGGCGGCTGCAACAACGGAGATTTTTGCAGTTGCTTGCAACTACACCAAACCTTACCAGAGGTGCCTTGACAGGGTAGGTGAGCTTACACTTTAATGGCCATTCAAGTAAACCAAATCACTGATTGTGTTTTGTTTCACATGGCGCTACAGGAATGAGCGCAGATGACACCTTTTTTTTTTTCTTATGTTTTACTCCAAGCAATGGTGCTTTGTGAATAATCCCCACAAATTTTAGTGATTCTATCCCATGTACTTTTCATCAAGGTTTCCTTTATGGTATGATATGGACCAGTGGTTCCCAACCGTGGTCCTCATGTCCCCCCCCCCCCAAAAAAGGCCAGCTTTGCAGGTATCTGAAGCACAGCACAGGTGATATGATTTACTGCTCAGTGATTGCAGGATTCAGTCTGCATTTCCCCAAGGTGATCCTTAAGTCCCCTTAACAGGCCAGGTTTTGAGGACCAGGGTTGGAAAGCACTGATAATAGATCAATATTGCTTAAACCTGTGTGTGTACTTTAGAGATTAGCATTCATTTTTTTTTTGCAAAACCTCTATTTGTTAATCCTGAGTACTCTCATTGTACGCACAGAATGCTGAAAAGCTTGGACGACCGAAAGCACAAAAGAAGCCCAAGCGAAGGACCCGTAAAGATTTTACTGTGGGGGAAATCTCTTGCCTCGTGGATGGCGTGCAGAAACTCGGCCATCGCTGGAATTCTATACTGTGGTTCTATCCATTTCAACAAGGCAGAAGTGGAGTAGATTTGGCCAAAAAGTACAGAAAGTTACAGGTGCAGTGAGCTGAAAACATTTCAATATATAGAGTAACTTACGTGTTGATGTATCTTTTATTCTTTTTTGTGTCCCTTCTTTCAAAAATAAAAAGTCTCTATTTCTGAGCAGTGACTGTCTTGTACATGGCTCGTCCTTACCTCGACTAGAGCGAATGGGCTATCATTATTTTTTACCATTTGTGTTCTGGAACCATCATTTTGTGAAGACTAACATATCTCGCTCACTTGTAGGTTGCAATTTCCATATTCAAACATCACTGTGAGCATCTAGCTCGTAAAAGCTCCTTCATCGTCGCTGTGGCATCTTTGAAACATTGGGTCAGGAGCAGAGCTTTTCTCACATTCCCTTCTGTGCTTGAAGTCATCCAGCAATGTATTCTATTATTAATTTGTGAAACAACTGACAGTAAAAGGGTGAAGGTTTTATTATCCCTTAGCTACCAATATGTTCCAATATATTTTCTTTCTCCTTCACATGCACAGCTCGTACAAGTACACGATGTGTTCGTTCTAGTGAGTACCTCTGTTATAAACCGAGTCAGACTCTGGGCCACCCCCGAGATGTTTGTGAACTACAACTCCCACGATACCCTGGCCATCTATTGCTTTCAAAGAATTCTGGGAATTGTAGGCTGTAAACCTTTTGGGGGGGTAGAGTTTGGCACCCTGCACTAGACAAACTGCCCTCCTTTTCAAATAGGCATGTCTGGCAAAGGATTGTTGCTCATCGGTGACATTCAGCAAAGGCATTTTTGATTGGTAACTATAGTAAGACCACTCTCCTTCACACTGACACTTCAACACGCAGCTGTTGTAACAGCGTTATTAATTGTTTTTTTTCCTCCCCACTGCTTTACACCAGGGGTCAACAACCTTGGCCATACAGATATTTAGGAACTCAATCTCTCTCAAGGCTCAGACAACCTAATGTGCGGTGGCTGAGCATCATGGGGATGCAGTTCCAAAACCTCTGAAGGGCCAAGGTTGCTAAACCCTTCTTTACATGTCCTATAAGGGGTGTAGGAAGCACCAAAGTGGTATAGGCACACTGGACCTGTACCTGAGCCTGAGGAAGGGGTAGTGGGGATGGCCACAGGTGTTTGACTGTAGGAGGACATTGGGAAGGTCCTGCTGTAATTGACCAAATCCCAGTATAAAGTTAGCAGTGGGCCATTCAGGTGGATTGTTCGATGTCTCTTCTGGCCTTTATTAGCTGTAGCACTGACCTTGCATACCGTACCGTCATTGCAACCCATCAGACATTTACACAGTGGCCAGTGCAGATCTGTTGGCACTAGACATCAAGAGCAGGAAAAAGAGGAAAGTGCACCACTGTGATATACTGTCTTTTACAGGTGTGTTCTTGTTGTATTGTATCCTAAAATCCATTTTTTTTTTCTGTCTGCGTCCCAATTCACATTTTACGTTTTTTTTTTGAAGTTTCACAAATCCCATTAATTAGCAACTCCCTGAAATTACATTAAGAGCCACAAATGCAGAGGCTGGCTCGCAATTTAGCCAGTAACAAGGGACTGTTAAGACATAACGTCTTGCACTGTTTTTCCAGCCTAGCGATTCCCTGTTGCCTGCTCTACGGTAGTATAACCTTAAAAGTTAAATTTAAAAGCTTTTTTGCTCAAGTATTTGACATTCATCAGTGAATATTACTTATGGTTAATCTGCTAAAGTGTTTTGCCTTTACTCAGAGATACTCTAGGACAGATATGTGGACCTCAGATGTATCTGTACTACATGTCCCAAGTAGGGATGAGCCGAACACCCCCGAGTTCGGTTCGAACTTTTCAGAAGTTCGAACTCGAACATGAACTCAATACAAGTCAATGGGACTCAAAATTCGATTTTTAGAGTGCCCTCCAAGAGGGCATATATGCAGTGGCGTAGCGTGGGGGGGGGCAGGGGGGGCCGTGGCCCCGGGCGCAGTTTTGTTAGGGGCGCATAATTTCTTTTGAAATTATGCGCCCCTAAAACTTGTGGTCCGACTGGCCCGCGGGTTGAGGGACCCAGATGCCGGGCAGCGGGAGTGCCTGCCGGCTGCCCGGTCCTGAACAGTGAGTCCGTCCTGTTGATTGAAGGGGAGGCGGCTGCGTGCAGGCGCAGGTCACGTGGTCCGTCTAATCAGGTGGTACTGAGTCTCTGTACCACCTGACTGGCCGGACCGCGTGACCTGCGCATGCACGCAGCCGACTCCCCTTCAACAGGACGGACTCGCACCGCGCACGCTGTTCAGGACCGGGGCGGGCAGGCACTCCCGCTGCCCGGGAGCTGGGGCAATATCCAGGTGAGAGCTGGGGCATATCCATGAGCTGGGGCAAATCCATGTGCTGGGGGCAAATCCATGAGCTGGGGCAAATCCATGAGCTGGGGCAAATCCATGTGCTGGGGCAAATCCATGTGCTGGGGCAAATCCATGAGCTGGGGCAAATCCATGAGGTGCTGGGGCAAATCCGTGTGCTGGGGCAAATGTGTGAGCTGGGGCAAATGTGTGAGCTGGGGCAAATGTGTGAGCTGGGGCAAATGTGTGAGCTGGGGCAAATCCATGTGTGAGCTGGGGCAAATCCATGAGCTGGGGCAAATCCATGTGTGAGCTGGGGCAAATCCATGTGTGAGCTGGGGCAATATCCATGTGAGAGCTGGGGCAATATAGATAACGTGTCCACAGGTTGGGGGGGGGGCGCACAATTCTTGGCTGGCCCCGGGCGCTGACAACCCACGCTACGCCACTGCATATATGCTAGATATTTGCCATAAAAGGTGTATGGGGGTCCGAGTAGTGCCCTGGGGGACAGGAAACAAGGACAAAAAGTAAAAAAAAAAAGAAGTTTTTAAAGGGACAGTGAGTTTTCCATGAAATAAGGGTTCAAAATAAAAACGAAAAATTCCTTCACATATCGTGCCTAGGAGGTCCCCATAACCTGCCCGTGAAGTGGCGGATTTCTAGGATGTATAGAAACCTTTAAAAACAATGTCCGGGTAGTGCCCTGGGGGACAGGAAACGAGGACAAAAAGTAAAAAAAAATACGTTTTTAACTCCTTCACTGCTGACGAAGTGTGGGCTCAGTTACTCCCGCTGTATGCTGAGGAGGACGTGTCCCACACTTCATCAGCTTTGCGGGACCCCCGGCGGAGATACTCACCTCTCTGTCCGGGGTCCCGCGGCGTTCTAACTTCAGCGTCCTCAGACGCTGAAGTCAAGCTCCTCCCGACGTAAATGATGTCATCGCGCCATGTGCAATGACGTCATTTCCAGGCGACCCCCCCCCCCCCCCCCCGGAAATGCCGGGAGATCACCTGGAAGGGAGGGGGGGATCCATTCGGATCCCTCTCCCTTCCGATCGGGAGGTCCCACAAAAAAAAGCCAGGCACCGCTTAAAAGGAGAGAGTCTCCCCTTTTAAGCAGTGCCTGGCTTTAACCCCTTAGGCACTGGGTCGCACTTCGGCCCCTTGCGGCGCCAAAATGCAGCCTAGCTCCGGTGGGGGCGGCTCCACCCCGGGTCCTCCCTCACTGCCTGACGTCCTCACGCATAGCGTGATGACGTCAGATAGCCGGGGAACCCCTAGCTGCCGGGAATCCCCTGGTGGAGATAGGGGGTTCATTTGAGGGTTCACAGAGATGCTGTGAGGTTGTGTATAGAGATGCTGATGGGGTTGTGTATAGAGATGCTGTGAGGCTGTGTATAGAGATGCTGTGAGGCTGTGTATAGAGATGCTGTGAGGCTGTGTATAGAGATGCTGTGAGGCTGTGTATAGAGATGCTGTGAGGCTGTGTTTAGAGATGCTGAAGGGGTTGTGTAGAGATGCTGTTTGTGTATAGAGATGCTGTGTATAGAGATGCTGATGGGGTTGTGTATAGAGATGTGTGGCTGTGTATAGAGATGCTGTTTGTGTATAGAGATGCTGAAGGGATTGTGTATAGAGATGCTGAAGGGGTTGTGTATAGAGATGCTGTGTGGCTGTGTATAGAGATGCTGTGAGGTTGTGTATAGAGATGCTGATGGGGCTGTGTATAGAGCTGCCTTGCGGCACCGAAATGCGACCTAGCTCCGGTGGGGGCCGCCATCTTGGATGGCGGCTCCACCCCCGGATCCCCCCTCACTGCCTGGGGATAGCCGGGGGAACCCCTAGCTGCCCGGAATCCTCTGGTGGAGATAGGGGGTTCATTTGAACCTCGATATCTCCAGGCAGCTAGGGGGTCATAGAGGGTGTCAATCGAAAGGCCGGAGCATGGCCTTTCGAATGATACCCAACATGACCAGGCATAAGGTAAAAAATAAATTAAAATAAAAACGTATTTTTTTTGTGTTATTCTTATTAATGCAGCAATATTGTTCACATTTCAATTATAATGTGAACAATGATGCTGCACTAATGATTTTTTTCTATGGGGTGCGTTTGCTAAAAATCACGTAATTCCCCCCACAAAATGTAACAAGTCCCCATTTCTAATTTTTGTACATGCACACCCCATAGAAAACATAACCGCAAACGCTCATGTGCTAAAATGTGAAAAAAAAACACTTTACACACTGCAGATGATTAAAAATTCAATTTTTATTGCATTTTGTGTCATAATATACAGGCAGGACATGACGTATACATATAAAAATGATATATTATGAATCTGCGGAGTCTGCCGGAAAGAACGATATCTAATATGTCTGGGTCATTTAATAAAATGTGGCTTCAAATCGCGTTTAAACATGATGAGCGAAAGCGGTAAAAACGAGCTCAGCACACAGCAGTGAAATGCAGCATATTAGAGGAGGATTTAGTAGAGAAATTAACACTTCTCAGAAGCACAGGTGTTGTTTGATACATCTGGAGACACCACATCCTCAGTATAGTCTACATACATACAATGTATCAAATTGATTAGACCAGACTAAAAACACCTGTTGTTTGAGAACACAGGTCATTTAGAGGTGAGAATCTTTGCACGTACACATTAGTTTTTAATTCAATATCTAATAAACCGTTGCTTATAATATTCTGCAGGAAAGAGTCTCTTTTATTTCTAGATTTTTTAGTATTTTTTTATACTTTTTTGAAAAAGAAAATTTCTGCGAACACGCTAAAATGTTCGAATTTCGCGAACTTGAGAACGGCCAAAGTTCAAATCGAACTCTGAACTGACCGAACCGAACAGCTCATCCCTAGTCCCAAGTTGCTCAGCTGGCCTTAAGTGGCTAAGCATCATGGGACATAGCACCCCGGGTTGTTTCGGGACTACAAGTTTTTAATTACTGCTTTAAGGTTAAAGCGGGGGTGGGGGGGCTGTCGTAAGGGGTTTAAACCATGGCTGTCAAACTCCAGCCTCCCGGATGTTTCTGAACAGCAGCTCCATTGATTCCCTAACCTTCTATTACAGTGGTTCCCAACCGCGGTCCTCAAGTACCCCCCCCCCCCAACAGGTCAGGTTTGCAGGATATCTGAAGCACAGCACAGGTGATAGGATTTGCTGCTCCGTGATTGCAGGATTCAGTCTGCATTTCCCCAAGATGAGCTGCAAAATCTGGCCTGTTAGGGGTACTTGAGGACCGCGGTTGGAAACCACTGTTCTATTACATTGAATGAATTCCGGGAATTGTAGTTATCAACATCTGGGGGGCTGGAAGTTTGACAGCCCTGGTTTAAACAGTAATTCCTAATGACATTCCCAGCCTCCCATTTTAGTGGCGTATAAACTCCTCTTTTATTCCATCGCTGGGCTTTCTTGGCACTGGGCAGACATGTTGAACTGGCGAGGGGCTTTGACGCTTGTGCAAATGCATTTAGAGCCATTAGCTGAGAATGGTTTAGCAAAGCTGCCGACTTCCCTAACGTACTTTCAAACCCAGACCCACTGATCTTTTGAGGGTAGAGCTAAATCCTGTACAGAGGGCTGTATCTACCCTCCAAGACTGTACCCTGAGATAGTGTGGGGGCACAGTGACCCTAGTGTGTCAATGTGCCCCCACACTAATTGTGAAAGTACCCATAGTGTCACTTTTTAAAACGTGTGTGTGTATATATTTTATTACCGGCACATGCTGCCAGGCAGCGCTTGCTGTGTTTGCAGTTAAATGGAGATACAGACTCACTCATGCTAATTGCACTTGATTAAAAATTCCACTCTCTTGACTTAAAATGCAAATGCTAGTGGTATTTACTTAACAATTAGTACTGCGGTATAATTAACGCTTGACTTTGAAAAAGGACCCTTGAGGTTTACTTTTGAGGGAAAAAAATACAGACCCAAGCTTTTACTCTTGCCTTTTACACATTTGCCTGTGCCATATCTTCACTCAAATGATCAGAAGTTATTAAACGGTCACTCTGCTCATAACGACCACTTTTTGTTTATCGCAGGGGTTTCTTTCTCCCACACAGTTTTCACTCACAACGTCAGGATTGGAATAGCTGGTCTTCTGCTGTGGACCGGTGAGGTCAGCACACTTAGTAAGTACTGACTCCTGGTCCTCCATGCGTCTCCAATTCCACTGCGGCCAAACTGGAGTGGCCGGTGGATCTGTTACCCAAGGGCGGTTGGTTAGTCCTAAAATTACCCGGGTAAAATCCAAATTTTTCATTTTTTTGCAGCTCTACCCAGTGGTTTTGGGTACTGTCAGGATTACCCAGGTAATTTTAAGATTAACCGCACTTCAGACTTATATATATATATATATATATGTTTATGTTAATGTTAATCTCCATATCCATAATCCCAGAGTAATGTGATGTAATAATACCTTATGTTGTACTAACTTGATAGTTAAATATTTCAATACATCAATACTTTATTTGTCGCAGTTTGGTGGTTTTCGCTGACGGCCATTAACTGATTCAGCGACACCAATTTTGGCAAATTACGGTGACCATTCGCTAAATAGGGAATTCACCATATTTTTGGCAAAACGGATTCCCCTGAAATGGAACGAGAAGCAAAGGATCTAAAGGTGAAATGAGCCTTTATATTCTAACTTCCAAAATAACCCCTATAATGCCATAAACCCAGGGAAATAATATACTGTGTGGCATGTAGCCTACCCATTAACCCCTAAAATGCTAGTAATCAAGGGAAAACCTGAAATGTATATACTGTGAGGCATGTAGCTTATCCTTTAACCCCTAAAATGCTAGTAATCAAGGGAAAACCTGAAATGTATATACTGTGAGGCATGTAGCTTATCCTTTAACCCCTAAAATGCTAGTAATCAAGGGAAAACCTGAAATGTATATACTGTGAGGCATGTAGCTTATCCTTTAACCCCTAAAATGCTAGTAATCAAGGGAAAACCTGAAATGTATATACTGTGAGGCATGTAGCTTATCCTTTAACCCCTAAAATGCTAGTAATCAAGGGAAAACCTGAAATGTATATACTGTGAGGCATGTAGCTTATCCTTTAACCCCTAAAATGCTAGTAATCAAGGGAAAACCTGAAATGTATATACTGTGAGGCATGTAGCTTATCCTTTAACCCCTAAAATGCTAGTAATCAAGGGAAAACCTGAAATGTATATACTGTGAGGCATGTAGCTTATCCTTTAACCCCTAAAATGCCATTAATAAAGGAAAAATTATAATGTATACTGTGAGGGATGAAGCCTGCCCATTAACCCTTAATATACAACTAAAGCAGGGCAAAAACAAAAGTAATATATAGTCTGACCGTTAACCCAATCACTGCTGAGGCATTTTAACCCTGTGAAAAAAGTTACGTTTTTATTTTATTTATGATTTTTATTTTACACTGAATATGGTCATGTTGGATATCGTTGGAAAGGCCAGACTCTGCCCCCCTCCCTGTTTCCAATGATACCTCGGTCAATCATGTACAATGCACGGGGATGGAGATACAGCTGCCCGAATGAAGTGGTGGGGCAAGGAATAACCTAGGGTTCAATTGCCCCCTGTAAAGTGGTACAGAGAACCATATAAAAGAAAATATCTAGGAGCTGAGGGGGGAAAAAACAATCGGCTGCATCTGGTGAACTTATAAAGGCAAAGAGGGTGATTTATTTATTTTTTTTCTCCCAGTGTCCCTTTAAAAAAAAGCTTTTACTTCCCAGTGAAATGAAAATACCATCTGCTTAGGCTGGGGTCAGACTAACACATTTTTAACGTGTGTTTAGGCACTCTTAATCACGGCCGCAGTAGCAGCAAATGACGGCCAATATACGAAGTCCGGCCGCGCAACGCAAGCGGCAAACGAACGCATTTTTTCGAAAATGCAGAACCGCTAGTACTGGCGTACAGAGTGCGCTGCGCCCGCAGAGCGGCATGTGTGCGTGATTAGGAGACGCCAGACGCTGCTCATGTCCGGCCAACATCACGTCCAGACACCCAAATTTTCCTGGTTTGGATCCGTAACAAATCACACACGAAAATGCGCATCGTATGACCGTTTTCGCTCATTCCGTGAAAAAATACGTCAACGCGTTCAGCCGCACTTTTTGACGGTCGCTGCGAATAATGCGTTCGTTTGACCCTAGCCTTATTCCAAACCAGTCTGTGCTGTGACACCAGTATTAAAAAAATTTCCCCGTTCCATGTTCCTCATACCAAAAATCCGTCTCTTCCCAGGATGAATGTGCCTGTGTACCTGGTGTACCGGTCACATGGTTCTGTGCTTTGTCCGACCACCTTCCTAGAGTAGCAGGAATCATGCGCTGCAGTGGTGACATACTCCCACGGGAGCTGGTGTGCAACATCGCGGCCAAACCATCAGCCAATATGGACAACCCTACATCTTATTCACTCAGGTAGCGCTAAACTGAGATTGGTCTCTACATGTTAAACAAGCCGCGTGATAGTATTCCCCTGTAGTGTTTGGACGGAGGAGGCTTGAGTCCCCCGGCACCCCAGCCACTATCTGGTCCAACCAGGTGAAGGCGTGAGCCGCGGGGTTGTCAGCAACACAAAGTGAAACGAAGAAGCGGCCCACCCTCCCTCCCCCAGATAACAGGGTTCCAGTTGTAGTAGTGGTAGTATGATAATTTGTTGAGCAGCAGTATGTACCTTGGTGTCACAGCAAGGCTGGGGGATGTGGCAGCAGAGAATATAATGTTTAGCCAAGTTCACAAGTTGGATGTTTTTATAATGTAATATAGAGTAACAGGTGTACGGCTTCAAGAACCCTTTAAAGGATCGGGGGGGGGCTATGTTACGTTGTATTAAAATCAATATGAAATGTATTTGCTGTCACAATAAACTCTTTCCTATTGACAACCACTTAATAAAACTGCGGCCAGAAACAATTCCAGCCTCAATACCTTGTGTCAGCGTGCGTTATTTGGTAATTGGGTCGGTGGCTGGAGGGGAGGGGTGAGTGGACAACTCATGGACTGCTGCAAACAAGTATGACGGCATCTACCAGTGTCTGTGTCCCACAGACTATCTGGACCAGGCCTGGAAACTCTGCGATATATAAACTCCTTCGCCACATTCTCTCGTCCAATGAGATGTTTACAAATAACCTTGGATTACTTACACATGCGTTTGATTGAATACCATGAGCTCAAAACTCTGGACATATGTTTGTGCGTGGAGTTATATACCTTTTCATGCAAACGAAATGGTTCGGAAAACTGGGACCAGATGGACGTGTCACTGCCTTATCAGGCAATGTCTTGATTGTTCAAGCTGCCACTGGAAAATGCTCACTCCAAGGATCAATCAATCTGATGAATACTGCCGTATGCTGGATTTTTTTTTTTTTTTATATTGATTGATCCCTGCCTTATCTATAACCATAATGTGTTGTAGGTCCCATGGTGTCCAGAGTGTCCCTTTATGCATTGGCGATCGATGTCAATTAATTTAATGTGAAAACAGACAAAATTCCGGAGAGGTTATTCACTAGCCTCCGAATTGCATCAGACGATGAATTTTACAGTTCGGTTCAATTTTCGGGCCAGTTACTCTATTCACTAAACTGTCAATTCACCAAATACAGGTGAAATGACAGTAAACTACGGGGCAGATTGCTGCGATTCGGTGGCACCGAAATTACCTCATAGAACTGAAGACTATCATGGTTTTTATTCGCAGAACAATAATTGCACCGAAATTCCGGTGAAATGCCCCGATTTTCAGTGTTTCAAATCAACAGGTTTCAACAGGTGAATCTCATAGGATTCAATGTAAAAATGTAATATAAAGTCAGGTCCAGAAATATTGGGACATCGACACGATTCTAACATCTTTGGCTCTATACACCACCACAATGGAGTCGGAATGAAACAAACACAATGTGCTTTAACTGCAGACTGTCAGCTTTAATTTGAGGGTATGTACATCCAACTCAGGTGAACGGTGTAGGACTTACAGCAGTTTGCAGATGTGCCTCCCACTTGTTAAGGGACCAAAGGTAATGGGACAGAATAATAATCATAAATCAAACTTTCCCTTCTTAATACTTGGTTGCAAATCCTTTGCAGTCAATCACAGCCTGAAGTCTGGAACGCATAGACCTCACCAGACGCTGGGTTTCATCCCTGGTGATGCTCTGCCAGGCCTCTACTGCAACTGTCTTCAGTTCCTGCTTGTTCTTGGGGCATTTTCCCTTCAGTTTTGTCTTCAGCAAGTGAAATGCATGCTCAATGGGATTCAGGTCAGGTGATTGACTTGGCCATTGCATAACATTCCACTTCTGTCCCTTCAAAAACTCTTTGGTTGCTTCTGCAATATGCTTTGGGTCATTGTCCATCTGCACTGTGAAGCGCCGTCCAATGAGTTTTGCAGCATTTGGCTGAATCTGAGCAGATAATATTGCCCAAAACACTTCAGAATTCATCCTGCTGCTTTTGTCAGCAGTCACATCATCAATAAATACAAGAGAACCAGTTCCATTGGCAGCCATACATGCCCACGCCATGACACTACCACCACCATGCTTCACTGATGAGGTGGTATGCTTAGGATCATGAGCAGTTCCTTTCCTTCTCCATACTCTTCTCTTTCCATCACTCTGGTACAAGTTGATCTTGGTCTCATCTGTCCATAGGATCTTGTTCCAGAACTGTGAAGGCTTTGTTAGGTGTTGTTTGGCAAACTCTAATCTGGCCTTCCTGTTTTTGAGGCTCACCAATGGTTTACATCTTGTGGTGAACCCTCTGTATTCACTCTGGTGAAGTCTTCTCTTGATTGTTGACTTTGACACACATACACCTACCTCCTGGAGAGTGTTTTTGATCTGGCCAACTGTTGTGAAGGGAGTTTTCTTCAGCAGGGAAAGAATTCTTTGGTCATTGACCACAGTTGTTTTCCGTGGTCTCCCGGGTCTTTTGGTGTTGCTGAGCTCACAGGTGCGTTCCTTCTTTTTGAGAATGTTCCAAACAGTTGTTTTGGCCACGCCTAATGTTCTTGCTATCTCTCTGATGGGTTTGTTTTGTTTCTTCAGCCTAATGATGGTTTGCTTCACTGATAGTGACAGCTCTTTGGATCTCATCTTGAGAGTTGGATGTACATACCCTCAAATTAAAGCTGACAGTCTGTAGTTAAAGCACATTGTGTTTGTTTCATTCCGACTCCATTGTGGTGGTGTATAGAGCCAAAGATGTAAGAATTGTGTCGATGTCCCAATATTTCTGGACCTGACTGTATATTTTTTTTAACCTCTTAATGCCACGGGGCGTACTATGCTGTCCCAGTGGTGGGAAGGGCCTTGAAGATTCAGGGCGTACTCCGGCCCGGTCTCCATGCAGCAGCACATCTTAAAATCTCTACAGTCCTGCAACCCTCCTGCAGTCACCTTCTTCAGAGAAAACTCTGGGGCCAAAACATCAAAGCCGCCTACTGCATTTGAACAAACCAGGTAGCAAAAGTGTCACCATAAGCTGCCTCTGCTGCTGCCACCTCGTGGAGCACAGGTGTGAAAAGAACAGGGCAATGTGACACCAACACGCTGAACACTATGACCGCACTAGACACACGTTACTTAACAAAAAGGGAATGAGCCAATAGGTCGTAAACCCAGCCAGCTGCACGAATCGGAATTGCCAACAATAATTATACCAGCAGGCACCGGCGCCTTGTGAGGAACCCCTTACATCAGGGGTCAGCAACCTTGGCCCTCCACAGGTTTGGAACTATATTTCCCATGAATCTCTGCCAGTGCCAACCAAATGAGTGCCTGAGCATTATGGGAGGTGTAGTTCCAAAACATCTTAAGAGTTGATTTCAGAATGTGTTACATTTATCTCTTCCTTTCATATACATTTGTCATACCCCGATTAAACCAATTATTTTATACGCTGTTTATTATAAACTGCTGGTTTTGCCCGTCCTGCGTGAAGAACGAGGCACACAGCGAGCCTGAGGAACGTGAATCTCCATCATGAAAGGGAGGCGCCTGCCTGCAAACACCCCATGGTCATATCCCACTGGGTTTAGTATGGAAATCCTGATTATATTAAAAGGGATACTTTATTGCCACCGACCGCCTTGAACTATTTTTTTTTCCTTTTTGGGGTGATTTTACTAACCTTTTGTCCCTTGCCACTCCTGAATAGAGCCCGCAAACCTTTTCTGTGCAATTTGCACGGCTATGCAACCTGCAACGTGTAGGAGCTGCCTGTTCTGCAGGGCTATGGGAGTTGCGCACTGTACACGTTCTATAGCACCTGTAAAGAACGATGGATCAGAGCTGCATGTGCAGAGCGATCCAATGGCTGCCGCTCTGAGACCGCACACTGCAGCACGCAGTCGCAGAGGGTGACGTCAGCACGATCTCTGTGTGCGCTGTCACTAGTGACTGACAGCTGGGAAATTGGAAAATCCTGGCTGCCGGGTCTGAGCAGAGGAAATTCCTCCCCTCATATCTGTCCTGATCGGGTGAAGCGAGGGGGCAGAAGAGGGGGGGGGCACTCCTCGCATACTGACCGCTTTAATACTATAAAGTGGTTAAATGAGTAGAGTGTCCCTTTAACACCGGGGGGGTCAAACTTAACCCTCCAGATGTTTTGGAACTACATCTCCCATGGGGCTCAGCTAACCTAATAAGTGAGCACCATGGGAGATGTAGTTCCAAAACATCTGGAGGGCTACGTTTGATGATGACCCCTGCCTTAACATATGCAAATCTACAAAGCCCTTGAAAGTAAATATCTTGACGGATTTCCTGTGACCTTACACCTTCAAACGTAACCTTTTGCACTACCCACAATAACCACACAACTCAAACTCAATGGGTGAGGCATGGTTACGTTTGTGACATTGTTACACAACACTAGTTATGACTTAATTTTACATCTCTCTTCCTCTATAGTCTGCCCGTTTCCACTTATTCCCCCATTACCAAGAGCTTATGTCCTAGTTGTTTCCTCTGGAGCAGGCATCCCCAAAAGCCCACCTTTCATGGTGACTTTCTCACCACCCCGTGAATGTCCCCCTAGGACAAATAGCCAAAAGGACTGTAGTCCAACCATGATTTAAAATCGTAAATTTACAGGGTTATTCAAAGAGATCCGAATTGTGGCCGAAAGGTAACCGGACAATGAAATTCAGCGTACGGTTACCTTTCCTGGCCATTCGGCTATTCAGAGAGCAGGCAGTTCGCCAAATATTGGCAAATTGCCTGCAGATTCGGTGCCTGTTTGAGGGCAGTGAATCCCCATAGAGAAGCAATGCTTCATCTATTCAGAGAACACAAAACAGCAGGGAAAAGTTCCCGAAATGCCCTGCCATTCGGTGGTTTAATTCAGTAGGTTTATACAGGAGAATCCCGTAGGCTTCAAAGTTAAAAATATTCCTGTTTTAATCCAATATCTAGTAAACCGTTTATTATTTTATTCTGCAGTAAAAAGTCTCTTTCGGCATTTTTCGGGATTGTTTTGCAAAACAAAATATGTTTTTTTTTAAATCGTTTTTTCTTTTTTCTGTAACAGCCCTTTTTATTATCATTCAATGGATCTTATATGTAAATTCCAGACATTTTTGTTCTGTAGTTTCTTTGCAAACAGCGTTTCAAACATCCAGGCGTAGTTTTTTTTTTTTGTTCACTCCAGTTGTCTGGTGTCGTCAGGTTTTCCCGGCGGCTGCTCTGCGCTGTGATCGGCGGCTAGTCGGGTTTCTCCAGCATGTTCGGCGGGGTTTGTTTTTTTTTAGAAAGGATTTTACCAGGAAGGATACATTGAGATTTCTCTCGTTTTCACTTATGTCCTGGGTGGCGAGTATGTACCGTTAGTTGTCTTGCCCAAGGACACTTACTGGAGAGGAGCTCTTGGTCGAGATCGAACCCATGTCTCCACAGGCTCTCTCCACGCAGAGCAGTGATGTTACCTCTACCCCACCCAGCACTGGTGTTAATCCAGATGTTTTTGCAGGTTTCAGTGTGCTTTTGCACTGAGTGTTCATCGGGTTTGCGGCGACTTTTCCCTGCATTACGGCGGCCCTGTGGTGCTTGCTGAATACACTGCAGGGTCACCGAAATGGGATCGCCAAATCGCACCGTATTGAAGAGAACGAAAAGTCAATGAACGTGCAGTGGCTGATTCTCTTTGAATAACCCTGTTTGCCATTTAAGTCTACGGTGTGTCTCCCGCCTCATCTGCTGCCCTGGCGTAAAAGATAAGGCGATGGCACGCCCCAACATTCTACTTATACCCCACAACAATGATGCCATTTGTACCCGTCACAGGCCAGCAGGACTGTGCCCTCCTCCACAGCGATACAGGGGATTTTTTGCCATCTCCCCATACAGCAGTGGTGATCTTACCGTTACATTAGAGAATACTGGAATCATCTTTGAGGCGGGTTTTAAGACGAAATGTGTCTGTGACCCTGCATAGGAGCAAACTCAGGACTGTTGGGGGTTTTCCTGCACTCAGCCAAGCTGTATTTAATGCCAGTCTACCACAAACGTTCAAAGCCATTTTCATTTTGCCGTCCTATGGATCTTGCGGCACAGGGGGCTGGCAAATCATATTGAAGGCCCAAGTTGCCAGATGTGCAGCTTCCAGGATTAAAAATGGAGGCTACCATGTTTCCCCACCTCCTTCACCAAAGCTGGAGATTGATTTTACAACAAAGACAAGCATCTCCAGGTGCCACAACCCAACACAGGACCAATTACCTATTCCAAGATCTGATCGGGATGGTACTGCCATGGAGTTGCTTGGCTTTGCAGGATGGAAGGTGCAGCAGCAGCCAGCAGAGGTGACATAAAAGCAGGCAATACCAGGGAATGGGGTAGTAAAATGTGTTGTGATAGCCTTGAACGCGTTACAGGACACTAATGCAGTGCAGAAAAAGTGAAAAAACGTTTTAAAACTCACATTTAATTATTTTAGGTCTGGTTAGGATATGTCAAGCTGGCGTAGACCTTTGTAGAAAAGGGTGATGTGGCAATCTGGCCATTAGCCCCTATCACTAACGCTGCCGCCCTACAGAGGCATTGTTTCATGTGCGTGCACAGAAAGACAGCTCAGCAATCCAGAAGGAAGACCACGGCAATGTGTTTCTAAAAGAAGCGATCTACCTCTTGATTGCTCCTTATACCTTGAAGAATTAACCAGCATCTAGTGAGAAGTTAACTCAGGCCTGTTTATTTATTTATTTTATTTATTTATAAAGGATTTTACCAGGAAGGATACATTGTGATTTCTCTCGTTTTCAAGTATGTCCTGGGTTCAAGAACATTGAAGTGTTACAGAAATACAAAGTAATACAATGCAAGATATTTAAAAAACACCACAAATATACAGATTAACAGAAAATAAATATGTAGGAAATATAGTCACTAGGTTACATGTTTACAGGTGCATTCTGTATTGAGGTATGTTAGTAAGGAGCTCTTGAGTGACTTAAGACTGGGGGAAGATTTGATGGTGTCTGGGAGGTTATTCCATAATTGTGGTGCTCTGTAGGAAAATGAGGACCGAGCCACTGTCTTTATGTATTGTGGTATTGCAAGTAAGGTGCTGGTCCTGGATCGGAGGTTATAGGATGAGGGAGCTGCTGGGGGAAGCAGTCTATTCAGGTAGGGTGGCAGCTTCCCAGAAATGCTCTTAAACACCAGGCTGGAAAGGTGAAGGGTGGTCTGGATTCCAGCGATGGCCAGTTTAGCTCTTTTAACATGTCACAATGGTGGGTCATGTAGTTACAATGTAGCGCAAAGCGGCAGAATGAGTTATACAATGTAGTAAGTTTATGAAGGTGTGTTTGCGGGGCGGCTGCATACACTACATCTCCGTAATCAATAGCCGGCATAAGCATTTGCTGTACAATCTGCTTTCTTACCGCGGGACTCAGGCAAGATTTGTTTCTGTACAGGGCACCTAGTTTGGGGTAAAGTTTAGATGAGAGTTTTTCGATGTGGGGGCCAAAGGATAGATTAGGGTCCAACCACATACCTAGATATTTAGATATTTGAGAGAAGTGACTGTGGTCAGCATGCCATTTGATTTTGTCCCAACACATAGATGGGGATTTTGCAATTTGTGTAGTTTAGGTGCTGTTCCAAAGAGCATCGTTACAGTTTTGTCAGTATTTAAAAAAAGTTTGTTGTTTTTGATCCACTTTTCTACCTCTGTGAATTGTTCTTGCAGCACGGCCTCCAGCTGTGGGAGATTTGGTTTGCTGGTATAGATTACAGTGTCGTCTGCATACATATGTACAGTTGAGGCTTTGCAGACATTGGGCAGATCATTTATGAATATTGTGAATAGCAGGGGGCCTAGTATTGAGCCTTGGGGTACACCGCAAGTGACTGGGAGCGGGAGGGAGGAGCTGCCAGAAATTGACACATATTGTGATCGGTCGGATACATATGATTGAAACCAGGTTAGCGTGCGATCACCAATGCCAGAGTTTAAGTTTTTCTAACAAGATGCCATGGTCTACCTTGTCAAAGGCCTTAGCAAAATCAAGGAAGATGGCTCCAGTTAGGTTTCCTTGTTCCATCCCAGCTTGGATATCATTGCAGACTTTTAAAAGGGCGGTTGTAGCTGAGTGATTTGGACGAAAGCCTGATTGATCCGGGGTTAAGTAGTTCCAATATTGATAATAATCACGTAATTGTGTGTAGACGCATTTTTCCAAGACTTTTGACATTACAGGGAGCAACGATATTGGACGGTAGTTGGATACCAAAGTACTGTCACCACTTTTATGGATAGGTACCACACTTGCAGTCTTCCAGAGCTTGGGTATGTATCCAGTCGCCAGTGACTCATTTATTAGGGTTGCGACAGGATTTGCAATTGCTGGCGCACTGTTTTCAGCAGCATTGCTGGTATTTGATCAGGTCGACTGGTATTTCATTTTTTGCTTACGGAGAAGTTTAGTAACGACACTGACAGGCACTGGTCTAAAACTGAATTCCTGTCTGATACAGGGACTTTGCACAGTTGGGGGGGCCTGACCTGCATGAGGCCTCTCTGATTGCATGTCATTTCCTAGCTTGGCAATCAAAGTGGTGGCACATCCAACAAAATAATCATTAAAGGCATTTGCTACATCTAGGGGGTGTTGCAGGGTTTGGTTGTTTACTTTGACAGCAGCTGGCTGGGAGTGGACTGGGGGTGCTTGTATGTTACTTATGGTTCTCCAAAAGTTTCTAGGGTTTGAGAGGTTATTGTTTAGATTTTCATTGAAGTAATGGGTTTTAGCCATTTTTGTGCATTCATTCCGGCATTTTCGGTATTCGTCGTGATCGTTCATGGAACCAGTAGTCTTGAAATTTGACCACAGTGAATCTCTAAACTGGTACATTAGTGTAAGATTAGCTGTAACCCAGGGGAGATGGGTCCCTTTTACACACTTTACCCAGCGGGGCATGGGAATTCCAGACTTGCAGGAGCTCAGACTGAAAGTATTCAACTGCACAGTCTAGGTCTAGCTGTACCAGGGGAGCTGTTTGAGATCACTTAGGAAGGATTCAAGAATAAATTTCTTGAAAGACCTGGTGGTTACCGTTGGGGGAGATTTCAAGGCCTTAATTTTGCGCACGCAGTACACTAGACAATGGTCACTAAAGCTATTAGAATACAGGAGGCAGGTGTTCTTGCTATCAGGAGATGAGGAGAGAATCCAGTCCAGCAAGGTATGGTTAGGGCTTTTCATATTAATGCAAGTGGGGGAGGAGATCAATTGAGTTAGCTGCAAAGTTTTAAACAGCGAGCAGTGTTTG
Source organism: Leptobrachium leishanense (assembly GCA_009667805.1). Taxonomy (NCBI): domain Eukaryota; kingdom Metazoa; phylum Chordata; class Amphibia; order Anura; family Megophryidae; genus Leptobrachium; species Leptobrachium leishanense. The sequence goes on along the minus strand of CM019072.1, from coordinate 30,693,615 downwards.
TTTTTAGGATTTAGCCAATCTAAAAAAAAAAAATTTGGGAACGGCAGTTCACTTTTTTGGTTTTGGGCAAGTAGGTTAAGGATTTGAGATGTCAGAGAGGGAGTGCACTGGAGAGCTCGTTGGACCATAGAACCCAGCAACAATGATTGATTTACTGAATGGGATCTCAAATTATACCAGAGAGGAAATCAAAGGTGACAGGAGAGCTAAGAGTCTGTAAGGGGGTGAACTATAGGGACTCAAATAACAATTCCCCCTCCTCGCTTTGCTCTGTCTTTTCTATAACATGAATACTCCTGTATTGATATGGCAGAGTCTGGTACTTTTGGGGTTAACCATGACTCTGTTTGCCAGTTACTGGTAATCTTGTAGCCATAAAACTGGAACAAACTCCATGCACAGCAGCCGGCGTCTTTTGGAGACCTGGTTTTAGATCAATAAATGCAGATTGGCACCTCAAAAATTCCTGGAACAAGTACAGGGATACCATCCAATTTTTTTATTTATTTTTAAAAAAAAAAAAAAATTATATATAGATGTTAAAGACTGATGCCAATTAGAACCACAGCCTAAAACAGGGGTCAGCAACCTTGGCTGTTTTGGGAACTACATCTCCCATGATGTGCAGTCACCCATTAGGCTGACTGAGCCACATGGGAAATGTAGTTCCCGAAACATTAGGGAGCCAAGGTTGCTGATCCCCAGCCTAGACTAGGCTTGTGCACCGATTTTTTTTTCGGTTCGATTTTTAAACTTTGATTTGGCGCGACTCGTTTTTCGTGTACATTTCTCTCTCTCCCCCCGGAATAAAAAAAGTGACCATTTTTTGTATTCGTGTCACTTTGCTCGTTTTTTGTATCGACTTCGTAATTTCGGAAATTCGTTTTTTCGGAACGTCTGTTCTTGTTTTAAAGCAATAAATTTCGATTTGACACTTCAAGTCCATTCGAAAATATTTCGTTTCGGAAAACTTTTCGGATCTGCCATTTTCAGATCTAAAAATTTTTGGAAATTCGGCTGCATCTGAAAACACGAATCGGGAAATTTCGTGAAAATTCCGAAAACCCGAAACGCACATCCCTAGCCTAGACCAAGTTGATTTATGGAAAAACCCCTTCCATTACAATGCAAAAAAATAAAAATGCATGAACACACATTAACCCAGTGTTTCCCAAACCTGTCCTCAGGACCCTCTGCCTCGCCAGGTTTTCCAGATATCTGAAGCACAGGTAATATGCTTGCCACTCAATTGCAGGATTCGAGTCTGAGTTTCCCATGGTGAAACTTAAAAATCTGGCCTGGTTGAGGAACCCGGAGAAAAGATTTGTGAAACACTGCTTTAACCCTTTGCTGTTGGACAGCCTTGAAGATACAGGGTGTACAGGACAGGTACGCCCTGCAGCTGGAAAGAGCCGTTGGCTGCAGAGATACAGCCTGAACTCAGACTGTCCCCCTGCACCTAATGACACTTTGGCTGCGGGGTGGGCCGAAATCAGCAGCTTGCTTCAGCACCCGTTGGCAAAGTGTACCTGGCTGTATAGCATATGCCTCGCTGGCTTTAACCCCTTAAAAGTGTAAGTTTGACAGTGCTCCCTCTGCTAGCCAAAACAAAAAACGCACCACCTCATGTATAATAAAGAAAACCAGACTTCAAAAGCACCTCGGCAGACATGTATGAGGCGTTGAAAATTTGGGGGGGTACATTCTGGAGCCCATTTGCAGTGCTCTGAAACCAGGATCTCCAACTCTGGACCCTGAAATGTTTAACAACTCCCATGATTCTATGACCATCTATTGCATTCAGAGGATTTGGGGAGTGGTCGGCAGTCAACATTTGGGAAGGGGCAGCTCGGAGATCCCTGCTCTAGAAGACGAGCAGATCAAGCTTACTCGATGTTAGGCTCCTGCAGGACCTTTGAAGCCAGAGCATACTTGACCATGATAGTGAAGGGGTTCAGGGTGTCAATGTGATTGGACGCACAAGACTTTCTATGCAAATAAAGTGGACAAAGTAGTACAAAAGAGACATTGAAAGGTTAAATAATAGTATGAAATTTTATTTGTGGAAAACATTGTGGAATTCATGCGTTCAAGACATTGCGATCCGAACAGATTTAAGATCACTGCGGCAAGTCAGGCGTGGGTAACGTTTCCGGGGCTGAATTTTTACGCAAGACTTGGAATTACTTGGTCCAGTGTCGAGATAGAAAACGTGAATATAAATAGGCGTTATGGTTTACACCAGACAGATACCGCAGTATTTAAAAACACATGTGTTTCTGAATGGGGGGGCAGGATTGGCTTAATATATTTTTTTTATTATTTCTTTCAAATTTTGATGGTGGTGTTTGGTCACTGACAATATGTAGAGTACATCGGGTTGAGGAGTAGGTGCATTTCACATTTGCTACAGAAAACAACAAAACACACCCAGGCTACTATTCACGGCACATGATCTCATGACTCTGCCCGTTTACATCACCAATTGCATTGTCAGATTCATTCTCTAATGTTTCTTTCACCTGCATTTCTTCTTTGACGGGGAGGCCGTTGCCGATCAGGTGTTTATCGTTTGTCTGCTGAGGTTCTGAAGAGACCTTTTCATTTATCACTTCTACATTCTGCATCGTGGCGATTTGACTTTCTTCTTCATTCTGCAGATCAGTGTTTTGACTTTCTTCTTCATACAGGTCAAAGATAGTTTTGGGACCTTCAGACATTGGCAAGCTGATCACAATCTCAGGATTTGAATAATTTTTGCGATTCTGTGGACTAGGCGGTACCTCTGTAACTGATATGCGTTTGCCTTCCTCCACTGTTGGAATGTTTTGTTCCTCATTATGGTCTTCCACTTTCAGATCTTGTGTTCCCTGCTCGGCAGAGTCACTTGGCGCTCCTTGTATATTCTCTGGTTCACATTGCTCAGTGGGACCGTTCTGGCTTATTGAGTTCTGAGCTTCTAGGGTTTGTTCTTCGATGACCTCTGTAGGTGGCTGTACCTCCACTTTGACATTTTCTTCCTCTGCATGCTGTAGGTCCACACCCTGGCTTTCATGCTCTGAAGGCTTCTGATCAGAGACGGTCTCACTGTGCGAAGGTGGCTCTGTCCCATTGATTGATGTCGCTGGCAACTCTTTAGCCAAAGGTTCAACTTCTTGCGGGACAGTTGTTGGTGCAGGCTCTACGGCTGTAACTACCACGTCAGCCCCTTTTGGCTCTTGTACATTCACAGGCTCAATCTTTATAACCTCAGTTTTGGGTGGCTCTTCAGCTTTTCCTTCTGTTGGGACATTGCTTTGCTCAGACTTTGCCACCTCTACAACCGACTCCTGCACAGGCTCTTGTTTGGAGTGATCTGGTGCAGGCTCAGATGGAGCATTTTGCACTTCATGGGTTTGTTTGATCTCAGGTTCTTTTTGTTCTAGGGCTGATGGCTTTTCCTGCTGTTCAGTCTGTTTGGGTTCTTCAGCAGGCTTAACAAGGACTTCTGGAACCAAGGTTTCTTGAACAGGATTCTTTTCTAGGACAACCACTGTTTGCACCACTTCCTTAGGCGCTTTCACATCATGGTCTTCTGCTGAACTGCCTTTAGACCCACAAGACTCCTGACCTTCTTTCAGGTCACTGCACTGTTCTTGAACACAGGTGCTGATCTTCTCTACAGTTTCTGCTTTCTTTTCACTACAAGTGGTGTCAGGCGTTTGGTCCACTTTGGAATCATCTTTGGTACTTTCACCCGTTGGTACCTCCTCGCTCGGCTGCTTCTCTGCCTCGGCTACTGGTCCTTCATTGGTGCCATTTGTCTCAGTTTGGTCTGTAGAAGGTTTCTCTCCATTGGATTCGGCAGCATCTTTCTGCCCATCTTGGTTTTGGGTTTCTTTTTGCTCAACTTCGGTTGTTTCAGTAGATTCTCCATCTTTGCCAGCTCCAAGGCAGTAGCCCTTTTTCTTTTTAGTTAACTTGGCTCCCATTGCTAGGTCTGTGGAAACAAAAAGCCAGGAGTTAGTGTCTCCATAAACCCAATTTGTACATGAACCCGTTGCATACCCTCCCTCCATGGCAATAGCTCCACTTTTTGGGAACAATTACCCCATGATTCTGCAAACTACATAAGCCATGTTAGGACATCCACCAGTCATAATCCTGTGCAGAGATGCATCTCAAAAGGAAAGTGTCACGTGCAAACAGAGTCGCTATGCTAAGGCTTGCCGGCCAGGCACAAAAAGACTACAGGAGGTCCTCTCTGCCAGGAAGAAGTGCCAACGCATTGGCAATGAAGTAAGCACATCAGCATCACTGTAGAACAGTGCTCCTTGGACAGGTTTAGGAAACGCTAACAAGTCAGGTTTGCAGGATATCTGAAGCACAGGTGATAGGATTTGCTGCTCAGTGATCCTTAGAGAGTACCTGAAGACATTCTTGAGCACCGGTCTAGACAACATGCCCATCTCATGTGAAAGATGGCAGGCTAGCTCAGGAGGTGCTGACATTGGTTCCCCAGGACCTGTAGACTGTATCAACTCTTATTCTAGCTTTGCTAGGTCAGCCATGTTTTCCTGAACAGATCATTTCATCCAGAGGGAAAGCACAGGAAGGATGCTGCCCTGCAGCATGTGTAATTCATAGGTCGTAGGACTAGGGAAATGAATGCAGGTCACTTGGGATTCATCGGATTTCTACACTCTACGGCAGCGGTTCCCAGCCCTGGTTCAAGTACCCCTAACAGGCCAGGTTTGCAGATATCTGAAGCAAAGCACAGGTGATATGATTTGCTGCTCAGTGATTGCAGGAGTCAGTCTGCATTTCCCCCAAAATGATCCTTAAAAACTGACCTATTAGAGGGACTTGAGGACCACGGTTGGGAAACACTGCTCTACAGGGTTGTGAGTTTTCATGCACTGCCCGTCAGCAGTTATAGGTGTTTAGGAAAATATGGCAATCCTCCCCTTATCCCAAAATTTACTTCCAATTTAGAATAGTGGATGGACCAAAATGTACAGAAGAGGGAGTTTTATAATGTATATACAAAAAAGGCATAGGTAGATTGTTTAGCTTTGCTTTTCAATGATGGGCACCAGGTTACTGCAAGAAAATAATACAGGGTTATTCAGAGAGCGGTGAAAAGCAGGAGAATGACTGGAGAATGGAAAATTCTAGGTCGAAATAGCCGATTTGGAAAGTGAGATGAGAATTTTTCTGGTTTGGCCATTTTGAGCTAGACTCATTCTCCACTAAAAAAAAAAAAAAAAAAAAAAAAAAAAAAAAAATCGGCTTATACCCCAATTGCACCATTATGATAAACTGGAACAAAAACCAATTCTACATTTGACCATTACTCCATTCTACCCTTTCAGCATGGTCCTATTTGTCCATACGGTCAGAAAGGGGGGGGGGTGTCTTGGTAGGAGAGATTTAAAATAAAATTATGTAATACAAGATCTGTAATGTCCATCCACTTCCCCATCAGATATGTTAGTAAGCCAACTCTGAAGGATCTTTCAACATAAAAAAGGGACCAGTCTTCTGATAAAGGAGAGCCAAGGCAGCTTTAGATGCTGCGATTCCCAGTGTTTATGCAAAGATGAATAAATGTTTATGTTAAACCATTTGCCTTCACATGACCCACAAAGCCTGGGCTTGTTGTGAGGGGCCAGATCCAAATATTATGGAGCAACAGTTGAAAGATACTGTAACAGGGCTATTAATGCCTGGCAGATACAGTATCTACATCTCAGGGACCTTTCTACTCCCTACAAGGCTGATTTTGCAATCATTTTTATCTCCGATCAGACACAAGACACATTGTCCAGGAATAGCTGGGAGATAGCAGCCAGTCTCAAGCTGTAAAAAAAAAAAAAAAAAAAAAAAAAAAAAAAAAAACCAAAAAAAAAACAAACACCAGCCCATTGCCTAATAAATTAATGATCTTTGTATTCCTGGTGGATTTGCTTCCCCCCCCAGTGTAATTATCATTTCATTCACTGATGCTCTAATATGGTCTGTGAGCAATGTTTAAAGACTGCAAAATAAAAAAACAAAAATAAAGATTTAAAAAAATAATAAAATCAATATCTCTTCTCCCAGATACAAAGTAATGTCATTCTTGGCTGAGGTTCGTTTTAAATGCCTGGGGTTTCACAGCTGATGCTGGATTCTGCAGTTTGGAGCATTAACTGTCTGCCTGCTGGATAGATTGCAGAGGGGGGGGCAGGAAATGGCTTTATTAGACACTGGGAGGTCATGGTCCACCCAAGGGGGAGTTTATGATGGAACGAAGTCAGGTTAAGCAATGGCATGAGCAAACCATGACACATCACATATGACATTATCATAAGCCTTTGCTGGTGGTAACAGGGAATTTTGGCCTTTTTTTTGCACAGCCTCCACCTACTCAACCAGCAACCAAAAGGTTAAAAGCTGATTGTTACAGCAGATGGGGAAAATCCGATGTACTAGATGCAAGTTGATTAAATTACAATTACTGTATATGGGGGCGTTAATTACTGGGTATAAAATGTATTGTAATCAAGCTCACATCTGCGCTGATACAAGATAAGAGGAAAAAAGAAAGACAGTCAAATGTCCTGCTCATCCCCCATTGCGGAAAAAAAAATCCATGGTGACATTATGCACAAATTTGGGATTGAATGGGTTAAATGCTTGGGTCCACCACAAATCTTTAAATACACCCCCCCCCCCCCCCAGGACTATTCAGCCCAGCAACAGCAGTGTAAACCATTGAGCAGCTCAGAGCTGGAATATATGGATTCTCTAAATTAAAAAAAAAAAAAAAAACCTATATAGACACATTTAATTCACACTTTTAAATAAAATATAAAATCTATATTACAGCTGTTTAAAAAAAAAAAAAAAAGATTTAAAAATGACACACACTATACATAGATTACAGCTCTAGGAGCTGCTCGATGGCTTACATTGCTGTTGCTGGGCTGAATAGTCCGGGGGGGGGGGGGTAATTTAAGATTTGTGGTGGATCCAAAACATTTAACCCATTCAATCCCAGGTTTGTGCATAATGCCTCAATGGATTTTTTCCGGCTTTCGTAAAGGGGGGGGGGAATAAGCACATTTGACTCAAGTACTATAGACCCCCCCCTCCCCAAAACACATCTGCATAGATTTTTAGGGTTTTCTATAAAAGATTTGCAGAAAAAAACCAGAAGCATTAAAATTTTAAGGTTATTAACCCCTGGATGCCAGAAGGTGAAGCAGGCAGCCCCTTCAAGCTGATGGTTCCCAAAATGTAATTTATAAACCATGACAGGAACATTGAGCCACACAAATGTCACAAAATGAGCAAAAACCCATAGAGGGGATAATAAATGTTAATCCTGGAATTGGGATGGGGGGGGGGGGTGTAGGTATAGAACAGATTAAAAGCTTTGTATCCCACATCCCTAAACTTGCTACTTCATTAGGCAATGGGTGGTTCCTTTTGTGCAGCAAGTAACCACATCTCTGAAGATAAATCAGCCCTGGAGAAACAAAGTGAGCATTAAATGCAGATACAGTGAGTCAGTGACAGCACATGTAGCAGCCTGGGAGGTTTGCAGGGCTCAGGGAGTGAGAGGGAGCAGTTTGCAGAGAGCTGTGGTAACCCTGATACTGCAGTGAGTCTTTGCAGCACCCAGAGGGGAGAGGGCTACAGAACAAAGGACTGACTGCAAAGCTGTATCTGCACTCATCTCAGAGCATGCTTCAGTTCTCTAACCACAGGCATAGCCACACAGCAAGCCCAGAGCACACAGCAGCACCAAAAAGCACAGGTCCTTACCTTAAAGCTGAACCAGGGAGGCAGAGATGCAGCAGTGGATGGAGTGAATGGTCTCTCCACTCCTCAGCAGGGTTGGGCTAGGACTGAGAACAAGATGGAGAGTGACAGATGCTCCCCTCTCTGAGGTACAATCTGGTGCTCCTCTTCCACCCCCTCCTCCTTTTTCTTTTTTTTTTTTGCCTTTTAGATACACTCCCCTCCCTGCATCTGCTCTATGTAAGACCTCAAAAGCAGAGCCTAACCTCCCTCTAGGACTACTCAATTTAAAGAGCCAATGCACTCTGTAATAGCACAGCTTCAGAGAATAGATGTAGCCCTGTGGGCTGTCTAGTAGAAATATATATACATTATACATATATATACACACACACCTATAGCACAGGGCATTGCTTTCATTTATTTTAATTATAACTTAAACTGCCATGCCTTTCTAGAGGACAGTATGATAATGTTAGGATTATATATTGATATATATATATAAAAAAATCTGGACTATCGAATTTATATAAATATATATATATATATATATTAGGGTTGCGAGACCAGCTATGTTTTCCTGGACACATATACCTGTAATTTATTCATGCTGATGGACAGTGTGTGAAAAATGCCACCCTGCAGCATGTAGATTCCATAAGCTGCTGCAAGTAAGGAATCCCAGATGACCTGCCTCGATTTCCTTCCTGCAGCATATGAATTATACATGTTGCAGGGCAGCACCTTTCCTTTGCTCTCCCTCTGCATGAAACCATAATATGTGTCCATGGAAGCACCCATAGCAGCTCCCTATCTATTATATATATATATGTGTATACCTTACACACACATATATATATATATGTGCATTCAAGATGGATGGATATACCCCCATATATATATAAATATATATCAGTGTTTCTCAAATCCAGTCCTCAGGTCCCCCCTAACAGGTCAGGTTTTCCAGATATCTGAAGCACAGCACAGGTGATATGATTTGCTGCTCAGTGATTGCAGGATTCAGGCTGCATTTTCCCAAAGTGATCCGTAAAACCTGGCCTGTTAGGGGGACCTGAGGACCGGAGTTAAGAAACACTGATTTATACTATGGTTGCCAGAGCTGCCATGTTTTCCTGGACACATAATTTATTAATGCAGATGGGCAGTCAGGGCCAGATTTGCATCTCTGGAGCCTGTAGGCACAGAAATATGGAGCTCCCCTACTCCCCCCCCCCCCCCACAAAAAAGGAAACATGCCAAAATTTATTTTTAAATTTTCGTTCTGGGGCAAACAAAAAATAATTAAAAAAATAATTAAAACCAGTTTCTCTCAGCACTCAGATCAGAAGAAGAGGCAGTATCTGTTGTCTTAGTTGAGTTAGTGCAGTGGCGTTGTTTGTTTTATATGTGAAAGCATATATTGCCTCTGCCGCAGAACAGAGAAAAAATATATATTTTTGCACTTAAAGGAACACTCTACTCAAAAAATCACCCCCCGTTTTTTTATCCTAACCTATCCCTATTCCCTTAATAAAACTTTAGATTTTTTTTTTTTTCTTTTGTAACTGTAATACTTACCCTAAAATCCTCTTGTTTCCAGCGCGTCTTTTTTTTTTTTTATACTCACCTCCCTCCTCTTCCGCTCCCGTCCTTCTTGCTGCGTCTTGGCTTCTGGTTTACGTGAGAAGCGCGCATGCGCGCCTCTCACATAAGCCAGCCAATCGGCAGGCTTCCTCCCGGTTCCCTCTGAGGATTATTGTTGCGCGCAAGCGGATGCGCGCAACACTAACCCTCAGAGGGAGCCGCCAGCTTCTGCGGTGAGTAGGAGACGTCATCGCGCTGAAAGCGCGATGACGTCTCCTACTCGGCAAAAGTCGGCAGAAGCGGGAAATATGATTCCCGCTCTGCTGACTGACAGCTGGGAGGGCGGAGTAAAGTCCTCCGCCTCTCTCAGCTGTTTTCAGCTTTTTCAGCTGAACCGCTGAGCGGAGGGAGGGGGGACAGAGGGCAGGATACTCCGGGCATCATGACCACCTAAAATAGCTTAGGTGGTCATGTTGCCTAGAGTGTCCCTTTAATGTTTTGAATTTTTTTATTTTTATGTTTGGTTTCATTGTAAAGACCAGACTCTGACCTTTCCAATGACACCTCACTTAACTGTGTGCAGTGTACAATTCAGAGATGAAGGTTCCAAAGTCTCTCCTCACTGCAGTGCCACGGTCTAGGTTGTCGATGAAACAATGCATTTCATCATCAGCTCCACAGTTGCTGGCAATGTGGGAAATGAGAAGGTGAGTTAGTGCAGCATCACTGGTCGCTTTATAACTGTAAACTGAATAATAGTGCTGCGTGAGAAAAAATATATTTTATTTGTTATTTTTACATAACTCTAACCTGGTTATATTTGGTATCACTGGAAAGGCCTTAATCTGCCCTTTCCAATGATACCTTATATGTCTATCTAGCCCAGTGTTTCCCAAAGCTGTCCTCAGGTACCCCTAACAGGCCAGGTTTTCCAGATATGTGAAGCACAGCACAGGTGATATAATTTGCTGCTCAGTGATTGCAGGATTCAGTCTGCATTTTCCCAATGTGATCCTTAGAATCTGGCCTGGTTGAGGGTCCTGAGGACAGCTTTGGGAAATACTGGTCTAACCCTTAGGGCTCCAGAGATACAGTGGTCTGATGATTGTAAATTTTTTACAGAGCAAGGTGCCCCCTTGTGGCAGGTGTCTGAAGGCACATGCCTACTCTGCCTAGCTATAAATCCAGCCCTTTGGGCAGTGCATGAAAAAGGCAACACAGCACCATGTAGAATTCATATGCTGCAAGTAAGAAATCAAAGCAGTGAATGACCTCCTGCCTTGATTTCCTTCTGGCAACATATCATTTATAAACGTTGCAGGGCAGCACTTTTCCCTGTGCTGTCCATCTGCAAGAAACCCTAATATGTGTCCAGGAAAACATGGGCTGATCTGGCAACCCTAATTTATACCCCCACATGCCTATATATATATATATCTATATTCACGTGTGTGTGTGTGTGTGTGTATGTATATATATATGTATGTATGTATGTATGTATGTATGTATGTATGTATGATATATATATGTATATATATATATATATTATATATATATATAATATATATTATATATATATATATTATATATATATATAATATATATATATATATATACCAACTGCTGACTCCTGCACTCAGAATCTTATCCTCCCGTGCCTGGTGCTCGCCTGGTTCACATAGTCATCCACATACAGAGTAGTATTGGCGGCACTACCAGTCTTGTACGAAAATAAGCTTTAGGCTAGGGTCAAACTAAAGCATTTTTACACGCGAATGTAAAAAAGTGCGTCCGAACGCATTGACGTATTTTTTCACTGAATTCGCGAAAACGGTCATACGATGCGCATTTTTGTGCGTGATTTTTTACGGATCCGAACCAGGAAACTTTGGGTGTCTGGACGTTATGTTGGCCGGACACGAGCAGGGTCTGACGTCTCCTAATCACACACAGCGCACTCTGTACGTCCGTACTAGCGGTTCTGCGTTCTGGAAAAAAATGCGTTCATTTTCCACTTGCGTTGCGCGGCCGGACTTTCGTGCGACCGTACTTCGTATATTGGCCGTCATTGCCCGTCATCTGCTGCTAGTGCGGCCGTAATTATGTGCGCCAGAACGCACGTTATAAGTGCGCTGGTCTGACCCCAGCCTTATTGTTAAAAAAAAATCGACGTCTCAGTTCAGGATCCTGATTAGGCTAGGGTCAGACGAACGCATTTTTAACGTGCGTTTAGGCTAGGGTCCGATGAACGCATTTTTAACGTGCGTTTAGCCGCACAAAATCACGGCCGTGCTAGCAGCAAATGACGTCCAATGCCGGGGAACATACGACGAACGGCCGCACGAAAGTTCGACCGTGCAACGCAAGTGGCAAACGAACGCATTTTTTCGAGAACGTCAAACCGCTACTACTGACGTACAGAGTGCGCTGCGGCCGCATAGCGGCGTGTGTGCGTGATTAGGAGACATCAGACGCTGCACACGTCTGGCCAACATAACGTCCAGACGCAAAAGGGTTTTATTGATGATCCGTACAAAATCACGGACGAAAAGCATTCATTCGAACGCACTTTTTCACGGACAACGTGAAAAATGCGTTCGTCTGACCCTAGCCTAAAAGACCGCGGATCGCGAACAGAAATGTCTATTTTTTTTTTTTACAATAGATTATTTTTGTACAAGACCGGGAGTGCCTCCAATACTACTCTGTATGTGGATGTCTATATATAAATATATATATATATGTGATATATAGGTGTAAAAAGACAAGTCTGGTGATCCACCCATAAAACAGCATATATAGGGTTAATGTGCATTACCAAACAATGTATTTAAGCAGCTGGCGTTGATTAGTTAACCCTTTAATTTTCAGGTCTGTTGTTGTTCTGTTGTTATTATTATTATTATATTGTGACATATAGAAACCCTGATAACAGACCCTAATTAACTGCGAATTAAAAACGAGCGGCGCGAGATTCTATCTCCGCCGTTACTGTAAACAAACTATCATAACTGTTTCTCACGCGGTTAAAGAAATACTGGAGTGATCGGCGGATATTCTGGTTAAACACGATCTGTTGACAGCCAGATGTTTTCTCCGTATACTACATAATCAAAACGTAGAAACCCATCTCCGAAAAACAGCCAGTGATATGTTAACGCCATTACACGGCATGCAGAAAATACGCTCACTGGCGGCGCTGTAATTAGTCATTTCATACGGGAAACAAAGGATGCTCAAAGATGACAAAAATAAACCCAGAATAGTTGCTTCATCGACTCGTTATGGAATGAGAGGTTTAAAAATAGACTGTATACATATATATATCTATATATCTCTTGATTGCCATGTAAGTGGCTTTATTATCTCGTTTTATTTTGGCGGTTAGCCAGCGGGCAATTGGCGAACAGGTGGAATTTAAATTATAGGCCAACATAACATCAATGTCAATATTTTCCCTATTTTGTTTTGCCGTCAGCTGGATTCGTTTGGCCTTAATCTACCAGTTCCATCTGTATCTGTTGCTCATTTCGCTGCTTATTGAATAACCCCTAATGTAAAGCTGCGCATGGTTTGTCGGTGGTGGCGTTAGGTTTTTCCAGATCAGCCATGTTTTCCTGAACGCATATTACTATTTCATGCAGAGGGGGAGCACAGGGAAATGTGCTGCCCTGGCTGCAACATGTATAATCCATATGCTGTAGGAAGGAAATTCAAGGGGTTTTTCAAAGAGCAGCGACTTGACCACGAAATTGCACTGAACAGTGAATTTCCCCTTACAGTGCAATTTCATGGCTGTTCGGCTATTCAAAAATCTGGCAATTCGCCAAGTATTGGCGAATTGTCTTAGAAAATACGGTGCCTGTTCGGCGGCAGTGAAATCCCCCATAGAGCAATGGTTAATCTATTCAGAGACACCGAACAGCAGAGAAATGTCAGTGAAATGCCCTGCTATTCGGTGGTTTCATTCGACAGGTTTAATCAGGCGAACCCCATAGGTTTCAATGTTAAAAATATTCCCCGTTTTTACTCAATATTTATTCAACCGTTTATTCTTTTCACTTGCAGCAAAAAGTCTCTTAATTTATTTATTTTGTAGGATTTTTTTTAGGCAAAATTTTTAATTCAGATTTTTTTTTTTTTAAATTCTGTAACAGATCTTTTTATTGTTTTTCATAGGACCTTATTTATTATTTCCAGGCATTTTCATGCACTTGTTTTTTTTTTTTAAACGCCTTGTGAAAGTTGTGTTTTTTTTTTTATTCTGTTTACCCCTGTTCGTTGACTTCTCGGCTTTTTTCAGCAGCTGGTCGGTGCTCTGTTCAGCGGGTCGTCAGCTTTTTTTGGAAGGATTCGGCGGATCGTCGGACGCATTCGGCAGTTTTGTGGCAGTTTTTTCAGATGTGTTTGGCGGGTCAATTCGCCACAATTCAGGTACCCTGCGGTGAATGCTGAATTCACCACAGGGTTTGGCGAATTTAACTTGACAAAGTGCGGCAAAAGAGGGACTCTCTGAATAACCCCTCAACTCAGGTCAGCTGGGATTCATTTTTGATTCCTCCAGTTCAGCACATGGATTATACATACTGCAGGGTTGTAGTTTTCATGCACTGCCCCTCAGCATGAATAAATGAAGTGTGTCCCGGAAAACATGGCCGAACTGGCAACCATATTTATGAATAACATTAAGGCCGTGGTCAGACAAGCGCACTATGTGCGCCTGTACTGATGTGCCTCCCGGCGTCTGTTGCAGCATTGTGACACTTCGACGGGGCCGGCCACTTGCTGTAGCGCACACACGAATTGTACACACTACAGCGGGCGTGCTGCGTCCGTTTAGGCTAGGGTCAGACTGAGGCAGTGCGAACGCGCGTGCAGGCGCACTTAATCACGGCCGCACTAGCAGCAGATGCCGGGCAATGACGGCCAATATACGATGTACGGTCGCACAAAAGTCCGGCTGCGCAACGCAAGTGGAAAATGAACGCATTTTTTCGAGAACGTGAAACCGCAGGTACTGACGTACAGAGTGCGCTGCGTCCGCTAGAGGCGTGTGTGTGTGAATAGGAGACGTCAGACGCTGCTAATGTCCGGCCAACATAACGTCCAGACGCAAAAAGAGTTTTATTGATGATCCGTACAAAATCACGGACGAAAATGCGCATAGTATGACCACTATCACGTATTCTGTGAAAAAATGCGTCCATTCGTTCGAACGCACTTTTTCACAGACAACATAAAAATGCGTTCGTCTGACCCTAGCCTAAGAAAGCCTTCCCGTCGAAACGCTAGGATGCGCGTTCGTCAGGGCTGCAAAGCGCGATCCTCCATATGAGAATCGAGCCTTGCAGCGCTGAGCGCACTAACTGCGCTCGGCGAGGCGGCCAGACGGGCGTCAGAGTGGAAGGAACGTCCACTCTCACAGACGTTCCTTCCACTCTTAAACACTCGTCTGACACCAGCCTGACAGAATAAGCCAGACTCTCGCACTTCTGTTTCTCGTCTTGCGGTGTTAGCGACTGAAGGGCTGATGGTTCGTTCCTGGATTCCAGAAACTGGCTTCATAAATCTGAATGCGTGTGCCCAAATCTGCCGAATTTAAATATTTATTCTAGTGTAGCCCAGACTATAGTCAGGCTGTTTATGTTAAAGCTGGGGTCGGCTTCCATTCCTCCGGTTGTTTTACTGATTCCCTCAGTTGACCCTCACCCCCCCCCAAAAAAAAGCAGACGCTATTGTTGAGTTAAAAGTGTATAAAACAGTAGTATAGTGACACTTGCTGCTCCTTCACTGAACACTCCAAGCACTAGAATACCAAGGCTTGCCAGATTGGCTGTGTTTGCAGGGATGTATTAGCATCTCCCTATTACAGGTGACACACAATTTTAGGACTCCAGAGGGGCCAAAATGAGCCCTTTGCGAGATTGCATCCACGGCAGAAGTTTTTCTGGAGGCGAGAGGAGGCAGCAGATAATTCTCTCCTCTGCACTGTAAGACCAGTGGTGAGTATGTGTATATACAGTTATGTTCAAAATTATTCAACCCCCAATGCTGTAAAGGGTTTTAGGGAATTTAGTGTACATTTGTAATTGTATTCAGAATGAAATCCTACAAGGACTTTTTAAAGAACCATATGCAACTAAAATGACATCAATTGGTTTTGTAATACAGTAGTAAATGTTTCTTTTGTGAGTTCTTCATTGACACAATTATTCAACCCCTTAAAGACTACCACTCTGAAGAACAGAGGTTCATTCAAATGTTTTCAATCAGGTATTGAAAACACCTGTGGATGTCACGGAGCAGCAATAAAGCATAATAAGCACCAATTAGGCAGCTTTAAAATGACTGTGATACTCAGCTCCTTCTAGACATTTACTGGTGTGGTTACAAACATGGTGAAGTCAAGAGAATGGTCCAGGAAGACAAGAGAAGAGGTGATTACTCTTCACAGGAAGGGCAATGGCTATAAGAAGATTGCAAAGATGTTAAACATACCAAGAGAGACCATAGGAAGCATCATTCGCAAATTCAAGGCAAAGGGCACTGTTGAAACACTACCTGGTCGTGGCAGAAAGAAGATGCTGACTTCGACTGCTGTGCGCTACCTGAAGCGTAGAGTGGAGAAAAGTCCCCGTGTGACTGCTGAGGAACTGAGAAAAGATTTGTCAGATGTGGGTACTGAAGTTTCAGCTCAGACAATACGGCGCACACTGCGTAATGAAGGCCTCCATGCCAGAACTCCCAGGCGCACCCCCTTGCTGTCTCCAAAGAATAAGAAGAGTCGACTGCAGTATGCCAAAAGTCATGTGGACAAACCACAGAAGTTTTGAGATAGTGTTCTGTGGACTGATGAAACAAAATTAGAACTGTTTGGGCCCATGGATCAACGCTATGTTTGGAGGAGGAAGAACAAGGCCTATGAAGAAAAGAACACCTTGCCTACTGTGAAGCATGGCGGGGGGTCAATCATGCTTTGGGGCTCTTTTGCTTCTGCAGGTACAGGGAAGCTTCAGCGTGTGCAAGGTACCATGAATTCTCTTCAGTACCAGAAGATATTGGATGACAATGTGATGCAGTCCGTCACAAACCTGAGGCTTGGGAGACGTTGGACCTTTCAACAGGACAATGATCCCAAGCATACCTCCAAGTCCACTAGAGCATGGTTGCAGATTAAAGGCTGGAACATTATGGAGTGGCCATCGCAGTCACCGATTAAATCCGATTGAGAACCTCTGGTGGGACTTAAAGAAAGCAGTTGCAGTGCGCAAGCCTAAGAATGTGACTGAACTGGAGGCTTTTGCCCATGACGAATGGGCGAAGATACCCGTAGATCGCTGCAAGACACTTGTGTCAAGCTATGCTTCACGTTTAAAAGCTGTTATAACTGTAAAAGGATGTTGTACTAAGTACTAAGATTGAATGTCACTTGGGGGTTGAATAAAACTGATAATGATGTGAGCACAGAAAAGACATTTGTGGTTATTTCATTATAAATGTTATGTTATATTTGTCTGACCTACACGTGCCTCTTTGATTTAATTGTAAGCAAGATGACTGAATGATCAAAATCAATGTCAAACTGGCCTAAACACTCAATTTCAGTGGGGGTTGAATAATTTTGAACACAACTGTATGTATATTTTTGTTAGGCTTCATTTTGAGTGTTTGCTGCTTTGAGTCAGCGCTGTGTTCGGCAGATCATCGGCTGTATTTGGCGGATCGTCAACTTTTAATGCAGCTAGTCAGCGCTGTCGGCAGATCATCGGCTTTTTCTGACGACTGGTCAGCGCTGTGTTTGGCGGATCGTTGGCTTTTTCTGATGGCTGGTCAGTGCTGTGTTCGGCGTATTTTTTTTGCGGCTGGTCAGCGCTGTGTTCAGCAGATCGTCTGCTTTTTCTGGCAACTGGTCAACGCTGTGTTTGGCGGATCGTTGGCTTTTTCTGGTATCTGGTCAGTGCTGTGTTCGGGTGGATCTCTGGCTTTTTCTGGCGGCTGGTCAGCGCTGTGTTTGGCCGGCAGATCGTCGGCTTTTTCTGGCGGCTGGTTAGCGCTGTGTTTGGCGAATTGTCAGCTTTTAATGCAGCTGGTCAGCGCTGTGCTCGTCGGATCGTTGGCTTTTTCCGGCGGCTGGTCAGCGCTGTGTTTGGGCGGAATGTCGGCTTTTTCCGGCGGCTGGTCAGCGCTGTGTTTGGGCGAATTGTCAGCTTTTAATGCAGCTGGTCAGCGCTGAATTCGGTGGATCGTCGGCTTTTTCTGGCGGCTGGTCAGCGCTGTGTTTGGTGGATCTACAGCTTTTTTCGAATGCATACAGTGGCTTTTCGGCGTTTTTTCCGTTCAATGCGACAGATCTTCGGTTGCAGTCGGTGGGTTTTCCCTGCACTTCGGGGACCCTGCGGTGAATGCTGAATTCACTGCAGGGTAGGGGAATTTGATTCCCTGAAGTGCGGGGAACAAGAGAGCACTGGAATATCCCTTTTAGAGTTTGGCTGTCCGTCTCCCTCAGCTCCCTGTATAATACATAACCACATTTCTATGAGTTCTGTCGGTGCCGGAGAAGTGAACGCTGCCCTCTGCACCACTTTGTTTTTTTTACAAGTGTCCTGGAATACATCAAATCACCCAGTGTGCCAGCTTGTGTTTAAAGAGGTGAGGACAGCCTCCGGGTGATTTGGTTTGAAGCAGAGGTGTTAGCAAAGAATATCAGGAATACCCATGTGACAAAACTAATCCTGGGGGGTTTCTCTGATAACAGATGCACCGGCGGCAGACATAACATTCTGAAATACATACTAACCACAGCTGGTCGACGTCCACGGCAGCCTCAGCCGTCTTTCCGCTTGGTTATTGTATTATCTATGTCAAAGCTGTCAAACTCTGGGCCCCCCAGATGTTTCTGGACTACAGCTCCCATGATTCCCTGGCCATTTATTGCATTCAAAGAATTCGGAGAATTGTAGGCCTCAAAATTTGGGGGGCTTTGAGTTTGACAGCCCTGACCTATATGACAGCAGCCAGTACAAATGTACAGTTGTGTTCAAAATTATTCAAGCCCCAATGCTGTAAAGGGTTTTAGGGAATTTAGTGTACATTTGTAATTGTATTCAGAATGAAATCCTACAAAGACTTTTTAAAGAACCATATGCAACTAAAATGACATCAATTGGTTTTGTAATACAGTAGTAAATGTTTCTTTTGTGAATTCTTCATTGACACAATTATTCAACCCCTTAAACACTACCACTCTGAAGAACAGAGGTTCATTCAAGTGTTTTCAATCAGGTATTGAAAACACCTGTGGATGTCACGGAGCAGCAATAAAGCATAATAAGCACCAATTAGGTACTGAAGTTTCAGCTCAGACAATACGGCGCATACTGCGTAATGAAGGCCTCCATGCCAGAACTCCCAGGCGCACCCCCTTGCTGTCTCCAAAGAATAAGAAGAGTCGACTGCAGTATGCCAAAAGCCATGTGGACAAACCACAGAAGTTTTGGGATAGTGTTCTGTGGACTGATGAAACAAAATTAGAACTGTTTGGGCCCATGGATCAACGCTATGTTTGGGGGAGGAAGAACAAGGCCTATGAAGAAAACAAACACCTTGCCTACTGTGAAGCATGGCGGGGGGTCAATCATGCTTTGGGGCTGTTTTGCTTCTGCAGGTACAGGGAAGCTTCAGCGTGTGCAAGGTACCATGAATTCTCTTCAGTACCAGGAGATATTGGATGACAATGTGATGCAGTCCATCACAAACCTGAGGCTTGGGAGACGTTGGACCTTTCAACAGGACAATGATCCCAAGCATACCTCCAAGTCCACTAGAGCATGGTTGCAGATTAAAGGCTGGAACATTTTGGAGTGGCCATCGCAGTCACCTGATTTAAATCCGATTGAGAACCTCTGGTGGGACTTAAAGAAAGCAGTTGCAGTGCGCAAGCCTAAGAATGTGACTGAACTGGAGGCTTTTGCCCATGACGAATGGGCGAAGATACCTGTAGATCGCTGCAAGACACTTGTGTCAAGCTATGCTTCACGTTTAAAAGCTGTTATAACTGTAAAAGGTTGTTGTACTAAGTACTAAGATTGAATGTCACTTGGGGGTTGAATAAAACTGATAATGATGTGAGCACAGAAAAGACATTTGTGGTTATTTCATTATAAATGTTATGTTATATTTGTCTGACCTACACGTGCCTCTTTGATTTAATTGTAAGCAAGATGACTGAATAATCAAAATCTATGTCAAACTGGCCAAAACACTCAATTTCAGTGGGGGTTGAATAATTTTGAACACAACTGTACATCCATCTACTCCCTTGCCAAGAATTATAGTCACCGATAAACACGTCCACAGCAATTAATTCAATAAAAAAGCATAGTGCTCTGTTTTATTCTCTTCGCTCCGGGGGGGGGGGGCGCATATGATCCGTATCTCATTGGTTTCAGAAACACACAGGTGCACAGCAAAAACGTTCGGTTCAGTTTGGATTTGGAAATTTCTGAAACCAATCAGGACAGATTCTGAAGCATTTCAAATTGGACAATTTCCTATTTCCAATCCAAGAATAATGGATCAGCTCAGAAATTTTGGATACAGTACTTTGGAGGCATACATTTCCTCCCCCCCCCCATACCCCTAGCCTCCTATACCCCTAGCCTCCTTTATATCCCTCTCTTTAATTCTTCTGTACTCGCTGTATTCTACCCTGTCTGCAAACACACCTTCAGAAACTTACTACATTGTATAACTCATTCTGCCGCTTTGCATTACAATGTAACTACATGACCCACCATTGTGACATGTTAAAAGAGCTAAACTGGCCGTCGCTGGAATCTAGACGCACTCTTCACCTTTCCAACCTGGTGTTTAAGAGCTTTTCTGGGAAGCTGCTACCCTATCTGAATAGACTGCTTCCCCCAGCAGCTCCCTCATCCTATAACCTCCGATCCAGGACCTGCACCCTACTTGCAATACCACAATACAAAACGAAAGTGGCTCGATCCTCATTTTCCTACAGAGCATCGCAATTATGGAATAACCTCCCAGACGCCATCAAATCTTCCCCCAGTCTAAAGTCACTCAAGAGCTCCCTATTGACATACCTCATTAAGGAATGCACCTGTAAACATGTAACATAGTGACTATATACAGAATGCACCTGTAAACATGTAACATAGTGACTATATACAGAATGCACCTGTAAACATGTAACATAGTGACTATATACAGAATGCACCCGTAAACATGTAACATAGTGACTATATTTCCTACATATTTATTTTCTGTTAATCTGTATATTTGTGTTTTTAATATCTTGCATTTTATTACTTTGTATTTCTGTAACATTTCAATGTTCTTGAACCCAGGACATACTTGAAAACGAGAGAAATCTCAATGTATCCTTCCTGGTAAAATACTTATAAATAAATAAATAAATTCCTGGTTTGGTGAATAAACCACACGGCAAAATTCCGAGACGTGACTACATCTGCAAGAATGGACGTTTCTGAAACCCCTGGAATGCAGTCACTGATACCACTCGTACATTGATTTCTTGGTTGAGTCATACAAACTCCTTGCAGCGTGGTTGCTTCGATGTGAATATGGAGCTAAGTGCTCCCAGGGCACGATCAGGGCAGGCAGGGGATGAGCGACATTATATCATTATAAGAGAAGAATAAAATCCACAACATCTCTGGAACATTAAGGCACAAATGGTGGACATAGGGATGAATCAGGATATTACCACCTTCATTGCGCATGCCATATTAATAGACCGTGATGCTAGAGGCCACTCTCTCTTTACTCCTGATTTACACAATTTCTGGGAAGCAGAATAATTCCAGAGATCTGTTCTTTTTAGATTCCGAACACAAGGTTTAAGATCCAGAGGAGCGTAAGACAGGGATCTCAAATAGGGATGAGCCGAACACTCCCCGAGTTCGGTTCGAGCCCGAACTTCCCATTTGTTCGGGACCGAACCCGAACCCCCATGCAAGTCAATGGGGCTGAAAATTCGTTTTTTTAGAGTGCCCTCCAAGAGGGCATATATGCTACATATTTGCCATAAAAGGTGTATGGGGGTCCGGGTAGTGCCCTGGGGGACAGGAAACAAGGACAAAAAGTTTTAAAAAAAACGTTTTTAAAGGGACAGTAAGTTTTCCATGAAATAAGGGTTAAAAATAAAAACGAAAAATTCCTTCAAATTTCGTGCCTAGGAGGTCCCCATAACCTGCCCGTGAAGTGGCGGATTTCTAGGATGTATAGAAATATGTAAAAAACAAAAAATGACATTTCAAATGACGGTAAATGCTTTTCCTTTAATCTATCCATAAACAACTGCTTGGGGCGGCAGCCTGTATGAAAATACATTTTAGGACTCGCAGAAAAGGTTTAGTGTTTTTTTGGCTAAATTATTGTGAAACTTATGCAGGCTTTGGATGAAAGTAACAATAGGTGCTTTAACATTGGGCTTTTAGCATCGGCAACAGTGCCGTCACACCGTAACCCCTCTGAGGATATGAATCTGATACAGGCATCAGTGGCAGTGCACCCAGATATTGTGCCTTTAGTGCCAGGCATGCAAGTACTATCATACAGTAACCCCTGTGTGGTATTGTGGAAGAGTGCAGGGGTGGACCATGTGGTCCTATATTAAAAAGATATGAATCTGGGAATGGGCGTCAGTGCACCCAGATATTGTGCCTTTAATGCCAGGCCATCAAGTATCATCATACAGTAACCCCTATGTGGTATTGTGGAAGAGTGCAGAGGTGGACCATGTGGTCCTATATAGAAAAGTTTTTGATCTGGTGGTAATGGGCGTCAGTGCACCCAGATATTGTGCCTTTAATGCCAGGCCATCAAGTATCATCATACAGTAACCCCTCTGTGGTATTGTGGAAGAGTGCAGGGGTGGACCATGTGGTCCTATATTGAAAAGTTTTTTTTTTTTTAATGGGCGTCAGTGCAGCCAGATATTGTGCCTTTCATGGCAGCAAGTGCCTTCACACCGTAACCCTTTTGTGGTATTTTGGAAGAGTTCAGTGCTGGAGGTTTTGTGAATGCAGAAGAGGACATCCCCTATCTATTCCATTACTTCAGCATCAGGGGATTGATAGCTGCTGATCCAGGACTGATTCATTTTTATAAATGTCAGCCGGTCTACAGAGTCGGTGGACAGACGCACTCTTTTGTCTGTGACAAAACCTCCAGTGGCAATGAACGTCCTTTCGGAAAGCACGCTAGTAGCTGCATAGCATATTGGCTACGTTCTGGCCAGTGATCCAATCTCAACACCCAGTAAGCCAGTGGATCATCTGCTGGAAAGGTATCCAGGTCTGCCCTTGCCCCTAGGTAGTCCTGCACCATATGGTGAAGACGCTGGCAATGGGTGCCTACATTTGACGTCCCTGGGCGTCGAGGACTAAAAAAATTAAAAAATGCATCAGTCAAGCGGCCCTGGCCTTCACCTCTATTCCTCTGATCACCTGCAGCCTCAGAAGCACGTGTGTCAGCACTTGGTAATCTAACAGTGCCTGGAAAGGTGTTACACAAGTTTCGCTTTAGAGCGTCCTCAAGTTTTGTCATCCTGTGCTCCCTCTGTGCGGGCAGGATGAGCTCTGCAACTTTCCCCTTGTATCGTGGATCAAGAAGGGTTGCCAACCAGTAATGATCCCTCTCCTTGATAGCACGAATCCTGGGGTCCTTTAGCAGGCTTTGCATCATTAGGGAGCCCATGCAGCGTAGGTTGGAGGTGGCATTAGCTGCTGAGTCTTCCTGGTCAATGAGGATGACCGTATCGTGCACTTCCTCCTCCCAGCCACGCACAAGCCCTTCTGTTTCTGGGCACACAAAACCCTGCCTTGAGGAATCCCCACCTTCAATGCCCCCACTACTTAAATAGTCCACCTCCTCCTCATCCTCCTCCTGTCTGATCTGAGTAGGACCCGCTGGAATGCTGTCTGCGGAAAGACTGGGGCCTTGAGAGCTAGGGAAGGCCTCCTCTTCCTCCCGCTGCTCTGCCTCTAGAGCCACATCTATAATTCCCCGCAGAGTG
Source organism: Leptobrachium leishanense (assembly GCA_009667805.1). Lineage (NCBI taxonomy): Eukaryota > Metazoa > Chordata > Amphibia > Anura > Megophryidae > Leptobrachium > Leptobrachium leishanense. The sequence goes on along the minus strand of CM019072.1, from coordinate 30,670,199 downwards.
TGCTCCAGCAGGAACACTAAAGGAATTGTGTCACTGATGCATGCACTGTCCCTGCTCACCATCCTCGTTGCCTCCTCAAATGGTGACAGTACAGTGCATGCATCCTTGATCATCAGCCACTGCGGGGGGAAAAAAAAACCAAGTTGACCTGAACCTGTCCTTGTGCCATACTCACACAGGTACTCGTGATGGGCCCTCTGCTGCTTGTGCAGACGCTGCAGCATTGCTAATGTCGAATTCCACCTGGTGGGCATGTCACAGATCAGACGGTTTGTGGGAAGGTGGAATTCTCTTTGAATTTCTGCCAGGCGAACGCTTGCTGGGAATGACCGCCTGAAGTGGCTGCAGACTTTTCTGGCCTGGATGAGAAGCTCTGGCAGCCCTGGGTACTTGGTTAGGAAACGCTGTACCACCATATTTAGGACGTGTGCTAGGCATGGTACATGCGTCAATTTACCCTTGCGTAGGGCGGAGAGAAAGTTGCTGCCATTATCGCAGACGATCATTCCCAGCTCAAGCTGGCGTGGTGTTAACCATGTCTGCACCTGCCCCTGCAGAGCTGACAAAATTTCTGACCTGGTGTGGCTCCTGTCCCCTAAACAAACCAGCTCAAGCACAGTATGGCATCTTTTTGCTTGAGCCATTGCGTAGACCCTGTCAGGCGTGGGTTTAACTGCCACTTCGCCAGAGACAGAGAAGGAGGAGGAGGAGGAAGAGGTGGTGGTGGTGGAGCAGACAGACCTCATACAAGCAGCTTTCTGGAGGCGTGGTGGATGAACAAGCTCCAGCACAGAGCCCCATTTTAGATCCCTCCCAGCTGCAATCAGTTACCCAGTGTGCCGTGAAGGATATGTAATGACCCTGTCCATGCTTGCTGGACCACGTGTCTAAAGTGACATGCACCTTGCTGCTGACTGCCTTTCCCAATGACTGGATAACATTTTCTTCCACGTGCTGGTATAGTGCTGGAATGGCCTTGCGTGAAAAGTAATGGCGTTTTGGAACCTGCCACTGTGGTACAGCGCATTCAGCAAATTCACGGAAGGGAGCAGAGTCCACCAGCTGGAAAGGCAGCAGCTGCAATGCGAGTAATTTTGCTAAGCTGGCATTTAGACGCTGTGCTTGGGGATGGTTTGGACTATATTTTTTCTTTCGTTGCAGCAGCTGCGGCAACGTAATCTGACTGCGTAAATCTTCAGCTACTGGGATTATGTCACATTGTGAGGAAGGACCTGCTGGTACATCCATTACTGTAGCATCATCCCTGTCGGTGGAGGTTGTAGGCAATTGCATGGCAGGACATACAGTGTGGGTAGAGACAGATGAGGAGGAGGAGGACCTACGCAAAGTTTTGCCCCAACGGGATGTGTGGCACTTGTTCATATGTCGCCTCAAGCACGTGGTACCCAAGTGTCCGGTGTTTATCCCACGCTTCAGCCTCCTCTGACATAGATTACAAATAGCAACGGTGGGGTCTGCTGCACATTTCTTAAAGAACTCCCAGACAGCAGAGTTCCTGCATGTGTTCTTTGAGGCAACAGCGCTCTGCACCGGAGCAGCTCTGACATGTGATGCCTTGGACTGGCTAGTGCTACGGTTGGTCACAGAGGATGTTGTGTCTTGTGTTTGCTGTGCCTCCTCCTCACTTGATTCCTCAGTTCGATCTGGCACCCAGGTGGAGTCAGTGACCTCATCATCAATGTCATCTTCACCCCCTATCTCCTCGTCACTGGAGCCAACTTGGCAGTATGCTGCAGCTGCTGGGGCAACATGAGTGCCAGTTATTTGTGTGTCATCACTGGCACCCCCTTCCTCTAGGTTGATTATACTCCCTTGCTCAACCTCAGAGATTGAATCAGAGCACTGTACTTGCTGCGCATCCTCAAGCAGCATGTCACTCTCATTGTAGTCAAACAATTCAGCTGACTCCTCCGTGTGTGATAGCGAGGCTACGGCAGGAGTAGCTGTGGACATGGAGGCTGCATTAGATGCTTTGGCAGCTGAGGTGGACTGTAAAGCACTAGAAGCCTGGCTGGCAGAAGACTCGGCGGATGAGGATGGCCTGGTTAGCCAATCCACCAAGTCCTCTGTATGTTGCTGCTGCTGCTTAAGACGCCAGCACCAGTTAGAAAGGACAAGCGTGCCCCTGCAGAGGATGCACCACGTCCACCACGACCAGAGACACAGCCTCCCGACACAGGGGCTGCTTGCCCTCTTATCTGTGGATGGGAGCGTCTGCCTGTCCTTTTTGTTCTTTCAGACATGGTGAGTAATATATAGATTAATATATACAGAACTCTGATTCAACTCTGGTATAAAGATTTAAATAACTCTGGTATAACTCAGTGAGACACACTGATAGATGGCAGCCAGTGACAAGAGACAGATCACCTTAATTCACAAATGTTTTAAATAAATTAGTGAGCCCCAAAATACAGCGTGGTACTGTATGTATGACGAGACACAGATCACCTTAATTCCCAAGTGTTTTAAAGAAATTAGTGAGCCCCAAAATACAGCTTGGTACTTTTTGTATGACGAGACACAGATCACTTTAATTCCCAAGTGTTTTAAAGAAATTAGTGAGCCCCAAAAAAAATTGCTGGCTGTGTGACGAGACAGTCCACCCGGTGTACCTATATTGCACAGCCTGGTCCTAACAGCCTTTGTCCTGCAATGTTTTTGTATTGGGTTCCAATCCGGGGTTTACCTCAGTCCAGTGCCATGTCCAGGCTCCTGGAGATCCAGCCTGGGTTTTCCTGTCTAGCCCTGGACTTCCAGCTGAGGCCTATCCATGTTTAAGCCTCCTTAAAAGGCAGAGAGACCCAGCCAACAGTGGTTCTGCATTATTGTGCTCCCTGACTGAGGTCATCTGGACGTGTGCAAACCTGCTCCTGCTAAAGCCATCTGTCTACCTTGTTGTTTCTTGATACATCTGCCTGTGCAAGGGACTCTCAGCGATCGCTACCTGTGGATTACAAGTGATTACCACCGTCTCTGACCTTTTGATCTCAAGGTACCACTGTCAGCTATCTGGATTTATTCCTAGTGGACCCTGTCTGCAGTCTGGGACTGCATAGTCCACTATCCTGACTCTCCATCCAAGAACTCTCCCGGGACTTTATATATTTCTTTATTCATTCAGTGCCTGCTGCCAAGGCCTATTTAAGTTTCATTAAACTTATTCATTGTGTGATTCCTGTCTGGCCTCCCCTCTGTGTCGCCGCCTGCTGGGCTCTCACCTGACCCGCACACGCCACGTGACAACGAGACACAGATCACCTTAATTCCCAAGTGTTTTAAAGAAATTAGTGAGCCCCAAAATACAGCGTGGTACTGTTTGTATGACGAGACACAGATCACCTTAATTCACAAGTGTTTTAAAGAAATTAGTGAGCCCCAAAAAGACTTGCTGGCACAGTGTGACAAGACCCAGAAAATCCCCTCAATTCACAAATGTTTGAAATAAAGTTGTAAACTCCCAAAAACTTGCTGGCACAGTGACAAGACACACATCACCTAAATTCCCTGATATTTGGTCGAAATGAAACCCCCCCCCCCAGTAGCGTGGCAGACCGGCAGTAACAACACACACAACTATCTCCTTTGAAATCTCCTCTGAAATGCGTGCAGAAGCGCTGCGTGGAAACCTTATATAGTGTGCTGCGGGACTTAGCTCTGTGAGCCCATGCTTGGGCAAAATTTGCCCAATCAGGACTCTGAGCGGTGATTGGCATAGTGTTCAACCAGTCTTGTACCAGACCTGTGGTCAGGTGCAAGGCTGTAGCCAATTACGAGCTTCAGGCAGTGGGAAAATGCATTGTGGTCGAACATGCGGCGAACACCCGGAAATGTTCGGGGTTCATTATCTGCTCGAACAGGCTAAGTTCGGGTCGAACCCCGAACCGTCCGAACCCGAACAGCTCATCCCTAATTTCAAACTCTGGGCCCTGCAGATGTGCCTGAACTACACCTCCCATGATTCACTGGCCATCTACTGCATTCAAAGAATTTTGGGAATTGTAGGCATCATTATCTGAGGGTCCGGTGCTTGAGATCCCTTGTATACAGAGGCTGATTGTGTGTTTCCATGTTCGGGGGTTCTCAGGGGTGTATTCTTCTTACATAGGGGAACTAGGCCTGGGTCTAGGGTAGCAGATTGCATAGGGGGGGGGGCTGCATTTTTTCCCCTAATATCCTTTCTGTAAGTGTTTTTAATATATTCAAGGTGTGTGGCAGGTGTATAACAGAGCTGCAGAGCAAAGACACTCCCAGAAATGTCTGGCTATTTGTTTTAATTTCATATTTGTTTGCTATCAGGTGTAGGGCAACAGAATTCGGGTAGCCTAGGGCAGAACCAAGCTTTAAAAGCACACTTTAAGGTTGAAACAGGATGAGGAAAACAGAAGGGGTTAAACTTTAACCAAAGGGTCAGTGACCTCCTTGGCCTTTCAGATGTTTTGGAACCACATCTCCTTTTGATGCTTAGCTCCTCATTAGCATAGAGTGGAGGGGGATCAAATAAAGTCCCGCTACAAGATGATTTTCCCAAACACGCTGCAACATCTCACCACCAACACCCTGGACCCTTAGGCCGGGGTCAGACGAGCGCACTAGGTGTGCCAGTACTGACGTGCCTCCCAGAGTCCGTCGAAGCGTTGCGACGATGGGGTCGGCCATACGCTGTGGCGCACGCATGAATTGTGCGCGCTACAGCGGTCGTGCTGGAAGCCTCCCCGCCGAAATGCTATGACGCGCGTTCGACGGGGCTGTAAAGTGCGATCCTCCATAGGAGGACCAAGCTTTGCAGCGTTGAGCACGCTAACTACACTCAGTGAGGTGGCCAGACAGGTGTCAGAATGGAAGGAACGTCCACTCTCACGGACGTTCCTTCCGCTCTGCAAAACACTCGTCTGACCCCGGCCTTAGGCGTAGGGAACATGCAGAATAAAAAGTATACATACACATTACACACACAAAACAGTAGGAGGGAGGACCCTGCTCTAGAGCTTCCAATCTAAGAGGAGGGGACCCGGCTAAAGAGCTTCCAATCTAAGAGGAGAGGACCCTGCTCGAGAGCTTCCATTCTATGAGGAGAGGACCCTGCTCGAGAGCTTCCATTCTATGAGGAGAGGACCCTGCTCGAGAGCTTCCATTCTATGAGGAGAGGACCCTGCTCAAGAGCTTCCATTCTATGAGGAGAGGACCCTGCTCTAGAGCTTACAATCTATGAGGAGAGGACCCTGCTCGAGAGCTTCCAATCTATGAGGAGAGGACCCTGCTAGAGAGTTTACAATCTAAGAGGAGAGGACCCTGCTAGAGAGTTTACAATCTAAGAGGAGAGGACCCTGCTAGAGAGCTTACAATCTACGAGGAGAGGACCCTGCTAGAGAGCTTACAATCTAAGAGGAGAGGACCCTGCTAGAGAGCTTACAATCTACGAGGAGAGGACCCTGCTAGAGAGCTTACAATCTACGAGGAGAGGACCCTGCTAGAGAGTTTACAATCTACGAGGAGAGGACCCTGCTAGAGAGCTTACAATCTACGAGGAGAGGACCCTGCTAGAGAGCTTACAATCTATGAGGAGAGGACCCTGCTAGAGAGCTTACAATCTACGAGGAGAGGACCCTGCTAGAGAGCTTACAATCTATGAGGAGAGGACCCTGCTAGAGAGCTTACAATCTACGAGGAGAGGACCCTGCTAGAGAGCTTCCAATCTACGAGGAGAGGACCCTGCTAGAGAGCTTACAATCTATGAGGAGAGGACCCTGCTAGAGAGCTTACAATCTATGAGGAGAGGACCCTGCTAGAGAGCTTACAATCTACGAGGAGAGGACCCTGCTAGAGAGCTTACAATCTACGAGGAGAGGACCCTGCTAGAGAGCTTCCAATCTACGAGGAGAGGACCCTGCTAGAGAGCTTACAATCTATGAGGAGAGGACCCTGCTAGAGAGCTTACAATCTATGAGGAGAGGACCCTGCTAGAGAGCTTACAATCTACGAGGAGAGGACCCTGCTAGAGAGCTTACAATCTATGAGGAGAGGACCCTGCTAGAGAGCTTACAATCTAAGAGGAGAGGACCCTGCTAGAGAGCTTACAATCTACGAGGAGAGGACCCTGCTAGAGAGCTTACAATCTACGAGGAGAGGACCCTGCTAGAGAGTTTACAATCTACGAGGAGAGGACCCTGCTAGAGAGCTTACAATCTACGAGGAGAGGACCCTGCTAGAGAGCTTACAATCTATGAGGAGAGGACCCTGCTAGAGAGCTTACAATCTACGAGGAGAGGACCCTGCTAGAGAGCTTACAATCTATGAGGAGAGGACCCTGCTAGAGAGCTTACAATCTACGAGGAGAGGACCCTGCTAGAGAGCTTCCAATCTACGAGGAGAGGACCCTGCTAGAGAGCTTACAATCTAAGAGGAGGGGACCCTGCTAGAGAGCTTACAATCTACGAGGAGAGGACCCTGCTAGAGAGCTTCCAATCTACGAGGAGAGGACCCTGCTAGAGAGCTTACAATCTAAGAGGAGGGGACCCTGCTAGAGAGCTTCCAATCTACGAGGAGAGGACCCTGCTAGAGAGCTTACAATCTATGAGGAGAGGACCCTGCTAGAGAGCTTACAATCTATGAGGAGAGGACCCTGCTAGAGAGCTTACAATCTACGAGGAGAGGACCCTGCTAGAGAGCTTACAATCTATGAGGAGAGGGTTGGCACATTAGGTGAGATAAATTAGCAGCAAAAAACATTGCAGTTCACCTCAGTACGGCGACACCGAAATCCCATTGGATACTATCGCTTCGTCTATTCACAGAACACCGAATTACTCCGAAATGCCCTGATTTTCAGTGGTTCAGTCCGACAGCTGTAAACAGGCGAATACCTTCGGATTCAATGTAAAAACGCAATATCTTGTATAAATTAAGACTGTTTATTCTTTTCGTTTTCAGCAAAAACCCTTTTTATTCTTTTATCGCTTATAGCACCTTATTGTATTTTTTAGACATTATTTTTGTTCCTCAGTTTTTTAAAAGGCATTTTTTTTTTCTGTGACTGAACTTTTCTTTTTTAAAGGGACCTTTTTAAGAATTATTTCGACACATTTAAATACAATTTTATTGGTTTAAACACCTAATGGGAGAATAGGAGACTTCCTCCTTCTTTGTTTGTTTTGCAGATCAGTGAAATTCGTCGATTCTGCATTTATTGGTGCATTTCGGCAGACTTTCCTGATGTCAGATAACTGAATCGGTGACTCGATTTTTGGTGAAATACAGTGACCATTCACTAGTGAATACACTGTATTTTCGGCGAAATGGACTCACCGAAATGCGGCGAACTGAGCCGAAACGCAAAACACCGAAATTCCACGCAATTTCAGTGCTTTGTGAATAGACCCTATTTTATTTTCGTTGACATTAGCACCAGTTTTTCATTTTTTTTGGTCCCTCCTAGAGTGCAGTAAACACCTATGACGTAATATATATAAATGAATGCAGCAATAAAACATTTAATCCATTATTTATAATTCCATTTCCTTTTAATGTGGCCAAATGATATTTAATACATCACCATGCAGGCCACTTCACTGCAAACCCTGCTTCAATATTACAGCCATTTCCATTTTGTTTTTAGCAGCATGATGTCATTGCAGTGTGTGGGGATTTTTGGCAGCAGTATCTCAGCACACTGACACATCAGGATGACCTGCTGCTAGGGTGACATATAGACTGTGGCTGTTCCCACACACTGACACCGCCAGCAGGTCCAGCACTCCTACCCAGGGCTACTCAAAAGTAACCGAGTAGCGTTAAAATGACGTCATGAATCGAGGTGCTCGTTAATATGCAATGGCCAGAGTTCACAGCTCCAGCCAGCAGCCGATGTCATCATCATGACGCTGTGCGGCCACTAGGTGGCGCTGTGTGTGTGTGTGTGTGTGTGCGCGCGCAGGGCGGCTGCTTCTCTTATGACCTCACCCACCGTGAAGGCCCCAGACGCTATAGCTGTCCTGAAATCTGCCTGTCTGCACTCAGCGCCGCTCCCTTTTCCGGGCTTCACACAGCAGCGAGCTGGAGTGTAACACCGCGCACCCCGCCCCTCCTGTATCCCGCTTCGCTTCTGGTTGCGGCTAGGCGGGTCCACCATTGACTCGTTACAGGCGGCTGCTCAGCCCTCCCTTGTGAGGCGGGGTCCTCGGGGCAGGCCCGGGTGATGTCATTCTTTGTGGTGGCCGCAGTGGCAAGATGGCGGCAGAGAGGAAGCTGCTAGGCGCTGACCGGGGGGAGGCACCGGGCGCGGGGGGCGAAGAGGACGAGGGACAGAGCCTGTGGTGAGGCTGTTACACCGGGAGAAGGGAGGGCTCCTGTGCTGGGCAGCCATGTCTGCGGGCTTTCTATGTGCTGGAACCCCACATGTATTCTGTATCCCCCACTTTTCTCCCTGTCATCTGTCCCGGGGGGGGGGGGGAGGGGCGTCTGTCACCTCACAGGCGCCTCTGACATTGTTTTTATTTATTTTTTGCGGCAGGGCACCTCAATTCTTTTATACATAGGTGATGGACCCCCTGCTCTTGTGCACCTCCAGCCTGCTGAATGGCTCACCTGGAAGCCAAGAAACCGGGCACATGCTGATTTATTCCCACAGGACAGGGATGGAGGCTTGAGGGTATCTCCAGATGTGACAGACACAGCATCCCAAGTGCCAAGAGCCGCCATCCCTGTCCTGAAAGCCACCCCAGGACATGTGTGGACTCATTAGGTCTCTGCCACGGCTTGACAAGTCCAGAATCTTGTTATATTCTACCTTTTTGGCTTCTAACATTCTGGATAATTTATTCAGCACAAAAAATAAGTTTGGGAACTTTTCCCCTGAACCTCAAATCCAGCTACACTGTGTTTAGGTGTTGCACTCTCTCTCTCTATGTTATATGTAATTTTCTAACTCAACGGTTGGCAACATTGGCCCTACAGATGCTTTGGAACTACATCTCCCATGATGCAGCAGATACACGTTACAGTGGTGGATGTATTTCCAAAACATCCGGAGGGCCGGCTGATCCCTGATCTAAATCATTGATACACACGTGGTATGTATAATGCTCTAAATCAGGGCTGTCAAACTCAGGCCCCCCAGATGTTGATGTCTACAATTTCCAGAATTCCTTCAGTTCAATAGATGGCCAGGGAATCATGGGAGTTGTAGTTGAGAAACATCTGGGGGGCTGGAGTTTGACAGCCCTGATCTAAATGATTCATTCAATAAATGCGTGTGTATATATACAGTGTAATGATCTATGTGTATATATATAATGCTCTATACGTATATATAATATATATATCATATGTATGTACTGTATATAATGTATACACGATGTGTATATATTTCTGTGTATAATCTATAGACTTGATGTGTTTTATAACTGTCAAACTACGTGTATATACACACATGTAGTTGACCTATACACGTGTATGTACTGTATATAATCTATAAACACTGTGTGTGTATAATACCGGTATGTACATTTAGCGTAAAAATGTCGTGGTTTGCGTTCCCTTTGGGGTGGATTCATTTAATTCTGTCACTCATCATCATGTCGCTGTATACCCTGTAAGCACAGGTACCTGCAATCCGTTGCAGATTTGTATCGGGAAGCTGCAGGAATCTGCCGAGCGCACGTTATCTCGACTTCTCGTTTTCCATCACCAGGTTACATGATACCCCATTGCAGTATCAAAAAAAAAAAAACACTCAATCCACCATCCTCACCTACCACCGGGATGCCTGCGTGACCGGCATTTATCTTCTAGCATGAGTCAACTATCTTATCCCTCCAGATGTTTTTTTTACAACTCCCATGATGCTCAGCCAATCTAATGAGTGGCTGAGCATCATGGAGGGGGGGGGGGTCGTTTCAAAACACCCAGAGGGCCATGGTCGGTGACCTCTGAATACCGGCTCAGCATTATTTTATTTTGAAACCACCTTTCCCATGATGCTCAGCCAGATTCCCAGTCCGGAGCGTCACGGGGACTGCAGCTTCAAAACCTCCAATGCTGGCGACACCTGATCTGGGAGGCAGGTCGGCTGTTAATAGGATGTGTATTTAAGGTGGGCTTGCTTAGTCGTGCAGGCCTGTGTCCATGTTTCTGATCTGTCCTGTTTTCGTACGTTACAAATGCCACTGGGACCAGAGATCTGTCACCATATAGCAGTAAGTGCCGGTACCTTTTGGCAAGTGAAAAGACTAATCCGGCTTTGTGGCTCGGCTCAGACATAGCGTAGAAGCCAGTAAGAAAACTTGGGAGCCAGGTACAGATTTTTTTTTTATGAGCCAGGCAAAGGTTGATTTTTGCAGCATCATTATTATAATACACAAAACGTGTATGCATCAAGATATTATCTAAACCAGGTATGGCAAACATGCTTCTGAACTACACCTCCCATGATTCTCTTTCCATCTATTATATTCAAAGAATTCTGGGAAATGTAGGCATCAACATCTTGGGGACCGGCGTTTGCGGATCCCTGCTCTAGAATATATTTGCCCCTCTTGTGTTTTTTTGTTCCCTGTAATCAAAGCATCCCGGCAGTACTTCTTCATAACCGGTGCTTCTCCCGGTTGGTGTAGCCGGGGATGGATCTGTCGGGGTGTGTGCATGAAAGGGATTGCGCAGGCTGCTTTTGCTTTTATTAATAGTCATTGAAAAAAAGAAAACAAAGCCAAACCTTGCAGAGTTCTCCGCGTTTAACCCGTCCTGCCTTGGGGGATGCTACACCCTGTCACATGTTCAGAGGGTTTGAATCGCAGACAGCGCTCTGGTTTACATTATAAATGCTCTGTGCTCATTACTATTTCATTACTTTAATTTTTTTCAGTAGTCATACATTGGCCGTCGGCGATGACGGTGAAAGATTTGACGGTCAGGGTCTCTGCCAAGCAATCCTTCCCTTCCTACCCGCTGCGATGTTCATCTTCCTCCTTAATCTAAATAGGAAAATTTGGAATAATGGGATTTTGCGAGTAATCCGGTTAGGACGAGGAGGACCCTCCTCATCCTCTGCTCTGACGTCAGACAGACGGGATAATTTGTAGTCGGTAGGCCGGGTCGGATATTTTTTTTTAGATGGACACACATGGGGAGAATAAAGGTCACATTATCTCTGCTGGCCAGTGATGCAGAATCTAGGTAGCCGCTGATGTTTCAAAAGTAGGCGTCCCTTGATGCTCTGCCAGCTGGAGAATTAGGGGGCACGTAGTTATGAAACATAAGGGGATGATGAGCTGTCATGTAGATCGTCCTCATCTGTAGAGTTGTTTTGACCAGGTCGGACCTCACCATCTTCTGGCGCACTCGTCCATGTTGTCCCTGTATTGGACAGGGGAGGACTGGGGAATCTCAGTATTTAGGGACCACTTTATACGCGGAAGAGGAGGATCGGAGGGTGCTCCATGAATATTATAGGGGATGGCACCTGTCCGTAAAGCGGGAGACCTTCTCCACGTGTTTGAGGCTCCACTGTGCGATTTATCACAAAATCGGCGCTATGTAGCATCTCCAATGCATTTCAATGGAGATGTTCACATCTTGCCGCGCGACATCGCGGTAGCGTGTCTCTGGTACATGACCCTTTTTTTGCGATTTCCATTGGTGGTGATGTGCAAAATTGCGACGTCACGAATATGAAAATCGCACAGTGTGGATGGGGCCTGAATTGCAAGAAATGCGCTGGAAAAACACGTGGTGTGCACATGCGAACCATCACATCGACGCTATAAGCTTCATGTCTGTCCACTGTGTCCTGATGACGGAGTCCGGACTAGAGGAGCCGCTACGTCGTGCGTCCCCGAAACGCCTACAGTCTAGAAAGCAAATGGTGTTGCTCTTTTCAAAAATCCGCTTCATAAAACGGGTTCATGAGGTTAAATCCCTAATGGCCTTTATACAGAGATTTCTCGGCGTTCATTTGGAAAGGTATGTCACATAATCAAACTCCTTTCCTTTTTTCTTTTTTACTTTAGAAGATTAATCGCCAAAAAAATTCCTTTTTTTTCTTCATGTATACTCATTCTGTAACGTGACCTTGATTCCCTTTTAAGATTGAGAACAGTCAAAGAGCCCCCATCCCACCTAAAACAAAGACTATGAGGAGGTGGTTATGGAAATAGGATTAATGACGTGTCGGTAGAAAATAAGTAAATGGTTAACATTGCTAAAATGCTTCTTTTACCAGATTGGGTTTAATAAAGCTTCCACATTTCTCACGTTTATAGACCTCCACATCAAAAGTCTGCTGTAGTGCAGACACCGCACGTACCAGGGCGGCATTATCCTAGACGGCTGCAAAAAATAGTGAGACCTTGTGGACTTCATTTGCATGTTCTACCCAGAATTCCTTGCTGTATACAGGGAATGTAGCAAAGGTGTTCAGTGGGCTAAGATCTTCCTTAGATGTGCAAATGTTTTTTTGCAATTACTCTCTGGAAATTTTGCTGAAACGAGGATTTTAATTGCATATATATATTTATATTTCTAGTGTATAAAGCGGCATTCCACAGACAACTCTGCAATAAAGTTTATTATGCTACCTCCAAAAAAGCCAACATTTCAGTTTAACACCCAAACCACGTCTGTCAAATTCCGCACCCCCCCCCCACCCGATATCGATCCCTACTATTCCTAGAATTCTTTGAATGTGAAAGATGGCCATGGAATCATGGGAGTTGTAGTTCAGAAACATCTGAAGCTAGATTCCGAGTCGTGTGAAAGATTTCCAGAGCTCTGGTTAAAGTCTTTGCAGTTGGTAATCTTACACCTTACTCTGAATCTCGCCCCTGATGGACCACAGTTTGGCAGCCCTGACAACGTTCATCTGTATCTATCCGGTGGGAAATAGTGCAGCCTTTTGATCCTGTAGATTGCTTTATATCAGAGCTCACTAAAGACGTGTCTGTCTCATTGTCGCCATGCACTTGGACACCAATCATAACGGGGTTGACAAATCCAGGGCCCGGGTATCCTCAGGTTCATCGAACTTCACTTATGACTGCCTGATTCTTAAATCCGTCCACACGCACTGTGCTGGCAGGCTGGTGAGCCGCGAGAATATACTGTGCAGCGGCAGAATGGGGCTTGCAAGACACCGCACAGTGACACAAAGCGATGTAGCAATTTAATCATCATCTTAACATCTCTATAGTAATTACTTAAAATGATCTAAAAATATCCCCTGTTGTACCTAGACATTCCTTTTTGCATTATTAGTGTGCTGCGCGATGAATAGGATTAAAATCGCCGCGTATATATAATATATATATAACATCTTTCCAGGCTCTTATTTTCTTGCTGGCTCTTACTATTATCAAAGCTTGAATAATATAATCAGATTTACTTTACTGGATCTTTCCTCCCTGGATCCCTTTCCACGATTGGGAACTAAATCCATCGCAGCTTTATAAATGTTGGGCTCTTGTGTCTTTCCCTGCCTGGATTTTCCACATTGTTCCTCAGCGTATCCAGACATATAAAGTAACATGCTCTTTTTTTTTTTTTCCTCTCCCCTTGAAGGTCATCGATTCTGAGTGATGTTTCTACCAGTGCAAGATCCAAGCTGCCCTCCGGTAAAAACATACTGGTTTTGGGTAAGTACAGACCTCTATGGCCCTTATGGCAGAGCTCAGCAACCTTGGATCGGCACATTTCCCATGATGCTCAGCCAGATTGAATTGGCATCATGGGGAATGCAGGTCCAAAACTTCTGGAGGGTCACGGTTGCTGATCCTTGCCTTATGGTTTCATACTTTGATGAATTTTCTTACTGCATTATAATGTTTAAATGCTCCTGCCATGCACAGGTTTAGTTATCTTTCCGTCTATATATTACACGATTATGTATTCTAATAAATAAAGCAAGGGAAAGATGCACCTCCACCTTTCCTCCATCAGGCCTGCAGCAAAGACCCCCAATATATCGGGGTAATGCTGCTCAACTATTGTTACTTGGCTCTGATTCTCATGAACCAAACTATTGATAAATTAAAACCCACATTATTAAATGTAACACTTTATTTGCTGCTGCTCTGGCTTTGTTGTGTTGTACCGCTCACACATCTTGTGTTCACGCAGGCGAGGATGGCTCGGGAAAGACCACTCTTATGGCCAAGCTGCAAGGGGCTGATCATAACAAGAAAGGACGAGGTCTGGAGTATTTATACCTGAGCATTCAGGATGAAGACAGAGATGGTGAGTGTCCGTGTAAACGTGATTATCCCGTTTTTTTTCTTCCATTTGTCAGAGCAAATCATTCCTCAAAGCCAGGAGAGATCAACCTTGGCTCTCTGGGTGTTTTGGAACTATATTTCCCTTGAGGCTTTCACAGCCTGAGCATTATGGGAGATGTAGTTCCAAAACTCTGGAGAGCCAAGGTCGAGCACCCCTGCTCTAAGCTAATCATAGCTGGCTGCTTAAGAACAACTGAGGAAAAAGTTTTATTAAAAGGATTTTATAATTAAAAGATGGTGTAGCCAATCTTTAACCTCCCTGGCGGACATATTTTATATGTCAGAATTGGTACACTTTATTTGGCCCCCTAGCGGTATTAGAGTGTGGCTTGGGGTTAAATTTCGATCCTGAAAACGGTAACCCTGAGCCACACTCGGCTGGATACATACCAGTACCTGCGCTCCCTCGCTGCCCCCCCCCCCCCCCGCTGTTACCTCTGGACAAATGTGACGTCCTACTTCCTGGTTCCCTTCTTGCGAGATTTTTGTCTTTTAGCGTCTGGTTCTTCCCATGCCACAACTTAAGCTGATGGCAGTGGCTGCAGGAAGAAGCAGAAGTCGTCACTTTGCAGAGTCGTGTCTGTCTGCATGCAGGAAATGGGATGCCCATTTAAATGCTTAGTCATAGAGTGGCATCGGACACTCAGCATTGCACAACAATCTGCAAACCAAAAAAAATATAGGAAGAATCAGGACCTTTTATTTGGGCAACATTTCCGTTGCAACTGCAACCTTTATCAAGCGTGATCTCTTTTCTGCTACATGTGGAGCTAAGCATTCCTGACCTAAACCCGCACGGCTGATTTAGCAGAGACTGATGGGTTTCTGGGTGTGGGGGAAGCTCTACAGCCTTCGGGAAGGTTGAATCAGCCTGCCAAGACACTCTGAATTATAAATATTATATTCAATGGCTCTGGTGGCTAGAGTGTCTCTTGGAGGGATAAACGTGCTGCCGTGGGACATTCTGATCAAATGCACCGTAGATACTCGAGTATAGCGCGACCCGAATATAATGCGATGGGTAGAGCTTTATTATGGAAATGAGAGAATATTCAAGACTCGCATATAACGCGAGGAACAAAATTTTACTGTACCGGTAAACAATTAAAATCCTTCCAGGTTCTCTTAACACAGTCAGGCTCCCCCTCGGGTCAGGGTGCTCTGCTCTAGAATGATTGCAGTTGTTACTAAGTATGAAGCCATTGGCCACCCGTCTTCTTTACTAGTGATTAGATGGCTGGTGGAGGTGATAGGTTGGCTTAAACTGAGCATGCCCTCTGACCGTGATGGATCCCAAATCTCCCGAGTCTGGGAGTTCCTGAAGTGTTTGCAAGCATCAGGGAGCCCCGCATTCACTTCAGTGAGACTACCGGAGCTTCCGGGAGACTTGGGATCTAGAGCAAGGCAATTTTTTTTTTTTTTATTTTCTTTCTTACATGCGATGCAGAAGTCTCGAATATAACGCGACCCCCTCCAATTTTAAGGTAAATTTTTGTCACCGAAATCTAGCGGTATACTCGCGTATCTACAGTATGTGCCTTATTCATAAAGGGGCAGGTTATTGTCTAATAATCATTTAGTTGAGTCTTAAGTTTGTATCTTTTGAATCTGATTTCCAGCCCCTCTTCTCCAAAACGGAAGGGTCAGCCCCCGGCCAGGAAATGTGTACCTGCAGCTTTCTCGTTCCTGTTAATCCCTGTATGATGTAGATTCATTCCTGAGAATGTTTGCATCCTCCCTCCGACATGAGGGAACTTTAGCCATTTCTGTCAGATTAGTGGTGCACACCAACCTGTAGGAGTTGTTCACAATGGAAAATGAGCACGTGGCTCTTCTGCACTACCACCTCCAATATTGTACTTGCCATTGTGATTGAAGCGTCCCTTTAAACATGCAGTGGATGCTCTCCCTCCCTCCTCCCATGATGTAAGGTTTTCTGTTTTTGTGCCAAGAATGAGTAGGAAAATTTTACTTGGTCGCACAAGTGCAAGAATGTGAAGAAACTGAAAGCTTGATTGGTGGAAAGGAAGCTGCCAAGATGTGCAGTGAGAGCGTGGCCACCTACGCTGGGAACAGAAGAAACACCCAATGTCTATTCACTTTCTTCCGTGTTCCTGTGGAGGTGGCAGACAGCCTCTAGTGATTACCTGATTGTCAGATGGGTATCGCTGCTCAGCGCCAACTCGTACGATCCTGATGTGTGGCTTGACAAATTCCTACCAAATGTTCTTCAGAGCCTGACAAAATTTACGCACAAAGTATAAAACAAATAAATCAAATTTAGTTGCCAGAGGTAAATTTGTTGGAGTCCATCGCTACCTGGCCCCTGGGTTTATTGAGCCCTGGTATAATCTATACGAGGGAAATTAAACTCAAAGCCCTCCAGATGTCGATGCCTTTTTCAATTCTTTCAATGCAATAGATAGCTAGGGAATCATGGGAGTTGTAGTTCAGAAACCTCTGCGGGGGGCTGAAGTTTGACAGCCCTGAACTATGTATTGAGGGATCCGACGTAGGATTCAGGTGGCCAGTGGCTACCCAGGCCAGATTTAATAACTTAATACGTTTTTGACTGTAATTGTGTTAGGTGGAGCTCACAATAAATGAGAACACGCCTGGTCGCTGCAGATCTGGGATCTCAAACTCTGTTCCCGCTTGTGTTGATTTGGCCTAGGAATTCTGCAGCTGTTGGCCAGAGAATCATGGGAGTTGTAGTTCAGCAACATCTGGGCTCCAGATTGTGACATCCCTGCTGCAGATCCATTCATACAAATAGAATAAACATTGTGGTTTTGTCAAATACTGTGTAACGCTGTTTCATGTAAATTTTCCTCCTTTCAGCAGTGACACATTGTTAGCCGGGGTGTGGCGTGAATGACCTAACTAGTTCAAACAAATCCATCTTGAAGCCACGCCATGGATAAGCTGAGGGCGCCGCTGATGCACATTTGTTTTTCATTATCGGGGCAGAGGTGGTTTTATGGTTTATATAACTACTGCCACTTTCGTAAAGTTTTGTGTAAATTGACCCCCCCTCCCCTTCTTTAATAGAGGTGTGCCCCGTGCAGCTCAGAATGCAAACCTCTCTCCCATGTGCCTGCAAGCTCAGCGGCAGAATATGACCCCTTAACAGATTCTCTAAACTTTCCCACCAAGACCTATGGCTTTCTTGTCGCAGTCCTTGACAGCACGGCTCTGTACTGTTGGGACACACTGTATGAAGAATGACTGCTTATTGTGGGGCTGCAGACAGGACAGCAAGCGGGGTGACAGCCATGGTGCAAACCTTTCAAAATATGTAACCAAGCGCAACCCCGGTGACAGGAAAAGCTTGGGCAGGATCTCAAACTGTGGCACCCACAGATGTTTCTGAACTTCAGCTTCCATGACTTTCTGGCCTATTGTTACTGGTTTCAGGGATCCCTGGGAATCGCAGGCGATCAACATCTGGGGGCCTGAGTTTGATAACCCTGGCTTGATGTACATGGAAAAATGGGGCGAGATGGGGCACAAATGCAAGAATAGATTGTCTTTCTTGAACCGTCCTGATCTTTCCTGCAGGCCCGTGTCTGGAGATGATACAGTCAGGATGTGGATGAAAGGTCCACGTTTCTTGGTCAGCGTGGCTCCGTGTTGCTTCCGGTGCTGTGGTGATGGGGGTGCAGAATGTGAATATATTGCCCTATTGCAGCACAGCAAGGAGAAAATGTATAGAGGTCTGCGTCATCTGTTAATGACAAAAACGGGTACCCAGCACCCCAAATCACAAGGTGGTTTTTCTGCAGGCAAAGTGCGACATTTCAGTTGGTAAAGTGACCTGAGTAAGGTCACTTCGCTGACTGAAACGTGGCGCCATCTCCTTGAATAAAACCACCTTGCAATTCAGAGTGCCTGTTACCTGTTTTGATTTTGTTATTGTGGTTGACCTCACTGGGCCCGTGAGCCCCCGCTTTACTGCCATTCTTTATCCATCTGTCAAAAGAAGGCAATTTTCAGTCACATCTGGCGTCTGAGACCCTGCTCTGCGCCCGGCAGCAACGTCCTCGCTGGTCACATGTACAACATCATAAGAATATGAAATCCTAAAATCCCACATTTTCATTCAAATCTAAAGCACACAATAAGTGCAGAATCTGCAGCAGAGCACACGATTTGTGCGTCCGTTTAAAGGGACAGTGCCACCAATAAAAGCACTAACTAGATTACTTGTGCATCACAAACAAAACAGCCTTATGAACCTCACAAGGTTTTTTTTTTTACTTTGTTCGAAATAATTGCATGTAAAAAGGAAAGTTTTCCTCTTGGTCTAATTTTGTGGATTATTTTCCCATGATTCAACATTTACCTAAATCAGCATTTTACTGCTGTGGGCGAAACCTAAATCATGATGTCCTGAGATACACCCTGCGCTTTTACTGGCTGCTGTGTCACTAGAGGGCAGGACCAGGCAGATCAGCCGATTGAAGATATGTAAAGGGGGGGGGGGAGATCAGTGAAAATACAACCTGCATATACGTTATGGATGCCTGTGTGTGCTAGGAGCTGCATTGTATCTAATGTAGCCCTTACAGCAGGCTGCAAGCATCACATACATTGCTCCTATTACTCCCTGGCATACATGATGTATATGTTTTTTGTTTTTTGGACTTTAAAGCTGAGTTATCTGCGGCCTGTGCTGCAGTGCATTGCAGGACGTGGGGGGCTGGGAGAGCAGGACACGTTCAGGCTGTTGGGGCTGCTGAGCCGCGCCCCCCCCCCCCCCCCCGTGTGCTGAGCTCATTTTCACAGTGTTGTGCTCCATGTTGAACGTGATTCGAAGTCATGTTTTATTACAGGACCCAGGCATAGTGTATATTATTTTTCTCAGCGGAGTCAGAAGGTTGATAATATCACTGCTATTTGTATACTTAGTGTGACCGGCCCCATAAGGGGGCACATATAATTTATTCATGCTGATGGGCACTGCATGAAAAATGTGACCCCCCCCCCCCCCGCAGGCTGTATAATCCATACGCTGCGTGTAAGAAATCAAAGAGGATTCCCAGGTGACATGCCTTGATTTCCTTTTGCAGCATATGAATTACACATGTTGCAGGGCAGCTCTTCTCCCTGTGCTTCCCTCTGCATGAAGTAGCAATATGTGTCCCTTTTATACATGGCCGATATGATCACCCTATGTATACGTCATGTCCCGTCACGATGCGTCAAAAGAATGTGAAAACAGATATAACTTGCATCTTGTCTGTGGAGTCACCCTGCTCAGCGCCCCCTGTAGTGTCTGCACGCTGGCGGCTGCTGCAGGAAGGGGATCACGGCTCTCCGGCCGCGATCTCTTCCCATAAAACATTGTATTCTGAGATCCAGAATACTCGGGGCCCCAAACAGTCCGTATATAAGCTTGCTCCACCTGTATTCAGCATGATACATTATGGCGATCCCGGTAGGGAAAATTGAAAGCATTGCAGGAGACGTTTCATTGATTGAAGCTTCCCCTGCTTTTCTTCAAATCCAGATCACCGGAATTTATTATGCTTGCAACACTAAACAGCGAATAATAGGGACGTTGTGCCCCTGATCAGAGTAATTTGTGAAGTCGCAGCCATCATTGGGTAACCCACTGGGTGAGGTCAATAATGACCCCTTGAGCACTGGGCCCCAGGACTTCACCGTGGACCTGGGTCTCCATGCCTAGGATAGAACCGTCTCACTAAAGATGATAATCGATCCCTGAATATCTTTATCTGCCTCTGATGCTTGATTTAACCCTTGTTATTCCTTGTGGAATTGCTAGTAACGATTGCAGGTTGTGTGCCCGCGGCACACTCTCCCATGTCAGATGCTGACCTTGCATCCCGATGGTTGGGTTCAGTTCTCCTGAATGTATAAAAGCCACTAAATAACGCTAATAAAGAATGCACAAAGAATATCTTTCCAACAAAGCAGCCGGCGGCATTTAAAGCTTTGCACGTTAAGAAAACACGCCATGGAGGTGGCATAATGCAATCAGACTGGATATCCTTCATTCCTGCCAGGCCCCAGACTGGCACAGCATTAGTGTTTTGACACTTGGCTGATGGCTTCCTTCGTCACATCGCACGGGCCCGCTGCCAGTGATCCATAGCCCGTGCGTGTCTTTTCTAGACAGACATGTACATGATCTAGCGGCGGCGGGCCCTATCGCTCAGAGCCAGACTATTTGTAGCGGGGCAATATGCGGCTCGACGCCACTCCAGGGCAAATCGCCAGCTATTTACAGCACCCGCCTGTGCCAAGCAGCAGCTGCGTTCCAAATTACGGCTGATATTGTCCTAAAACAATGAGCTCTTTTTCTATCCTCGGCCCGGCCCATCCTTACTGAGTGCACGGCCGAGCGATTAATTTTTTTTTTGTAAACACATTGGGTGTTAATTGCACGGTTTTGGTACTTGCAGAATATTGATCACTTTTCTGTAAGAATGTGAGCCGGAGATGCCGCAACTACAATTCCCATGATTCTCAGCCAGTCTTAACGCTAGCTTTGCATTACGAGACATGGCATTATGTAATCCATATACATGTCATGCGGCCAGGGTTTGCCATCCTTGCCGCAGACGGTGAGCGGGCTGAGGAGCCAGAGAGGATTTTCTAGCTGTTCACGGTCTCCTCAAACCTGAGCTGGATTGCAGGTCCTAGAGATGGTGAGGGGGGGGGGGGTGCGACTCAAGACTGGTCCCACGACAGTACAAATAGTATAGGGAGAGCACACCTCATCCAGAAGACTTCGAAAACCTGCATTTTCAACGCTCTTCTGAATTCTAATACTTTTAGTCCAATGTGCTTCCGCTCAGGATCTCGGCTCCCGAACGCCATAGCAGACCGTGACACCTGCTGCCAGCGCCTAGGTGTGTGACCTGGTAACCGGTGTCACGCTGAGCTTTGTGTAAGGAAAGGCTGCACAGCGCTCCCAGCATGTGTTCTCTATGGTGGCTGCGGCAAGATGAAGATCCCGGCTCTCCCACTTTCCAAATCCATAGACTTTGTAATGGCTCTGGTAAATTCACGGCAGGCTTGGAATCTGGCTCCTTGTTATTCTGTGTTGATCGTGAGCTGCCAACAGGCGGTCTGTGTACGCAGCGACCCGGTACACGTAGATCCTGCAGCCACACGGCGCGCCTGTCTGTTTACTGTTCAGAAGCTCTATGATAGGGCTGTCAAACTCCACTCCCCCAGATTTTTCTGAACTACAGCTCCCATGATTCCCTGGCCATCTTTTGCATTCAAAGATTTCTGGCAATTGTAGGCATCAACAACCTCTGGTGGGTGACAGCCCTGCTCATTGCCCCCAACTCTCATTACACGATCATCATGTCACGTTTTCATATAAGAGCTTCAAAGCCTGGATTTATTGTGCCGTCATGTAACATCAATACTTGCTAAAGGCTCTATGAACTTGGTGTTTTTTTTTTTTTGTTTTTAAGGAAGCCGAGTCTAATCTGTGCTTGTTTTCTTTGTCTCTTTGCAGACCAAACTCGCTGCAATGTCTGGATTTTAGATGGCGACCTTTACCACAAAGGCCTTTTAAAATTTGCCCTGTCTGCGGACACCATTAAGGATACGGTGGCGGTGTTCGTGGGGGACATGTCTAGACCGTGGACCATCATGGAGTCCTTGTTGAAGTGGGCCAGTGTATTGCGGGAGCACATAGACAAACTGAAAATCCCCCCGGAGGAAATGAGAGACCTGGAGCAACAGAGTAAGTCTGATGTGAGGCTTCCACATCCCCACGACTGTGCTTAACATTGCTTTGCTTTAGCCTTTCTTGGAGGGGTTGAAACTTGTGTTTTGCTTGCGAGAGAGCTTTATTGCTATTTCCATTGCCAGGTCAAATCCTCGAAGAGTAGCAGCTACTAGCAACATGGAATATTTTGCCAGTAGAGTCCTAACGTATGACTTTACAAGGACCCAGAACCCCCCCCCCCCCCCGCCATCAAATTGCATTGTCCGGCACAAAGTCCACAAGAGAGTCACACTCCCAAAATGCAGAGCAGACACATCCCGAGACAAACAATTGATGGCATAGGCAGGTGTGTTTGGATTTGCACCGCAATGCTTCCACTTGCATTAAAGGGACGCTCTACTCATCCTGGCCACTTTGTGTTAAATGATCAGGATGTGAGGAGTGCCCCCTCCCTGCAGTCCCGATGGGGTGAAGTGAAGTTTCCTCCATCCCACCCAGCGTTGCAAGGATTTTCACACTTCCTGGCTGTCAGTCACTAGTGATGTCAACATACAGCGAGCGTGCCAATGTCACGGAGACCAACTGCAGTAGCGAGCGGTCTGAGAGGCAGTCGATAGATCCGATCTGTGCATGCGCTCTCAGCTCTGATCCATCATTCTGCACAGGCGCTGCCGAATCTGCGTAAGTAAAGCATACGGAAAGTGGTCAAGTTCCGTAGCCCTGCACAATTTGTGGTTATGCTAAGCAGGTTGGCGCTGCCATGTTGCGTAGAAGCTCAAATTGCACAGGAAAGCTTAAAGGATTTCCGTGATCAGTAGCCACTCAGCTGAAGAGGAGCTGCGCTGCGTGTGGGACAAAAAGGGGTAAAATCGCCTAAGAAAGTAAAAAATAGAAAAAATATTGGGCAGAGGTTGTCCGCATCTGCCAATTTAAGGGCAAAGAAAGGAAACTTTCTTCAATAGAGGTTCCCTTTTTAATCCTTTCTCAAGCCTTTAAGCTGAAACCTTCCCGTGTGTGTGTAGATCTCCAAATGAGCCTGTCTATTGCAGAGAGTGGCATTCCCGTCCCGCAGTGCACTGCAAGTGATGTAAAGCGCATTATATCCTGTGAAGCTTCCCGTCCTGTGCTGCAGTGCACTGCATGGGATGTAAAGCGCATTATATCCTGTGATGCGTCCCGTCCTGTGCTGCAGCGCACTGCATGGGATGTAAAGCGCATTATATCCTGTGATGCGTCCCGTCCTGTGCTGCAGCGCACTGCATGGGATGTAAAGCGCATTATATCCTGTGATGCGTCCCGTCCTGTGCTGCAGCGCACTGCATGGGATGTAAAGCGCATTATGTCCTGTGATGCGTCCCGTCCTGTGCTGCAGTGCACTGCAATGGATGTAAAGCGCATTCTATCCTGTGATGCGTCCCGTCCTGTGCTGCAGTGCACTGCAAGGGATGTAAAGCGCATTCTATCCTGTGAGGGCTTCACCTGTCAGCTGAGGAGGAATGTGTTACTGAGAAAAGGGTAATGATGTGTGAAGCCGAACACCTTTTTATGAGGGTGTTATTGGGCTGTAGGGGACATGTACGGCTTGAAGACTAGCTGATCCGTCATGCATCTCCAACAAAGGCAATAAAACAATAACATAAAAAGGTTGTGACATAACTTTATAATCTATTTAGAAACCACGATAGATGACCATGAAATCATTGCGCTGCATTAGAGGCAGACAACCCCCCCCCCAACCTGTCCCTGAACCCACCACCCCAAGTGTATTTTCCCTAAGTGTTTCTCCCCCCCCTCCCCTGGTAGCGTTACCTTTTCTTCAGGTCTGCTGGTTTTTGAAGAGATTTCATCCATGCGATTTGTAATTTAAGCCGCTGCTGGTGTTTGCTAAAAGGCGACACGTGATCCCGAGTAGGAGGATTGTCTGTTTATGCTTGGATGACTTAATATTATTCATAGCGTTTGGGCCCCTTTAGTGGCATTGTGAAACCTGAAAGACTCAGATCTTCAGAATTTCTTTGACTTAGCTCCCTGACACGCTGGACGGGTCCTACTGGTCGCTGGGGCTACTCTGATGGCTGCAGCACACAAGGAACACGTTGAGGGGGGGGGGCTCTGTGCAGCTCCAGCGTGTGACAGGCGTGTACATTGAGACCTCCTTTCTCTTTACAGCATGTCCCTCACAAAGGGCTGTGCATCATCTCCCAGCGTGTGTACATGCTTGTGCTGCAGCATCCAAGTGTATTGTGGTTCCCCCTGCCACATCCCGACGGCAGATTCTCCTGGATTCCAAAATCAAGAGTGCTTGGGGTCCCAAACATTAAGGACTTGGGTGCTCAACCTGTATATGTATATACTTAAATTCTGGTTGAGGATTTTTTTAACCCATACCGCCTCTGACTCTGACTGTCAAATCCAATATCCGCTGCTGGAACCTCATCCTCGCTTAAGCCGGGCTTGTAGGAGCAGTGTGACGAGAGTGACTTTCAACTGGGGGTACCTGGACTTGGCATTGCTGTTGGAGGTGTGGGTCTGGGGAGGTTCGACTTGTCATTTTATTCCCCAACCCTCTCCTATGTCCAAATCACCCTATGCCTAAAGGGTACAGGGTGCGTGTGTTGTGTATGAATACTGTTATTTTACCGTTATTATAGATAATATCATTACTGTGTGTGTCACTGTAACCCTTTCCAACCCGCCGTATATAGAATATGTTTTAGATGTGTGACAGGTTTAAATGGTCATGGTCTGTGCCATTTGGCAAACATTACCCCATTATCAGACATATTGTTCTGTTTTTTGGAATGTTGTATAACGCGTCTTGGTGTCTGGGACAGAATTGGATTAGGGACCGGTAATTAAGGGGAGGTGTGTGTGTGTACGTGTACGCTGTGGCAATAACCCAGTAGGCTTGATCCAGTATGTTCGGTGTCGATCTATGGGAAAATATGCAAAAGATGCTTTGCTGTGTTGGAGTTCTAGGACCAGAGGAGGAAGCTAGTCACCGCGACCAAGAGACCTCGTACACCTTGGTTCATGTAACCAGTTCACCGGAGCATCCGTTAGTCTAAGTTGTTTTCTAAATTGCTTTTCCCAAATTAGACTTGCTCATATTCGGAGTAGAAGTCGACTTCTGTGTAAACGCATTGATCAGTTCGTCAGCAGCCGCCTAATCCGTACTAACCAAAATATTGTTTGCCTGTGGGTTTTGGAGCTGACGCTCCGTGCAAAGAAAACTGCGGGGCTTGTTTTAAATTAGCCGGATCGTCAGAACAGGATGAGCAGCTGCTTGGCAGAATCACAAGGGCATATTAAAAGGTTTTTATTAGCATCCTGAACCCGCACAGGGTCTGCCTCAGCCGGTCTGCCTCAGCCGGTCTGCCTCAGCCGGTTTGCCTCAGCCGGTTTGCCTCAGCCGGTCTGCCTCAGCCGGTCTGCCTCAGCCGGTCTGCCTCAGCCGGTCTGCCTCAGCCGGTCTGCCTCAGCCGGTCTGCCTCAGCCGGTCTGCCTCAGCCGGTCTGCCTCAGCCGGTCCGCCTCAGCCGGTCCGGGCTCTTCCGTTTAACCATTTCCATTGGTTTTTATTGTTGTGAATATTTTTATGCTGTGAATGGAGGTTTTTCTGGTACCTATTCTTTCCTGTTTTGAGTAGCTCATATGTACTGCGTAGTTGCTTATTTGTTTTTTTATATGTTTTAATTGGATCTGTGTTCGACGTGGTTGAAACGTCCTGCTCTTCCTTTCCAGTTGTTAAAGGATTCCAGGAGTACGTGGAACCAGAAGATGTATCTGCAGGATCACCCCAGAGGAGAACTGGCTCCGAGGACGAGAACATCATCCTTCCACTCGGGGACAATATCCTGACGCACAACCTTGGCATTCCTGTACTGGTTGTCTGCACAAAGGTGAGCGCCATGGAACCAGCCTCCCACCCCACCTTCACAAAACCAAATCCAAACTTCCTCTTTCCTGCCTTTTAGCTTTTCCAGTAGCCTAGTATAGATTCCTCCTGAGGGTTTCATTCATGGCAGATCCCTGCAGGAAGTCTGGCTTATCCGACAACCCCAAGAAATCCCTGCAGACCCCAGCATCACGTAATGAGAGAGAATTTGATTTCTAGCTCCCATCTGCACCTTTTTAGCTGTGTTTAGTGAGATAGATGGGACCTCGTCCCTCAGAATGTATTGAGGGGGGGGGGGAATTATTCCCTTCCACCCTTATAAAAACCCAGATTGAGATCTGTCTTGTAAAGCATTTTATGAACACGACACGAGGTCACCCATTTGATTGAACAAAAGGAAATTCAGCCTAAAGCATAGGAAGGGTTATTTTACATTGAGAACAATAAAGCTGTAGAATTCTCTGCCTGTTGAGGTGGTTAGGTCAGAGACTGTACAGACTTTTAAGCGACTGGATGACTTCCTGCAAACACAGAATATTAAGGGTTATAATATTTAATATGTGGGTAAAAGCTTCTTGATCCAAGGAGAAATCTGACGCCATTCTGGGGTCAAGAAGAAATTTTTTCCCAGTGTGTTGCATGTTGGCGAGCGCTTCAGACTGGGTTTTTTGCTTCTTTTGGATCAACAGCAGTAGGTGTTGTGTGAAAGGCTGAACCTGATGGACGCACTGGTTATTTTTATTTTCTGCCTGTGTATCTATGTAAGATTATATATATCTCTGAGGCCACCCCGCGGCATCCAACAGCACATTCCTGCTGACTTTGCTCCTTTGCTGGGGCTGTTGCCGTGGAAACTGATGGATATGTTCCCACTGATTGCTCCATCGCTGATGCAGTTGCCCTGGCAACCATCAGGAATTTATGTTTTTCTCCCCTTTTGGCAGGTTTTCCCAGGCATTGCTTGTTATATTTGACACCCCTTTCTAAATATGTGTGTGCAGGAAAGCAGCTTCTCTTGGGTTTAACACACAGCCTTTCTGTCTCTTACGTCCTAGTGCGACGCAGTAAGCGTTTTGGAAAAGGAGCACGACTACAGCGACGAGCACTTTGACTTCATTCAGTCACACATCCGGAGGTTTTGCTTGCAATGTATCCTTTTCACAGCTCCAAGTCCCGAGCACACTATCGGATCCTCACGTACTTCACTGTTCTAGTCGTGTCCACGATGAATAGGGCTGGCGTACAAAGAGAACGCTGTATCACTGAAAGGATGCACAGCTACTGCTCTCACATCACATGCTAATTACTCCTGACATCGGTAGCATCTGGCTTTGGGTCATTAAGCCGCAGCACATTAAATGTCAGACGTCTCCTGTTGTTGGCGTATGATCCTCTGTGTAAAGGAATAGGACTGTGTCCCCAGGTGTGCACACTGTGCGTACATTCAGCTTCCCATCCGCTCGTTAGGAAACCAATATCCTCATTCACTTATCACAGAGCCTACGAGCACACGCGCATAAGTTATTAATACTGTGTGTAGAAATGAGAAGAAACCTTATTTTTCAAAAAAAAAAATCATAAAACCTTGTTTTAGCATTTTTTTATTTCCATGCAAAGCTGTATGATGGATCCATGGGACGCGGACGAGATCTAGAGAGGTTTGTAATGAAAGTGATGTCTAAATATTTTAGGATCTTGTAATAGTGTCGGGATGTCCCGGCTGCTGTTTTCGGTTCATCAATACGATCTGGGTCGTGCAGTGTCACGGACCCCTCTGTCCGGCTCTCGAGACACTCCCTCACCGAGATCGCCCCAGCCTTCGAATCACCGCTTCAATACCTTGACCGACCAATCCGCTCTTTCCTATCCAGCAGCTTCTGACTCAATAGTTCCGGCCGCTTCAATCCAGCAGATGGAGTTCAGATGGACACAGTGTCTTCCCAGATTAGAGGGTTGTAGGTCTGAATGAGACACCAGGCAAGCTGTATGTTCTAACAGACGGTTTTATTCAGCACAAAACACGGGTACAGCATTCAAACTTCCCTCAGCAACAGCTAATGGGGTGAAGCACACAAACTCGCAGTCAGTGATCACACACAGTAATTCACATAAGCCATTGTCCCAATAAATCAGATTGGAACAGTGTTTGCCTGCGACAAGAGTAGATTTACAACTCCTCAAACATGCAGCAGATAGACATTAGCATTCTTGCATAATCAAGAAATCACACAAACATTCTGCACCCTAAAACATTGTATAAAGGAAGGGAATAACTCCTGTAATGGGGAACACAAAGGGAATAAAGTCTGTGGCTTCAAGCAGGGGAGCGCCATGTCAGGTCCGTGACATGCACTATTCGGGATTGGCCTATACAGAATGTAAATTCAATGCTGCTGAACCGGCAGCTCGGTCACTAAAGGGAGTTCCCGATACCCTCGACATTCACTGAGATGTCTTCCTTGCCTGCTCGCGTTGGATTTAATCAAGATGCTGTAAGTGAGCAGAGGCGCGCGGGAGGGTCCTTGTATTTTCCCCCTCTGCCTTCATGACACTCGAGTAGGCAGGGAAGACATTGCGAGTCGCTGCGGGGCTCCAGCTGGGCATCTCTGTGCCTGGCACGTCAGAGTCTTGAAAAGGCTGATCCCTGAAAACTGTCACGATCGAGTCCCGAACCTGTAGTTTGGATCGCAACATCCCAGAAAGTCTTCAGAGATCATTATTAAGCTTTATTAAGCTCTGTGTCCTGATTGACTATTGTTACATGAATAAAGCGGCCTGTCCACTAAGCAGCTGTTACAGCTGTGGTGTCTAATGCAGTCCAGAGAAGGAAAACATCAACACCAGCAGCCGAGGCCTGGACAAACTACAGTGACCACCGATGGCAGCATTAGACCTGCTGTACAAGCTACAGTCACAACAATAGAAAGCGGCACTGGCCTGAAACCATGCTGGACACGAAGGTAAAAAGTAACGCATTTTACATAGGGCAGCAACTATGGTGCAAACACAGGGAGAAAACCCGTGAAACTTGGGCTCTGCACCGCACAAACTACCGAAGACAGGAACGAACTCCCACGGCCTGCGATTCACCAGGTATTTGCTGCAGTTCATCCTAAAGCTGCTGACAGTGAATCCGCTGCTTTTCTTGCCAAAGAGTATATGGTGGTTTGTGAATAAACGCCCAATCCTACGTTTTCCTTACATAACTTTCCGACAGATGGCGCTGCCTTAATTTATTCATCTGTTAAGGAGGAGAAGAACTTGGATTTGTTATACAAGTATATTGTACATAAAGCCTACAGTTTCCACTTTAAAGCCGCTGCCTTAGTGGTGGAGAAGGATGCCGTGTTCATGTGAGTTCACCGAAAATTCCTTTGCTCTTTACCTCGATTTTACTTCTTGAGCGTTTAACTCGTGTAATTGTTGCAGCGCAGCCCACGGAAGCCGATCTGCAACTCTTTAGATCAGGAGTATCTGTAGCACGTGCTCTTTTGCTGTGGCGCACGCACCCTTTCGCTCTTTTTCATGAATCAATGACAGAGTGAGCATTATTTTGGCTCTCTCAAGATACTTTTTTTTGTGGGTGTGTATAGGGAATCCTGAATGAAAGCATATATGTTTATTTGATAATCCTGTCCGACCCTTTTCCTGTGGATCCCACTTTTTTTTTTTTTTTTTGCTGTGGCGCAACGCACTTTTTCGCTATCTTTTTGTGAATCAGTGACCGATTTGCGCGTTCTTGGGTCTCTTATATATTCTGTCTGACATTCCCGCTTCCTTATTTTCTCCTGGAAGCCTTCTCTTGCGTGAATAATCCACAGACAGACGTGTTTTAACCCACTAACATCAGTAAGTTTTGCGTTTCTTTCCCGTAGTCCTGCTGGCTGGGACAACGAGAAGAAGATCGGGATTCTGCACGAGAATTTCACAACCGTTAAGCCTGAAGATGCCTACGAAGATTTCATCGTGCAGCCACCAGTGCGGAAGGTAAGTCCTAACACCTGTGAGAACGGTTTGTCAGACGCCGCTGTAGAGCGCTCTCGCCTCGTCTAATGCCTGTGTGTCTTGGCAGCTGGTTCACGACAAGGAGGTGGCCGCCGAGGACGAGCAGGTCTTCTTGATGAAACAGCAGGTGTGTCCGTCATTCTGTTCCGTCAGTATATATTATTGAAAATGTGCTCAGGTCCCTCAGGTCACCGCTTCATTGATCATTAATTTCTCATTAGGTTTTTTTTTGTCTTCTAAATTGCTAAACTTTATCCTAAAGTGATGTAAACTCTGTAACCCCTTCACTACCAGATGGTTTTCCAGAAAACTGTGGGGAACCAGTGGTTTCATGGAAAACCACTTTACATTGGCCACCCAGTAAAAAACAAAGAATCCTTAAAGGACTTTTCCATAGTGTATGTCTGATTTTACAGGCAGAT
Source organism: Leptobrachium leishanense (assembly GCA_009667805.1). Taxonomy (NCBI): domain Eukaryota; kingdom Metazoa; phylum Chordata; class Amphibia; order Anura; family Megophryidae; genus Leptobrachium; species Leptobrachium leishanense. Next base: position 30,639,876 of record CM019072.1, on the reverse strand, counting down.
GGTCCCCTCTGCTGGCCAAATCCCTCTACTGCTGCTACACTGCAGGAGACAGACCTGTCCCAGTGCTTAAACACTTCCAGCACATTAGGAGTAATGTACCATGTGCTAAACCTTTAGGGGTGAATCTGAAGGACAAATGTAAAGCAATTTCATTTGCATTGTACTGGAATAAGACCAGATCGACTTAATTCAATCTCAGGTACCTGCAAGTGCGTTTGCAAATCAAGTTAACTCTACCACATCAAAGAATTCTAGTACAGGATGGGCTTTGGCGTATTAGATATTTAGTCTCTGGATGTCCAAGCCAATTCTGTGCTGCTGCACCGTAGGTCCTGTGTGTATTTTGCTGCCACGTGGGATGCCCGATCTGTTAAAGATCAGTCTATACAGCCCAGCTGCCATTAAAGAACGCTGACTGTGTATTTTCATATGTGAGCTGTAACGATTGTAGTGTGAAGATGCAATTATTCTGTTGTTGGGCTTTTAAAGGTTTCTAATGCTTTGTAAATGTAAACGGAAAACACATTGCGGGTTATTAGCTTGTGGTAAAGTCTGTAAGCGAGGTCCAAGAGCTTTTTTAACATGTATTTCTATTTATTTTTCCTTGTGTAGTCTTACCTTGCAAAGCAGCCGGCCACCCCTACCAGAGCTTCGGTAAGTAGCAGTAAGAATAAGACACGTTAAAGAAACACTGTATTGAAAGTACCCCCGCCCATCCATAAACTGGGCAGATGCCGCTGACAGCCTTTTATTTTATTTTAGCTTTAAAGTACATTTAATGTTGCTGATTTCTTACGTGTGCTTTGTGTTTTTCTCTTAAGAAAATATTGCTCTGTGTCACTGGGTGCATCCATTGTGTCATATTTTGTGTTGTAAAACCCCCCCCCGTTTCTTTCAATCGCTCCTCACTGTGGCTTTGGTCAGAGAATGGAGTCTGGGTCGATCTCTTACTCACATCATTGTATTATGTGGGATGTATTCAAAGGACATCACCAGGGGGTAGATACATCTTTTTAAGCTCCCTGTCATATCATTCAGCTGCCATATTTTATCTCGGGTGATATACAAAACACAATCCACACCCTGCAGCCTTAGGCTAGGGTCAGACGAACGCATTTTTCACGTTGCCCGTGAAAAAGTGCGTTCGAACGTACGTTTTTTTTCCCGGAATACGCGATAGCGGTCATACGATGCGCCGTTTCGTCCGTGATTTAGTACGGATCATCAATAAAACACTTTTTGTGTCTGGACGTTATGTTGGCCGGACATTAGCAGCGTCTGACGTCTCCCAATCACGCACACACGCTGCTATGCGGCCGCAGCGCACTCTGTACGTCAGTAGTAGCGGTTTGACGTTCTCGAAAAAATGCGTTCGTTGGCCACTTGCGTTGCACGGACGAACTTTCGTGCGGCCGTTCGTCGTATGTTCCCCGGCACTGGACGTCATTTGGTGCTAGCACGGCCGTGATTTCGTGCGGCTAAACGCACGTGAAAAATGCGTTCGTCTGACCCTAGCCTTATCTAAACATTCTCTCCTCCACTCCACTGATAAATACTGTAAAAGCTAAACCACGGCCGTATAGTAATACTTTTGCACAGATTTTGGTAAATGTTGAATCATGGGAAAAATTCACAAATTAGAATCAGGAGATTCAACAGTTAATGAGGTGGAGGAGGTGATGTTTGGATAAGTTGGCAGGGGGGGGGTGTGTATTGTGTTCTCCAGGGTACCTGAGATAAGACGGGGAGTTTAAAAGACTTCTAATCTACCCCAGGTGATGTCCTTTGAATACATCCCACACAATACAATGATTTGAGTCAGCGGTCGACAAATAGACTCCATTCTATGGCCAAAGCCGCACAGTGAGAAGCGAGTGATTGAAAGCTACTTGGGAGCTGTTTACAACACAAAATTTCACACAATGGATGACACAGACAGGGTTATTCAAAGAGATCCGAATGGCTGGAGAAAGGTAACCGGACGCTGAAAATCAGCGTTAGTTACCTTTCTTGGCCATTCGGCTATACAGAGAGCAGGCAATTCGACAAATCCTGGTGAATTGCCTGCAAATACGGTGCCTGTTCGAGGGCAGTGAAATCCCCATTAAAAAAGCACTGCTTCGGCTATTCAGAGAACACAAACCAGCAGTGAAAGGTTCCCGAAATGCCCTGCCATTCGGTGGTTTAATTCGGCAAGTTAATTCAGGAGAATCCCATAGACTTCAATGTTAAAAATATTCAGGTTTTAATACAATATTTAATAAACCGTTTATTATAAAATTATGCAGTAAAGAGTCTTGGGACATTTTAAGCATTTTTCTGAATTTTTTTTTTCACAAAAGTCCCTTTTTTTTATTTTAACTTATTTGTTCTGTAACAGCCCTTTTTATTATCATTCATTGTACCTCATATGTAAATTTCAGACATTTTCACTCAGTAGTTTTTTCACAAACAGCGTTTCACTTTTCATTCATGCAAACTGTTTTTCTAATTTATTCACTTCACTCGTCTGCGGTGTCTTTCCGGCAGCTGCGCTGCATGTGATTGGCTCCTGCTCGGGTTTTTCCGGGGTCTTCGGTGGGTTAATCCAGATGTTTTTGTGGGTTTCGACGTGCATTCGCCGGGTTTTCGCTGTGACTTTTCGTCGGGTTTGCGGCAGCTTTTCCCTGCGCTTCGACGGCCCTGTGGTGCTTGCTGAATACACTGCAGGGTTGCCGAAATGGGATCGCCAAATCGGCACGAATTGAAGAGAACAAAAAGTCACTGACCGTGCGGTGACTTTTCGATTCTCTTTGAATAACCCTAAGAGGAAAAAAAATGTCTTGACTAAACCTACAAGAAAAAAAAAGCACATGTAAGAGATCCGCAACATCAAATAAACACAATAAGGACATTTCATTTATTGGTGGTAGCGGCCCTTTTAAGGGCACACCAGGGTTTTATACTATGAAGGGAATCCACTACAATAAATATTTTTCGTTTTTGTTTCTGCGGTGTATACACATGCATACATATTATTTCAGTGTTCCATGAAATCTGTACCTATCGAAGTGGACTATTCTGCCTATAGCGCGTGCTGATTCTTTTGATAAAGAAAACTTCCATAAAACTGGAAGTGCATGCTGAAAAGTAGAATATCCAGCAACACAATGGTTAAAATATCATCAGGTTTGCAGCCTGGTTCTATTAAGGGTTATTAAAAAATTTTTTTGTGGCACATTTTAAGGTTGCATTAAAGTGTCTCTTTCCACTTCTGGGCCCGCTCGAAAGGTGAATATAACACGTCTTTCTGACTCAAGATCAGGTTTGCTGTTTAGTAAATAAACCCCACATCGGCATTCCTTTATTTTCCCCTGGAGGCTCCATTCAGATATGCTTGCAGTAGGGATCAGGCATATGTTGCTTTTTTGTTTTTCTAGTTCTGCCAGCGCGCCCCTAGCAGAGGAGCATGACAGTCATAAGCCGTGAATAGCAAGACCCAGGCACACTCCTACACAGAGGCTATTTAGCTTGGAGCCACTGCCAAGGTCCTGGACCTCTGCAAGAAACATTCAAGCATGTATTGTGCCCTTATTAATCATCATGTTGTGATTTATATGTTCTGTGCGTCGGTTAAGGCAGACCTATACCTAACCATTTGCAGCCCAGCCAACCATCAACATCCCTCCTCCTTTGGTTTTAATGCTCCTTACCATCGGCATCGTAGCTGTACTGCTTCAGGATGGCTGATTGTAGCCGCTCCTCCCTCGTCATGCTGTGTAGAGAATATAGACCTAGACCACCTCCGTGCCATGGACCCCCCCCCCCCCATATGTCACCTAGGACACCTTTTCAGCTGAAGACCTCACCAAGCAGCATCCAGGGTGGATGTCCTATGTAAGCCCCTTAAAATGTACAAGCTTCAGACAGCACTCCACAGGAGCACTCCACTATAAAATCTTTAAAACGCCCGATTTTGGAATAAATGATGAGGTCTCAATTACAATATAAGATCATACAGTGAGTAAGCGTGGCAAGGTTATGTAATGTGTGATCATGACTTGCAAATAAACCCCCATCATTTATGCCAAAGTCAGATGATTTACAGATTTTAAAGACTATATTATAGCGGAGTGGTCTGAATCTTGTATATTTTTAGGACTGCATCTATTTTCGTAATCTATTAGTTGGCCGATTTTTTTTTTATTCCCCCCCCCGATTTAATCTCTTCATTGAATAGAAAAATATATTTTAAGTGTATGTAAAAAAAATGACTAGCTTATCCCTGAAAAATTGCTGATACAATAGTGCACAACATACAAAGGTTAAAATGCACTCACAAAGGACATAATAAACATGCGCTTATCGGTGTCTAACGATACTTAAATCTCATGTAACCTGCATACTTATCACATGCAAGCTACGCGAGCGCCTGGTCAGTGATTAATGCTGCGTGCGCAGCTCAAGCCCATGTCTGCTTTCTCCCCGATCAAACGCTGCTACGAGCGCTCAGATAGACATGTCAGCAAGAAATCAGGGTGAGAAGGGAGGGCACTCCATGCAGCCTGACTACTTTATCCTTTCAAAATAATTTCATGAACAAACGGAGTGGGTTGAGAGACCAGAGGTGGGAGCGAGGCAGTTTGGGCAAGAGACCGGACAGAGTATGGTGAAAGTACCGGACTGGAGAGGTGGAGCAGGGAGGGGTGGGGTGTGGCACAGGACTCCATCTACATGTAAGATTAAAACACCAGTGGTACAGCTCCTACAACCATCGGCAGTACCTCCTGGTCTCTGCTATAGTTCTGCTACTGTTGTAAACTAAACCAAAACCTAAAACCAAACTGGTTAGACCTGACGTGCTCTGCGTCCCAAACATTGCAGATATACGGTCCTCACCTGTATCTATACTTAAATAGATGTGTCTGTGATGAGCATTGCAAATGCATTGTTATTGTCTGATATTCCATTCCCTTTCTGTTTGTGTTCACTGGTGGAAACACGTATGTGTTTCATTCAGCAACGTTAAGGATCTGGATATATTCTCTGGAGGACGTGCTGTCGTTAAATCTCCCGCAGAAAGTTCAAAGGTTCCCTGCGGTCACGAAGCTCTCACACGCTGCTGCTGGTGCTCTCCGTGTTCATTGTAGTTTCTATCGGAGACGGCATGTCTGATCTATTTTCTGTGATCCCTTCTATTGCATTTTAAAAAATGTGCCATTGAATGTTTGGGAACTTTCTAAGCCACCTATCAGCAGACACGCCAAATTTCCTCTTTTTAATATATTTTGTAGGACTCTCCAGCCCGCGCTCCCACGGGCTCTCCAAGAACGCCAGGCCGATCCGGTGCAACCACTGTGCCCAGTTCCTCTCCAATGGCAACTGTCAAGAAGCCAGACCCAAATATGAAAAGTAGGTGACGGTTAATTCTATTGTGGAGTCCACAAACACACAGGCCTCATACAGCCCGCCTATCCTTCATCAGTGGGGCTGTTTATATATGGATGTTAACAACAGATTTATTTAACCAATCCTTAACGGGAGTCGTCCCAGAAGACTGGAAATTAGCAAATGTTGTGCCCATTTACAAGAAGGGTAGTAGGGAGGAATCGGGGAACTATAGGCCAGTTAGTCTTACGTCAGTAGTGGGGAAATTAATGGAAACCATGTTAAAGGAAAGTATTGTTGAACATATAAAAACACATAGATTACAGGATCAGAAACAACATGGGTTTACCTCAGGGAGATCATGCCAAACTAATCTTATTGATTTTTTTTGATGATTGGGTAACAAAAATAATAGACACAGGTGGTGCAGTAGACATTGCTTATTTAGATTTCAGTAAGGCTTTTGATACTGTTCCGCATAGAAGGCTTATCAATAAATTGCAATCTTTGAGCTTGGATTCCAATATTGTTGACTGGATTAGGCAGTGGCTGAGTGACAGGCAACAGAGGGTTGTGGTAAATGGAGTTTATTCGGCACAAGGTCTTGTTACCAGTGGGGTACCTCAGGGGTCAGTACTTGGACCCATTCTCTTTAAAATTTTTATTAGTGATATTGCAGAAGGTATTAATGGAAAAGTATGTCTTTTTGCTGATGACACAAAAATTTGCAACAGGGTTGACATTCTTGGAGGGATCAGCCAAATGACAAATGATTTAGGTAAACTAAAAAAATGCTCGGAGTTGTGGCAATTGAGTTTTAATTTGGATAAGTGCAAGATAATGCACCTGGGACGTAAAAACCCAAGGGCTGAATATAGAATATTTGATACAGTCCTAACCTCAACATCTGAGGGTTGGGATTTAGGGGTTATTATTTCAGAGGATCTAAGGGTAAGTAGTCAATGTAATAGAGCAGCAGGAAATGCTGGCAGAATGCTTGGTTGTGTAGGGAGAGGTATTAGCAGTAGGAAAAGGGAAGTGCACATGCCACTGTACAGAGCACTGGTGAGACCTCACTTGGAGTACTGTGTGCACTGTGCAGTACTGGAGACCGTATCTCCAGAAGGATATAGACATCTTAGAGAGAGTTCAGAGAAGGGCTACTAAAATGGTGTACGGCTTGAAGGAGAAAAGTTACCAGGAAAGGCTTAATGATCTTAACATGTACAGCTTGGAAAAAAGACGAGACAGAGGAGATATGATAGAAACATTTAAATACGTAAAGGGAATCCACAAGGTAGAGGAAGGGAGTATATTTAAACGGAAACAAAGTAGCAAAACAAGAGGACATAGTCTTAGATTAGAGGGGCAAAGGTTTAAAAGTAACATCAGGAAGCATTATTTTACTGAGAGGGTGGTGGATACATGGAACAGTCTTCCAGTAGAAGTGGTAGAGGCCAAACCAGTAATTGAATTTAAGCTGGCATGGGATAGGCATAAGGCTATCCTAAACAAAAGATAAATCCAGGTAAAGTATCCATGTAATTGGGCAGACTAGATGGGCCGAAAGGTTCTTATCTGCCGACATTTTTCTATGTTTGATGGATGAGATATAGATATATAATGGATAATAAAGGGTTTTAGAAGATCATCCTAGTTTGAATGGTCGAGTAATTTAGACTTTGAGGAGATTAAATGAGGTTTAAAGTGTCTGCAGACTGTCTCACTGTGTGTTGGCGGCATTTATATAGCGCCAACAGAGTCTGTAGCGCTATACAATGAGGGTCAAACATGAGACGTAATAAATGATACATGAGGACGAGACAGCCCTGCACGTCAGATAGTTGTCCTGCTAATTCAGCACTTTATACAAGAGCTTACAATCTAATGGACAAAGGGGAGCAGGGTTTACCCTGCAGATCAGTAGCAATGCCAGCCTATTCCGTGTCATGTACCGCTTCGTATTTCGTGTATAAAAGAACTTGGAACTTGTATGTGGTTTATATTGAGGCTTCCGAGTCCCTACGAGTTAACATGAGAATCCTCCGAGTGCCTTTTATTTGTATCATCGTGCTGTCTGGTGGTTTTAGGGGTTGCCGTATGCCAGGATCCTCATCATAGGACCGATTTAAACTTATTTAACATTGTCCTGACTCCTGCAGATGCAGCTGCCAGCGAAGGCGTCCTGGCCAGTTTCTTCAACAGCCTACTGAGCAAAAAGACTGGATCCCCGGGAAGCCCTGGAGCAACGGGAAGCCCTGGAGCCAACGCACAAGGTTCTGCCAAAAAGCCAGGTAGGAAAGACCTCATCAGTAGAGTAAGAGGACTTTTACATCATGCTGACTGTCATATGGATTCCTTTACACGCATTCCCGTTTTTGACTATTTTTGATTCTGCTAGTGAGTGACGAGAGACTTGTGGTCCTTTTGCCCATGAGTGTGTCCTCATCAACTGGATTAGGATTCATGCTCTGTAAAACCATTTTCATATTTTATGATAGAAAGTTTGAGTTTTATTAAAGACTTGAAAGCGAGTATTTGCTTTTATTTCTCACAGCAGCAAAAAAGAGATGCAGATAGGAGCCTCCGAGGCCCGTTTTAAAATTACCCGGTGGAAGGGTTTGGGAGACTAGGATTAGCGAAGAGATCTCCTCCTCTTTTAATATTACATGAATGAACAAGGGAAGAAATACCAGATCATAACACACAGGTCACAACGGTCTGCTCTTTATATACATGGTCCTGCTGCGGATAGTGATCCTGACATGTCTAGTGAACCACTTTATACCACATCATAATGACAATGCATGTATCTGATTTTTCTTTGTTAAAAAGGGGAGAAAATTAAGATTATTAACCCTTCATTTTTAGCTTGCAGAGCTGTGGATTTAAAGCTGTGGAAGCAGCACGGTGCCGTTCCCTGACATTTAGCACTTGTGTAGCTACCGTGCATGCAGAGGCATTGGGGGATTGGTGGATGTCCATTAACCCTCATTTATCCAACCCCCCCCAAGAGGTTGTCATGAGGCTGCTGATTGACAGCATTCATGGTGGATGGATGCCCAGGGACACCATGGAGGGAGATTAACCCCTTAAGGATTAAGGGTCTTTATATTCAATGCATTTATGAAGGTACAGACCATCATTGGTCCTTAAGGGGTTAAGGACAATGCACGCCATGAACATTTAAACTCTATTCACCATAGTGGCTAAAGCAGGGATTTCAAATTCTGCCCCCCCCCCCCCCGGTGATTGCCTACAATTCCCAGAATTCTTTGCATCAGATGGCCAGAGAATCATGGGAGTTGTAGTTCAGAAACATTCAGAGTTTGAGATCTGAGCTATAGGGTCCCTTTAATCTTTAAATACCCTGACTGTCAACATCGAGCCCCCTGCCAGTGCTATCTGTATATCAGCTATGTCCTTCCTTTACAGCACACTCTCATGCACATGATCCTGCTTTATTGCCAACACGGTGGCATGCACGTTTGCCTTGGTCTGCTCTCTCTCTTTTGCTAGAATGGAAGTCCGTTAATGACTGTAACTAGTCCATGACCGGTTCCCCTTCGAGGTGAGCGTTGCTCCTAACACGCTTGTCCTGACTCCGCTATGTTGTTTCAGGCCCAGGACAGAAAGCCGTGCTGACAAACGTCCAAGAAGAACTAGACAGACTGTCCCGCCAGCAGGACGCCGTGCTAGCCAACTCCTCTCCGACAGAAAATGAGGCCTGAATCTGCTTGGAATGCTAAGAGTACAAAACACTTATGTAAATGACCAAATAACAATGTATAACGGACTGAAGATTCCATGGCTGCTCCGACACAGCGGATACTGTAGGCTTCCGCCGTGGAAAGCTGCGGGCCCGCCGGCTCGTCACGAGTGTTATATGCCCTTACGGAAAGTTCACCTTCAATACGCCACCTGGTTACCCTCCCGTGCGAGAAAAGGGGCTGGTGTCTCTGTTTATCCTGCACCTTCTGAGCCCTTAACGGGTTCTATTTACAGGCCAGCCCGCTTCCTATGGGTTTTACAGGTAACCGTTCCGGATCTGCAGACATCGTTTCCTCATGTTTAGTTTTAAACGGACTCTGTGCTGTGTCTAACCTAACACAACGCCGTGGCTTGAGCGGCAAAGGGAAATGGGGGCAAGGCGGTATGACGGCGAGGAGGAGAGCGGGAGCTCAAGTATGTTGGGATGAAGGGTGGACGTGAGTTAGAATGAGTGACCTGAGCATTTAACCCCCCCCCCTGCTTTTTTTATTACCTCTGATGCTTTACTCAAGCATAATAATGCTGATATTTGCGGTTTTAAATTAACTCTCAAATCCCCCATATCCCAAATAAGAAAGCGGTGGCCCCGGGGGGGGGGGGGGGAGAGACGCGGTGACATATGATTTTCTGGGGTTATGTAGGTCCCGTCCGTTGGATTGAATGCTGGGTTTAAGGAAGTAAGCGATGGTCAGTTCCAAGTGCCTGGAACAGTTCAGGTTGTACCACTAGGAGGCGCTTGAAGTAATTATGCACTGTATTAACAGTCACTTTTATATATCTATATATGTAGAATTTGCCTATCTGTAATCTGTCTGTATTCCCTCCATATACTGCCCCCCCCCCTATATATTATATGCTCTTTACTAACGCAGGCCGGACGGTTTAATTAAATTTTTATTTGTAAGGGACTTTATTTAAACTTGACAGTCACAAAAGTGTTTTTTTTTTTTTTTCTTTTGTAAGATATTTAAAAATAATAAAACCGTGACGAACGGCCCAATAGATGCAGCGGATCTGTCATACCTTTACAATCATTTTCTCGTCCCCCAAGTTGGTGGTTTTCAATTAAAACTGATTGCAAGTAATATGCCAGCTTGAGCAGGTTGGGTAGCAGTGTGTCTTACACATTTTATTGGGTGGGGGTCTTCTATCCCCCTGTGTTTGACTATAGCTGTGTGGCAGCTGCAGAACACTTGGAGAGCCATGTTGTGCTATTCCTTATTTAAGGCATTAAAGACCACGATGCTGCTTCTAAATTACTTCTTTATAGGGACACTACAGGCATAAATCCTTAAATAACCTCTAGATCCAGCCTTCCCTTTACACGCTAAACTCGTACCTGTGTATATGTCTGTGTATAACAACATATTAAACTCGGAGCGCTCCACTCAACTGCAGTGTTAAGGATTATCAAAACAAGACCTAATTTAGGAATAAATGTCAGGGATTTGGTTACAAAATATAACCATACGTTGCATATGCCTGTCACAACGTCTGTACCACCCCAGCAGGTCCTATTCTCCCTAACCTAATGCCTTGCTGCTATGAGGTTAACCCGACTACATACATCCTCCTGGAGCTCACTGCAGTGTGAGGGTTAAATATATAGGACAGGGCGTGACAGATGCAGGGTGAGGTGGCCAAATGCACAGGTAATTTTACCTTGTGGATTCCACTTGAATCTATATCGAAAGCATCACTGTGTCGTAAGATCATGTTGTTGTTTCGCTTGTGCAGATTTCACGGTAGGTGGTAACATTTGTATATTATCCCATTAGACGGAGATCAATGATTCAGCCGTCACAAGGACCTTTATCAAACTCAATGCTGGTCTCGCTGAGGTTATTGTGACGAGCTGTTTTGCAGCAAATCTTTTACGTGCAGGGGTGGGCAAACCTGACCCTCCAGATGTTTGGGATCTGCAAACCTATTGATTGGCTGAGTATCATGGGAGATGTAGTTGAACACATCTGGAGAGTCAAGGTTGCTGACCCCTGTTTAAGTGCTTTAGCTTCTCAGATTATTTATAATTAAGACACCGTTTAATTATACAGACGAGACATTTGATGAATGGCAGCATTTACAAAAATTAAAGAGCTCCGGGAGGAAGGGAAGGATGTGTAAAATATATATATACACACACACCTCTAAATAACTCCTCCAACGAACACCAGTCACCCCTCTCTCGCCATGCAAACTGCCACTTCACACCACGCATGGAATCTTGCACTTTGTTTGGTGGAATGTATTTTTTTCTGTTCTGCATCTCTATTGGTTGCATGGCCCTCTTGGTCTTACTTTGTCCAGCATTTCCGGGGTTAATAGTATAGCGTTTTCCCATTTCTGGGTTTTGGGTATTGGTGGATATGGAATACTTTGTGCTGATGTGTCTTGATACAATGTAGCTCGATGAAAGAACTCCCCACTGGCCCCCCCCCCCCCATATATGGAGGGTTTTTCTCATGGCGTATGCTTGTAAAAAAAATATTTTTTTTCTTGGTCGACTCCAAAAATATCTTTCTTGGCTTTTTCAGGAGGGTTAAGGCGTCGGCCCAGGATCAGAATGAAATTCTCCATCTATCTTTTCGCATTTACTTAGCAATGTTGGGAAAGATTTATCCAGGGATATAGAAGGTCCCTCTATCTGAACATTTGGGTTTGTGTACACGAGGCTTCCTTGTCCATTCTGCTTGTGGTGTGTCGCCCTCTTCTGTATTTCTGCCAGGCTTCATTTCTTGCTATTGCCATTGGTGTGTCATGTATTCGTAAGTACTAAGTTGTCTCATAAGCGGTAGATGTGACGGCAGAGCAGTTGTCCTAATAAAAGTATAGCAATGAAGCCCATTATGGAAATCAAGGCTGCTAAAGCCAGGTTGACGGCCGCCTGCGTTTCCCCTGGGCAGCTGGAAGGAACACGTACCAAACATCCATGACGTTCTTTAGATCTTCAAAGTGGTTGTTGGTTCTTAACATTGCTGGATCGACGACGTACGCAGCAGACACCTAGGATGAAATTATGCACAGCCGAGGAGTGCCCAGGAAAGCGGAAATAAGACGGCCAGTAATTCTTGGCCACCAACAGTTATTAAGCCACGCAGTGATGATCAGAATTACTGCAACATTTTATCGCATAGACTGCAGTGCATTGCTTTGGGGCCCACAGCCACCTCACAGATGTAGCCGTGCATATTATCAATGACGTGGACGTGCTTGTTGCAGTCAAACACCGGAAGAGGACCACGAGAACTCTTGGCAACGCACTGTCATCCGCCAGATTGATGGTTAAAGCCAAAAAGTGAACGGCAAAGTCAACAGCGAACAAAGCACCCGTATAAATATAACAGTCTGCCAGCCAATGCGGAGACAGAAGCGGGACAAGAACTCCAAATCCTATTGTAAAAATGGCGTAGGTGACCCAGGCAATAAACTGCAATCGATGGGGTAGCCATTCTTCCTTGAGTGCGGAGGGGGCTCTGTTGGGCCATCACCAGTTTCCTTTTCAGGAACCACCGTCTGTTTCTTGCAGACCGTTCTCTACAGAATTTAGACCGCCTCCCCGGCCGGCTGCTGGTAGCTCTTGATGAGCAGATGCTTGAATATTGGTTTAAGATTTGGTCTGTTTTGGTAGCTGCCCCCACTGTCCATTCGTTGGTACTGAACTGTGACATTACAACCCATCCGCTGGCTCCTCTCCATCCTGTTTTTATGCTTTTCTTTTATATATCACATATGTAAATGGACCTTTAGTTACAGTTACAAGAACAACAGATTCTGTAGCGCTTTACAATCTGGAAGCACAAACAGACGTACATGATACAAGAGGAAAGGCAACCCTGCCCGTAGGATAGCTGTCCAGGTAATACAGCACTTTAAACCAAGTGCTCAGGCAGACATCCCATGAGCTTACAATCTAAGGGATGTGGGTAACTGAAACAATGATTGCATGGGAAAGACCAGACGTTTGGGCTTAGTAAGAGTAATTGGAGAGAGAAGTGAAGACAGCTGGAAAGGAGACCTGAAATTTGGGACCGGGACCTGGCCCTGGGTGGGCGGGTGGATTGAGACAGCAGCGGGAAGAGAGATGGAGGTGAGTCTTTGAGAGCATGCGGTTGAAAGAGATGGGTGAGAATGCACAGATAGCTACTGTTACGATTTTCGGAGGGAGAAACAAACAGATTAGGAGCTTTTATGTAAGCAAAAGTGAATCTGCACAAACAGGCCTGGTTAGGCAGGAGAGCCGTGCACCTACCACGCAGGAAGCCTTTCAGTTATCAATAAAATACTGTAAATATATAAAACCTCTCCAAACTTTATTTTGATATTTTAAAGTAATCCGTTATATATATATTTTCTTTGTTTAAAACCATTGCTGCCCCTTTTGTTTTTGCATCAAGTACTATATTAAATTGGCAAATTTTTTCCATCAAATTGGAGATGTTTTTCATTCTGCAATATCTATATTTAGTACCGGTTAGTATGAAACCAGCGTTCATCAAGCTATAAACATCCTCTCCTATATGTAGGCCTCTGCCACCATGGCATTAATCACCAAACAGGAGCTGCCACTTTTTTTGCTTTTTAATAATTTAATAAATATTTATATACAAGTTTTATTCAGTTTTTTTTTTTTTTTATTTTTTACATCCAATACTTGGAATTGTCTGTTACTGTAAAGATGGTCGAAGCCCCTTCACTGTGTGGTTAGATGTCAGGATATATGTATATATATATTATATATTCTTCATTGTTGGCTAAAATCTATGTGGTGGCCTTAAGAGTAGATTAATAATTATTAACCCCTGCTGACCCCATTCCTGTTACATTCTTCCTATAGTTTGGGTTGATAAGGCTAGTTTTGAATAACTATGGCTTCCTTTATTGCAGAACCTCCTCAAGCAGGGAGGATTGTATATTGCAGTATCAAAACATTGTCGTAAAATGTTGCGATTCCTACAATTATAACAAAATAGTGAATGACAACATTCTAAGCAAAGCAACTCCGTGACGGCCACGTAGGACCGCAAAGGGTAGTGTCCGCAAAAAAATAATGAATTGGCACACTGGCAGGAAGCCAAAGAGTCCTTCCCGATTCCTTCGCCTATTGATAATTTCTATATAGCTAAACAGGATCTGGAATAGCTTAGACCTTTGAGTGACCATATCTGGACGAGCAGATACCTGCCTCGGGTCCCAATACCAATTTGGGTAAGGACAAAAATTCAATATTCAGAAAATAGTCATTGCAGTTGAAAAAATGACAAGTCTTTAAATAGAGCCTGTTTTTACCCCAGAGGGGTTAATCCCACAATTACAAAAAAGTGTGTTATTTTTCTCCTTGTGGGGTTAAAATTCATTTTTTTCCAGTCTGATGCAGTAAAAACAGAACAGGTTTTATAGAATCTGCTTTGCATGCTTTTGTCCCCCTCAGTAGAATATCACTTTAACTCCTTCAGTACAGCACGATTTTCCAGAAAACCACTGGTAGCACCCAGTGGTTTTATGGAAAATCACTTTCAAATACCCGCATAGTCAAAATATACAGAAATGTTTCTACTGTATATGTTCACTGTAGGTAAACCCTATGTGACAGGTAGAGAGCTCCCTCTGCTGGCCACATAAGTGCTACTTCATGTGCATTACAGCTTGGGCTCCGTGGTTCCTTGAAGGAAAAAAAGCAGCTCAAAGGCTGAAATTATTTGAAAAGCTATCAGCTCTTACGTCCGATGTGTTTCGTGGCACATTCTGGAGTCTGTTTGCAATAGACTTCCTTTGCATTGCTCCAGATCTATACCACATTGAGTTTGCTCGATCTAGGACTCCTGAAGGAGCTTTTAAAGATTGTATATGCTTGATCATGTATTTTGAAGAGGCTAAAACAACAAAGGGGAGATATCAGGGGTTAATACCATGTTTCTGCCACCTGGCAGCATCAAGTAACCGTATATTCCATAATGTTTATTATAATCGTGTCCCGGATATTTGCGTTCACCCAGTTCAGTTCTGAGTTCTTGTATTTCTCTATAGGTCATGGAAGAAGTAGTTTATTATTTTTGTTGTGGATCAACGGCTGCAGGATTATGCTATTCACCCATAAGTGTTTTTTTTTTTTTTTTTTTTTTAATCCAATGACCGTGTTACTTGGTTATCTTAATATTTACCTTTTGCGCTTATAATTTTAGTTTACTAATTTATTTTGTTATTTACCACTGAATTGCTACATTTAGGCTGGAATAACAGAGCTGGACTGATTTGGGATTTTTAATATATTTATATATAAAGCTCCTTTTCTTGGCCTTAAATTTTGTTTTCGATGCGTGATGTTACACTGTTCAGTGAACAAACAGCAGATATTCAGTTTTTGTTTTTTTTGTAAAACCTAAGCGTAATAGTCAACGTGTATGTGTGTATACACACTTTTAATCCCGGTTCAAAATTTTATTTCTGAAGGTACTAACCAGGTTGACAAGTTACTTGACACTTCTGATCCCAAGTGGCCAATGGCAAATTACACAGTTGCAAAGAGCCAAATGTCCTCTAGCCATACTTAAATTATCATTCTCCCTAGGCGAGTGGGAATTTTGAGCCCTGTATATATTATACATACATACACTCTATACCAGTGATGGTGAATCTTGGCATCCCACGTGTTTTGTAACTACATGTCCCATGATGCTTAGGAGTCACAAGGCAGGCTGAGCACCATGAGACATGTAGTTCATAAACCTCTGGAGTGCCAAGGTTTGCCATCACTGCTCTATACTCCAAGCAGGAATGTCAAACTCGGGTCTCTGATATGTAGATTGTCTGCACGCAGTTCTTTGAATGCAATAAATGGCCACCATATGATGGGATTGTAGTTGAGAAACATCAGAGGGGCCGGAGTTTGACAGGCCTACTCGATAATGATCTTATTTACGGAGAGTTTATTTTTCACCTAATATATTGGCAAAAATGCTAAAATGTTATTTTCTCCCTTTTTTGAGACAAGATTAGGAAATTCCCTTTTTTATTTTTTTATTTTTAACCAGATGTCATTTAAAGATTGTATCGAAAGTACTGATGGGGTTTGTTGCCTTTTTTTTTTTGTGGTAGGGTTGCAATATTTCCCTTTGACGCATTTACTAGGAGAAAGGTACATGTTCCCAGAGGATGCATTGCCTGAGAAGCTATCAGAACACAAATCAATGTTAATATTTCAATCTGTCCCTGTGTATTTAAGATTGTTTGTACATTTTAATTTTTTTGTATACTGCTGATCCTGGTTAGCAGAAAAAGATACTGTCTGGGCCTAACTTCCCCCTCCCTCTCATTCATTCGATCTGTCAATGAACGGTAGTCACACGGAAGAGCTTCTCCAATGCTGGCATAACTAAAGAGGACTTGTTTCAGGCTTCAATAAACTATCATTGCAGAATGGCTCGTCTGTGTGGTTATTGCTGGTCCTGTTTATTAACGATACAGAAAAATATATTTGATGTATTCTGCACTCCTTGGTTAGCAGTTTCACAAACCACTGTTTTGTTTACAGCACAACATGCTCACACAAGCGGCAACGTTTCGGTCCTCCGTGGGGGGGCTTTCTCAAGCCATGCTGAAAGCGTGCAAGAATGTAAAAAAAGGTTTTACTTATTTTTTGTGATTTTTGCTCACCGTTTTGTCCCTCTTTGCCCCTCAGCCTTTACCGCTCAATTTGTGCTGCTAGTGTTTTGGGGAATGCAAATTGAGCACTGCAACGGGACTTGCAAATGAGACTTACGCAAGTCCCGTAGTGCTTGTGCTCATCGATAGATTGTGGCTGCGCACGCATGCGCAGATCCGATCCGTCGGCTTTCTCCCTGACAACTGACGGCTTCGCGGGTGGTCTTGGAGGGCTTCAGCTGTCTCGAGTGACCTCGGGTTTCAAACCCCCTGGCTGCCTAGTCCTGCAGAGGGGGGATTTTTCCACTAAACCTTGCATTCTATACAGTTTGGGGGATCTGGGAGAAGGGGGTCAGATGTTCCAAACTCCCTGGCCACATTAAAAAGCTTAAGTGGTCAGGGTGTGTAGAATATGCCTTTTAAAGGGAAACACAAACTACAAGCTGCCAAAATCCCTGAATGGTGTTAATGGGCTACGAGCATCCAGCCAGTGAAGGGACTCTTCAGAGGAATGCTTAAAGGTATTGCGCTGCACCCAGCACAGTGTTTGCTCCTGCCAGTACTTATGGTGACGATGTCAGCACACCAAAGCATGCTGTGGTCTGTTCCTTGAGGAATTCCCTCCCTTTTGGACTTTGGATAGGGACCTAATTAAGTTTGAAACCTGCATCTCAATCTCTGCACCCCCGGATGTTAATTGCATACAATTCCCTGAATTCCTCAATAACAATCCAGGCTCATGGGCATTGGAGTTCAGATCCATTGTGGGGCAGAGTTGGAGATCCCTGGCTTTAAAACGACACTAACCACCATGACCTTCTAGCACTCCTCCTGAGCCTGGTATATGAGCATGCCATAGTGTGCTTGCATCAGACGGAATTCCATAAGCTCCCATGGGATTCCTTGACTAAAGCAACTCCGTCCCATATTTTCCAAATCCCAGGCTCCTACGATGGTTAGCTGGGTAACCCCTAGCTTCCCAGGAATTTCCTATTTCCAAAGGACCCCCCCCCATCTCCCAATCGGTTGCAGCTAGATGGTCATTTTTGGTATCATTGGAAAGGCCAGAGCATGGCCTTTCCAATGGAACCAAACATGATCAGGTTACGTATAAACAAGGTTTTTTTTTTTTTTTTAAAATAATGCAGCACTATTGTTTACTTGGATGTCAGCCCAGCCTCCAGGACCCCGGCCGCATGAATAGAGTCATTGCGCTGGGTGCCTTGATGTCTATTCCAGGCACCCCTACCAGTGCAGGGAAGGTGCCTGAAGGGGGGGGGGTCCTTTCGTGTTACACAATAACACCACATACTCCTAACACTCCTTTTCTTCCTTGAAGGAACAAAGAGAGATACCTTTTGAAGGAGTGTGGATAATCTAGAGACTGAGCATTTTATGCATGCTTGGTGTCTGAGGAATCTCCATCTATAGGACACTAGCTTTTGCCCGCGGCTTCACTCGCGTGGATTTTAGGATTTGTTAAAATTGTTTTTTAAAAGAAACTTGAGGTTTTTTTGGTAGAACCTCCCCCCCCCCCCCCCCCACTTGGGATTTTTGGAAAATTGTAAAACACGTGTTTTTTTATTTTTCAAGAATGTAAATGCCAAATTTCACACCTGTAACATCTTTGGTTTTTGAAATCTAGGTATACTGATAAAAGTATTCACAGCCCTTCCCCCCCCCCCCCTTAACTGAATTTTCGGAAAATGGTAAAACATGTTTTATTTTTGCACGAAGATTGTAAATATCGAATTTCACACCTGTAACATCATTGGTTTTTGAAATATAGGTATAGTGATAAAGGTATTCACCCCCCTTTTTGCCCCCCCACTGGATTTTTGGAAAATGGTAAAATACGTGTTTTATTTTCAAGACGAATCTAAATACCAATTTTCACGTCTGTAACATCTTCTGTTTTTGAGATATAGGTATCCTGTTTAAAAGTATTCACCCCCCTTTTTTCACTCACCACGTGGGATTCTTGGAAAATGGTAAAACCTGTAAGTGCCAGATTTCATGTCTGTAACATCTTTGGTTTTTGAAATGTAGATATAATGATAAAAATATTCAGACCCCTTTCCCCCGACCCCCAAATTGGATTTGTGGAAAATGGCAAAAAACATGTTTGTTTTTTTTCACGAAGATTGTAAATACCAAATCTCACACCGTAACATCTTCGGTTTTTGAAATATAGGTATACTGATAAAGGTATTCAACCCCTGCTTTTGCCCCCCCCCCCCAGGAATTTTCAGAACATGGTAAAATACGTGTTGTTTTATTTTTCAAGACGAATCTAAATACCAATTTTCACGTCTGTAACATCTTCTGTTTTTGAGATATAGGTATCCTGTTTAAAAGTATTCACCCCCCTTTTTTCACTCACCACGTGGGATTCTTGGAAAATGGTAAAACATGTAAGTGCCAGATTTCATGTCTGTAACATCTTTGGTTTTTGAAATATAGGTATAATGATAAAAATATTCAGACCCCTTTCCCCCGACCCCCAAATTGGATTTGTGGAAAATGGCAAAAAACATGTTTGTTTTTTTTCACGAAGATTGTAAATACCAAATTTCACACCGTAACATCTTCGGTTTTTGAAACATAGGTATACTGATAAAGGTATTCAACCCCTGCTTTTGCCCCCCCCCCAGGAATTTTCAGAACATGGTAAAATACGTGTTTTATTTTTCAAGACGAATCTAAATACCAATTTTCAGGACCGTAACATCTTCTGTTTTGGAGATACAGGTATCCTGTTTAAAATATTCAGCCCCCTTTTTTCGCCCCCCCCCCCCACTTGGATTTTTGAAAAACGGTAAAATACGTGTTTTTTTTTATTATTTTTCAAGACGAATCTAAATACCGATTTTCACATCTGTAGGATCTTCTGTTTTTAACCTATAGGTATCCTGTTTAAAATATTCAACCCCTTTTTCACCCCCTTATGGGTGGATTTTCCAAAAATCCTTCCTTAGTGGGCGCCTAAATCATAACAGTGCACCTTCAAAATGTCACATTCCTAGGTTAAACGGTTTCAGTTGGGCATTGATGAGTCAGTCAGGACTTGCGCGTTTATGATAAAAGTATTCAACCCCCCTTTTTGCCCCCCCCCCCAAGGAATTTTCAGAAAATGGTAAAATGTGATTTAGATTATTGACAAATAAAAAAAAAAATCTATTTTCACGTCTGTAACATCGTCTGTTTTTAAGATATAGGTACCCTGTTTAAAATATTCAACCCCCTTTTTTTGCCCCCCCAGTTGAACATTTGAAAAACTGTAAATTATGTGTTTTTTTTTTATTTTTCAAGAAGAATCTAAATACCGATTTTCACGTCTGTACCATCTTCTGTTTTTAAGATATAGGTATCCTGTTTAAAATATTCAACCCCCTTTTTCAGCACCTTTAGGGGCGGAGTTTCCAAAAATCCTAACTTAGTGAGTGCCTACATCATAAAAACAGTGCACCTTCAAAATTTCAAGTTCCTAGGTTAAACGGTTTCAGCTGGGCTTTGATATTTCACACCACGGACACTAGGTGGCACCCTCATACCACAAATAAGACTATATTTACTGGTGCCCATCTGACAAGACACTATGTGTATGAAAAACTGTATAAACATTTTGTGAATATAAAATTGATTTCACATTTATATGGTTTACGTGTAGCGTCACACAGGGGAAAACACTTTTTTTTTCTTCTATCCCATTCTTACAGCAGTTTGCAGAGCGCTGCTGCATTCCCAACATGGGCTGCTTACAAGCATTGAGACAAAGTCCAATTAACTTGTGCTAGTAATAAGGCGCCTTTTAGGGTTATCACCCCCCCCCCCCCCTTTCCACATGTAACTGTAAAGGCTTGGTCGATAAAACCTCAAATTTATTTATACGCTGTAGATCTGCGGTTCCCAACCCTGGTCCTCAGGGCCCGCTAACCGGCCAGGTTTGCAGGATAACTAAAGCACGGCACAGGTGATATAATTTTCTGATCAGTGATTGCAGGATTCAGTCTGCATTTCCCCAAGGTGAAACTTAAGGCTGGGGTCAGATCAGCGCACTTTTAACGTGCGTTCTGGCGCACTTAATTACGGCCACACTAGCAGCAAATGACGGCCAATATACGATGTACGGCCGCACGAAAGTCTGGCCGCGCAACGCAAGGGAAAATGAACGCATTTTTTCGAGAACGCAGAACCGCTAGTACGGACGTACAGAGTGCGCTGCGTCCACTAGCGGCGTGTGTGCGTGATTTGAAGACGTCAGACCCTGCTCATGTCCGGCCAACATAACGTCCAGACACCCAAAGTTTCCTGGTTTGGATCCGTTAAAAAATCACGCACGAAAATGCGCATCGTATGACCGTTTTTGCGAATTCCATGAAAAAAATACGTCAATGCATTCGGACGCACTTTTTTACGTTCGCGTGTAAAAATGCTTTCGTTTGACCCTAGCCTAAAACCTGGCCTGCTAGTGGGCCCTGAAGACCATGGTTGGGGTCCACTGCTGTAGATGATTGGAATTTTTATGCAAGTTTACTTCCCCGCCCCCCCCCCCCCCCCCCACTTGAGAAAAAAAGTTTTTTGGTTTTTTTTTTAAAGACATTGATGAACACAAATATGTCAGTCCCACTTAACATACAATGCAGAACTTTGAAAATAGCAAAGTTTCCTATTTTATCAGTTTTTAGATTTCTTTTATATATAAAATATATTTAAATATGAAATCTTTGCTGGAAAATGAAAGCCTGATTTATCCTGAACAAAATGATATATAATGGGGGGGGGGGGTGCACTTAATATGAAAGAGGTATATTATGGTTGAGCAGCTGAAATTATACTTTTAGAACTTGTAAAATTGCCTCTGTCCTTTTAAGGGGTTAAAGAACAGGATATTTCTAAAAGCAGGAGGCACCAGCTTAGAAAGTTGTAAACAGATACCTACAGGGTTATCCAAAGAGATTCGAAAAGTCACCGCACGTTCGGTGACTTTTCGTTCTCTTCAATTCGGTTCCTTTTGCTGATTGCATTTCGGTGACCCTGCGGTGTATTCAGCAAGCACCACAGGGTCCCCGAATTGCAGGGAAAAGCTGCCGCAAACCTGACGAAAACTAACCGAATGCACTATGAAAACAAGCAAAAACATCTGGATTAACCTTCGAAAAAGCCGAACAGGAGCCGAATCACACAGAGCCGAATCACACAGAGCCGAAGCAGCTGTGAGGTAGAGGAGGCAGTGAATAAATTAGAAAAACCGTTTGTATGAATCTGGGAAAATGAAACGCTGTTTGCAAAGAAACTACTGAGCGAAAATGTCTGAAATTTTCACAGGAGGTCCAGGGAATGATAATAAAGAGGGCTGTTACAAAAAAAATAAGTAAACTGAAAAAAAAAAAAAAATCGGACTTTTATTTTTTTTTTTAAAAATTCAGAAAAATGCTTAAAGTATCCTAAAAAATCTATAAATAAAGAGACTTTTTGCTGCAGAATTTTATAATGAACGGTTTATTAGATATTGAATTAAAACAGGAATATTTTTAACATTGAAGCCTATGGGATTCTCCTGAATAAATTTGCCGAATTAAACCACCGAATGGCAGGGCATTTCGGGAACCTTTCACTGCTGGTTTGTGTTCTCTGAATAGACGAAGCATTGCTTCTCTATGGGGATTTCACTGCCCTCGAACAGGCACCGAACAGGCACCGTATGTGCAGGCAATTCGACAGGATTTGGCGAATTGCCTGCTCTCTGGATAGCCGAATGGCCAAGAAAGGTAACCGAACGCTGATTTTCAGCGTTCGGTTACCTTTCTCAAGCAATTCGAATGTCTTTGGATAACCCTGCTAGAATAACACACAGGGAGGCAGAGACAGACAAAAAGGCAGAAACAGATGGAGAATCTTGGACGGAATCAAAGTCTAAACTAAAACTTCATTGATATTTCATACCCACCTTATACACACAGCCTGAAGGTCATTTATAAAGAAACATTTTAATAATACTGTCCCCGTCACATGACGTCAGGTGAGGAATGTCACCCTTGTGGCGTCATGTCAGCACTCAGAAAGCTTTTGGATCATGGGAGCATTTTGGATAAGGGATACTCAACCTGTAACATTATTTATTAGTGTTCTACTTGTTTTCATATTTGTCCCCGTATATACTCATCACAGCACATGAAGATCATGCCGAAACTCCGTGTATATATGAATATATTGATGTCTGGAGAGGCACCTGCTGTCTTTAGGAGTTGTGATATATAGATCACTAATCAATTAAAAGGTACGTGAACTCGTCTAACACGACCAAAGGGGGACAACGGAATCACCTCAACCAAACTGGGCCCGAGGGAACATCACATGTGAGTGTTTATATGTGTTTACTTCATCAATAGAAACCCAATCTACCGTATCAAGATGGACAAACGTTAAAATAAGCGCACGTCACATAACGGTCAGCTTTAAAGACGTGATTTAATGAAAGCATTTTATTCAAATCAATTAGAAAATGATTATTTATTAACTCTTATAAAATGACAAACAAGAAGGGTGTTTGTGAGGGTCCTGAGAACGAACAACAGCACAATGGCCTGCTCTACGGTGGGGCCCGCTCAGGTCTCACAAACAAGGTTTTAGGTTGCTTGTGCCATTACAGGGATGAATTCTCCATATGCAAATCAGCCTGCTCTCACCCAAAAAGGGTGGCCAGTGCTAATTGCCAAGGACGTTATCCCTGCACGAGAGGTGCAGCAACCCCCGACGATCGTTTCGGCCTTCTTGGGCCTCGTCAGGAGGGTATAGCTGACACCCCTCTCGGCACATCAAGCAAGGGGTCCACGTCTGGATGTGCCTAGAGGGGTGTCAGCTATACCCTCCTGACGAGGCCCAAGAAGGCCAAAACGATCGTCGGGGGTTGCTGCACCTCTCGTGCAGGGATGACGTCCTTGGCAATTAGCACTGGCCACCCTTTTTGGGTGAGAGCAGGCTGATTTGCATAT